>CAKNXH010000969.1:73989-119132 GCA_932178445.1 Andricus quercusramuli
ATAATATATATAATATATATATAATATAATATAATATATATAATATAATATAAAATACAGAATATATAGAAATACAGAATATATTATTTATCTTCATCGTATTTATTGTTCATGAACTAATAAGTTTGTTTATCTGCAATAATTATGTTCTTTGGATTATTGCGAATATAAAAATGTTGTCCATTTCTTCCTATCTCCAACAGTTCACTATAGATACTTGTAGAAACTGACAGTTTCAATCTTTTTATGGACAATTTTATATGCATGTAGCTGTTGAGACCGACAGGTTCTAACATTTGAATTTAAAAAAAAGTTATTATAAAATTACAAGTTTCATTAGTTGTAAAATTTTGATCCTTAGCAGATGTCAACTGTTTGGTCCCAACCTATCTGGAAATGGCAGACCCTGATGGTAATAATAAAACCAATACATAAATTATCATTCCGTGTCTCAAGAACAGTCTATCAGGTCTTGTCTTGGCACAGCTACAGCCACAAGTGCAAGACAAGTCTGTATATTTCCAATGTCTGGCTGGTGAGACGGTACCGGACATCATGATCCTGAAGACATATTGAAGACATTCAAGATAAAATCAAGACCAAATATTTTTAACCGGGTGGTATATTACTCTTTCTTCCAAAACTTCAATATTTAAAAATATTATTGGTATTTTATTGATGGTAACTTTTTTACTCAAAGGCATGATCAAACCAACTACCGTTCTTCCAACAGATATTTTAATTGACTCTTTTTCTGTAGTGTCAGTTAAGCAAGCTTTTCCAATAAGTCGGAAAGTTATCACAAAAACACGTACTGTACAGCGTCTGATTATTATTAAGAAAATACTTGTCGAATGCTCTCGAAACTTTTTCTAGAGGTGCATAGAAAATCATGATGTCTATCGATACCTTCACGAAATATCATATGTATATCAGCTTCTAGAAAATTCGATGCCCTTCGCCTATACATGTTACACTTAGACAGAGGTATATCGCTGCAGAACACCTTTTCGACGTGAATTCAAGGTCAAATTAGAATATATCCTTAAAAATGTTTACGCGAAATGCTTAGTTGAAATTATAAATAGCCTTAAAATTATTTGAGCAAACTATTGTGCGGGAGTTTTGCCTTTGTTCCGGCGAATGTGGCGCCGCGGTCGAGGTTGAGAAGGTACTTTCTTATTAGTACATCACTAGTTTACTTTACTGAAAATATTTTCTTATTTTCTCTATGTCTACTACTTGTTCGCCAGTAAATCTCTGGAATTTCATATTGGCATCTCAGTGATAATCAAAATACTGCTTTAAACAATGTCGATTTCACTGGTTCAGTGATCAGGAGAGCAGATTCCCTGTCTCATCGACATTCGCATATGACAAACCGTACTTCCACTGACCTCTCTCATTTGCTAAACATATTTGAATAATTGTGTGGGTTGACATGTACATTAATATTATATTGCCGTTAAAAATTGGTTGACGTCCCACAGTGTTTCCAAGAAAAATTGATAATTACATGGTATGATGTTAGAATTTAGTGGAAAATGATGAAAACTGAACACCCAGCCGCAAAACTATATTCTCAGGCTATCGACTCTGAAAATACTCGACAGCAAAAGTTAGTGTCAGGAAAGTCCTGAAAATACGTTCTATATCATCACTCATGGTTCTGTGACCTGATAACTATAAATGCACGATTTTATTTCCATTTCTATGTTACGAAACTTAAGAATTAAGCTGGATACCAAAAGGGGGATAGTAGGAGGGAGGGGGGGGGGCGGGGTTAATTTCTGCTAGATGTCTCAATGGTTCAGTGAAAATATTCTCTGATTTTCTCCATGTCTCCTATTTGTTCACCAGTGCACCTCCGGGATCTCACTGGTTTCCCAGTAACAAAGCAGAATACTTTTTCAAAAAATAATGGTTTCACTGATTCGGCGATTGAGAGAGCAAATTTCCTGACACATCGATATTCCCTTATGACAAACCGCACGCCTACTGACCTCTCTCATTTGACAAACATATTTAACCAATTGTTGGGTTAGCCATGTAAATTAATATCATAATTGGAGATCGTACATATTTTTATCGCAGTTGAACCGTTTTCAGGGTATCAGTAGCTAAACTTTATTTGATACCATTTGAAATTTGTTGAAACTCCCAGTGTTTTTCAGAAAAAAATCAAAATTACATGGTACAAAGTTAGAATTTAGTAGAAAATGTCGAATACTGAAACCCATCGAAAAGTGTCAATTTCGAACCTGACGAATCTGCACAGAAACTTGTCAATGCTCTCTCAAACTGAACCAGTGAAATTGTCAATGGTTGAATCAGTATTTTGAATTATGACTGGTGAACCATGGGATTTTCCGTCTTTGATTGGGTGAACCACAGTATGTGATTCAACTAAAACAACGTTACTGAATATACCAGTGATGCCAAATGATAGATTCAACCAGTGATACAGCGCTCCACGCGCCCAAGACATGAACCTCCGGTCGTCTGGTACACGCATGTCGTCGGCTGATCTTTGCATTTTTCAAGTGGCAACGAGTGACATCGACTACGCGTACGACCAGATGACTACTGACACTGAGTAATCAATGAACCTCACTGGTAGAACCAGTGACGGAATTCCACTGAGTAAACCAGTAAACCAGTAAACCAACTGATTGCCCGTGACATACTTCTGGCTGTTTCCACCAGTGAGATTTTACTACTTCATTTTAAGAGAGTGTATTTGGAAGTTCGGTTTCCTGTATATAATTTTTTGTGATATACATTTTTTTCGTGGGTATTTCAAAACCAATTTATTTTGATTATCACATTTTCACAAATAGCAAAAAGAAAGACATGTTGATTCCCTGGTAGTATAAAAAAGACGAATAAAGGAAAAGTGAGAGGTTGGTTTTGGCTGGCTTTTTTTTCTTTTTCTCCCTCTTCTTTCATTTGGTTCTTTTTGTCTCTAATGAGTCGAAAAGTGAGGTAGTTGAGAGGTCCGTTTTTTAATTCTGAATCTTTTTCATTCTCATTTTGCATAAAATTATTCATGATAAAATAGATTTCTGTCCGACCTTAATTAAAATTTGTTTCTATTTTTCAAATACTTTCTACCGTTATTCTTATTACTTTATTCATAGTTTAGTATAAAATATTATTCTTCAAGGTGGAAAAAATTGAATAAGCCGTCTGAGTTAAATTACTCTTTCAATAAATATAAAATTTTTCACATGCCGAAGCGACAGTATACTAATTTGGTTTATGGAGAAAAGAATTATTTCCTTCAAAATATTTTTTTTCAGGCTATATTTTCAAATTTGCATGGAATTCTGAAACGTTTTTTTATTACCCTTACATCCTTCATACGTAATATTCATGTAGCTTTACTGTACAGATAAATAGCCTTTACCGGGTGGTCAGTTTCCCGCCCCGTTTACTCCCATTATACACAAGTTTGCAAGATATTAGATATTCAACCAAAAACCCTAGACGACCAGATGAGATATTCCTAATATTTTTGATTGATATTTTTCGAAAGTTGTGCATTTTATATTGAAAGCAAAAATAATTCTGAATAACGGCAACAGTAATGTAAAATATTTAAGAATAATCTTCATTTAGAGAAATTTTCTCCAAATAAGACAGATACGTTGTCAATTTATTTATTTGTTTTCAGTAAACAATCTTTTTTATATAATAATAAATGATGATGAGATTGAACAGTGAATAAAGACACATATAATTTATAAGAGTAATTTCAATTTGAAAATTCTATCTGCATAGAAGAAAAATAGTATTAGAGAAATTTGTAAAAGTGTACGTGTATCACAAAAATTATTTTTAGCGGTAAGGTTCAAGCAGAATTGTTTTTTTTTTTAATTTTTTTGTGTAGCAAGTTTAAAAATATTGATTTTACTGTTTTTGATTCAAATGTTTTCTTGGTACATGGAGAGGCCTTCTTATTAAATAAATTTATATTTTAATTTTTCATTTCAAAATTTTCTGTAAAATGATAGAAAATGTATGTCAAATATTATAACTGGTGGAACAAAATTTCATTTGTGTAGTAAATACCACTCCTAGAAACAATTTTAGCTCGGAAAATTTTACGGAAACATTATTTGTTTTATTTGAGCTAAAAGTTATAAAAGTAATTTTTGTTCAACAAATTTTTTCTACACAGAAAAGTAATGCTATACAAACTTAGTCACTTTTGATGGACAATGAGAAGAATTAATTTTATTTAAAAGTTTGAACTCGTAGATACTTTAAAATATTGTTTAAATACATTTTTCTCGATAAGATTGCGCTTCGTTAAAATCCAATTGGAGTATCATTGTTATAAAAACTAGATTCAATTTTAGGATCTATGGTAAAAAATTATTTTTTTTTTATGCAGAAGTTTTCTCTTGACAATAATTATACTCGAAATAATTTTTCAGTTTCTGGGTATTCAATTTTGGGATTCAATTTTTATTTCAAAATTTTTGGGGGATAATATGTGTCAAAGCAGATACATTTCGAATGTTGAAAGAAAAACTAAGTTGAAACAGTAAAAAATTCTTTCCATGCAGAAAATAATGTGAGTGAATCTTTGTACTAAATTATCAAAGACATAAGAATGGTTACTTATTATTCATTTTGTTAATGTGTTTGCTTAAAATATTATGGTTTAATATCCATTTTCAAATTTTCCTTTTGTATAGCTGTTAGAATAATGTTTAATTTCAGTCATATTTTTGTAAAATTTCAAAATAGTAACGGTATATAAATTTTTACCAAAGAACATTTACCGAGACGATTTTTTGATTTATACTTTTATTCAGTTATTTTGGAGGTGACAAATATATTTATCTCCTATCTTGCAAAAGAAGTAAAATACTTGTTAACAAAATAATGATACTTTTGTGAATAATAATATGTTTTCTTTCTTCGAATGACACCACTTGATATTGTAACACATGCATGAGTGAAGAAGCATTAATAAAAAGCAGTGTAACTAAAAATAAGAACTGTGATTTTTAATTCTCTGACCCGTTCTCCAGTATGGCGTCAGTCAGAATTTGAGATGTCATTCTTTCATGTTGTAACTCGCTTTTCTTGACCTCCACGGCAAAGACTGGATTGAGGGTATTTCGATTTTCCACCGTTCGGGGGCGACAGGCCTCAGGCCCATTTCTTGTTCTTCTATCAGGGACGCCGGGACGCTTCACCCTGAGACGTGTATACTGTGTATGTACACTGCACGTGACATGGCACTTGACCGTAAACCGTGTCGCATCCCCGCACTGTCAATTTCACCTTTTTCTTATCCGGCAAAGTTATTTACTCATTTATGTTAAATCGTTTATTCCTTCCTTATTTCAAATACTATCGAATCTCCAAATCTAAAAATAATTTCAAGTAGCATTATTTCGTTTAAATAATTATTTAAGCGAAATTAAATTTGATTAATAATAATTAATAATATGAATTATTATTATCAATTATTTCATTTATTTTAATTTATTATTATGATTCATTATTATTAATATTTTATTTTTTCATTTATTTTTTAATTTTAATTTTAATTATTTAATCATTATTATTAATGTATGTGGAAACTCATTTTTCTCTCAGGCTTAAGATGGTTACAGCCCAATATGTCGAAGGCATTTTTCGGTTAGAGTTGGATTTTTTGTTTGTTTGAATATTATGCACGGGGTAGTACCGGTATATATTATCAGTCTCGGACGCATTATTATAATGCAATCAAGTGACCTGATAAGAGCGTGTGCCCTGACATATTGAGCAAAGCCTGGTTTTTACCCCATCATTCACGGACTGGGTTGCAGTCAAGTGCATGATGGGTATTATTGATGATGCATATTATTTTATTTTATGAGAAGTTGTAGGCTCCGGAAGCTTCGATCATGATTCCTTAGAGAAACCAATCCCAAAGCTACTGGAACGTGTACGTCATCCGCTTCTGCTCCTTCTGCCCTAGAAGGTAAGCAAGAGCGGGAAATTTACGCGTGATAACATCCGGCAACACTGTTCCTTGGAGTCAGGTCTCTAGCCGCGGATGGCCTTATGCGGCAGACGAGACAGTTGGAGATGAAGGTTTCACGTCTGGATACTTTTTTAGAGCTACCAATCTTTTCAGAATTTAAGAGGAACAGTGTTGACGGACCAGATGGAGTGATCCCAGGAGAACAGCCTTTTGCATCCGGTTCGCCATGAAATGAGCCTGACGCTGGCAAGCCGGAATCTTGTTGAGTTGGCTAATAAATGAAGCTTTCATACCTCCAAGGCAGCTGATTATGAGAATTATAAGATGAACTTTGTAGCCTTGGTACAGCCTACTCAGCTCGAAAAGAAGTGCTTGATATTTTGCCCGGTTTTCTCCCTCCTTTGTCGTGATATTACCATCGGCTGGTGCCGAGAATTCAATCACGTAAATGATCTTGTTCTTCAGATCTTGGAGGACAATGTCAGGCTTCGTAGCACTGATACGTTGAGTGGTGGAGAATGAGAAATTCCAGTAGATCTTACACTGATCATTCTCCACAACTGACTCGAGTTCCCCCTGGGCGTATGGCAAGACGGGCAATATATAAACATAATAGAAATGCCTAAGATGGTAATATATCACTTTCAGAGCTGCATTGTGTCTCTCTATGTACGCGCAGCGTGCATATTTAGAGCATCCACTGAGAACATGTCCAAGTGTTTCGGGCTCTAGCTTGCACGCTCGGCAGTTGGTATCGCGTACAGGTATATTCATTATGCGCTCGCGGTAAACTAAGGTGTCTATGACGCCGTCTTGACAGGCAAAAAGAAATCCCTCGGTCTCCGATCTCAATCCAGCAGACTTGAGAAACATGTTGGACAGACCCATCGAGAGCTCTTCTCTACGTATGATGCCGTAGAACTTACCTTGAAGGGGTTTCTCAGAATGTTCTCTTAGTAGGAGCGTATGTTCTGCTTCCTGTATACGACTTTTGAGCACCAGAGGTGTTAGTGATGCTAGGCCATGTGTAATGCCGCTGGAATTAAATGGGAGGTCAAGCTCCTCTGCGGCCCTATCTGCTGCATGGTATAGAAACACCGCAGCATTGGCGACTTCATGTTGATGTACGAGTCGCATAAGGGAATCCGTGCTTTTTAGAACTGAGCAGGCTGTAGCCAGAACCGTTCTTCGATGAAGACACTCTAAGCTTAGCAATCCTCTACCCCGTTTATCGCGTGGGAGATATATTCGAGGTACGGAAGATCTAGGATGAAGACTTCGTTATATTGTCATCATCTTGCGTGTGCTTCGATCAAGTTGTTTTAACTCATCGACGTTCCATTTTACTGCACCAAACGTGTAGAGCAGTATAGGAACGGCCAGCATATTGGTCGCCTGGATCTTATTCTTTCCAGATAATTCGGAAGCCCAAATTTTTCTGAGAATTTGGCGATACCTTTTTCCAAGGGCCGTTTTCAAGTTATGCACATTTTGGGTTTCCGCTTGCGGTATTCCAAGATATGTATATGTTTCTCCAATACCAAGATGTTGAATGGTATTTCCGCCTATGAGTTGAACATCCTGATCGTCACTGGATGATGTAGTTTCTAGTCTTCCTTGGTGTAGGTGGACGCAGGCACACTTGTCCATTCCGAAGCTCATGCCAATCGCTTTAGAATACCTATTTACCGCATCTACAAGGATGTTAAGGTCCTTTTTTGAGGAAGCAAAGAGTTTAAGGTCGTCCATGTATAAAAGGTGGTTGACCTTATATTCTCTTCTGTTCGGCGGGCCACATAGGCATCCAGAGCTTTTGCCTCGGAGCACAATAGATAGAGGCAAGAGGGAAATGCAGAAAAGTATCGGACTTAGAGAGTCTCCTTGAAAGACCCCCCTCTTATATGTGACAAAGCTTGTAGTCACTTGTCTTTTGTCAGATGTTATGACAAATCTTGTCCGCCACAAGAGCATAAGATCTTTTATGCATCTCACTATTTTTGGATGCACCTCCATGCACTCAAGGAGCTTGATAAGAAGCTCAAGGTTCGTGTTATCGAATGCCTTACGGTAATCAATCCAAGCCATGGACAGATTGCGTCGATACCTGATCTAGTCCTGGGTAATACACCTGTCTATTAACAGGTTCTCCCTGCAACCTGCCAGTCCTCTCTTGCATCCACGTTGTTCGACTATTGCACTCCATACCGGCTCGATAGATGTCAATATCATCTCTTTGAGGATGCCAGTGAATAGCTTGTAGCTGGTGTTTAAACAAGCTATGGGCCTGTAGTTCTTTGGACATGACAAATCTCCGGCCTTAGGGATCAATACCGTGCGTCCTTCCACTAGCCACTGCGGGACAGGTTGTTCTCCGTTTAAGAAAGTAGTAAATATACGAGCTAGATGTTGGTGCGTAGAAGTAAACTTCTTCCACCAAAAGTTGTTGATTTTATCTGGCCCTGGCGCCGAAAAGTTCTTAGTTCTAGCGATAACTTCACTTCTTCAGCAGTAATTAGTGGACACTCTTCCTCTGGACCTTGTAACCTTTGCCTTTGGCAAAAGTTACGAAAGAGTGATATATCGGAAGCGTCTTCATTTAGCTGATAAGTATCTCCATATACTTGCTCCCAGAAGACTTGAATCTCTTCTCGACTAGGCGGATTTTTAACTACACATGACGCTTTATTGAACAGACGGGAAGGATTAGTAGAAAAGGTGGAATTTTCCTGAATCCACTTAACTCGCCGTTCAAGGCGCTGTTTCGCTGTTGAAAGAGATCTTACTTTTTGCGTCCAGTGCTGCTTGATGGTCGACAGTTTACACTTGTTCAGGGTGTGATTTGCTTTCCTCAAGTTTCGAGCAAGTGCCCTAACTTTTGGAGTGAACTTTTTATTTGATGTTATGTAGCTAATCACGCACTGAACGTTTGATGCATGCCGTCTCGCCGTTTCAATTTTGAACTGAAGCTGTGCAATACGCCTTCTCGTAAACTACATTGTTTAGATTCCAGAGATTTACATCTTCGGGGAGCAAATCGCGGAGAGCAGTATTAGCTTCAGCTAATTTGTCCATCCTGAGGAAGACTTTTTGGTGGATAGATCTCCTACTTCTCATGTTGACATTATCGGCTATCTGCAAAGGTGGTCTTGCTGGAACGGGTGGAATGTTCGCTGGAGGATGTTGCTCCTCTTCCTGTTGATAAAGAGCTTCATATCCGTTTTTTCGCAAGAATTGTCAATTGTCAGAATTGACAACATTTTTGAAATTCATTTTTATACATTATTGGTAAGAAAAATAATTTTCATTGGCGATATTTAGAAATAGTTAATTTTTATAGTCGAAATTTCTTATTCAATTCATTTTTATACATTACTGGTATAAAATAATTTTCATTTGTAATATTTCAAAATAATTAATTGTTATAATAAAAATTTTCAACTCTTAAAAAGTTAGGTTAGGCATAAGACGCTCTACTTATTCAAAATAATTAATTTTTATAATAAAAATGTCTTACTTTTAAAAAGTTAGGTTAGGCCCCGACTCCAAATCCGCCATAGTACCAGCAATGGCGGACACCCCCCACTCCAAATTCTCCAAATTGCACCTTATCTACTTATTTCGGAGATTATTTACTGCGCGGCTTATAAAAGAGCGTTGGGACTTTGGAAGAACAAAGAGAAAAGGCACAAACTTGGTAATGTTCATCATAACTTTAAACTTGTGTCTCCTGAACGTCAGTTACGAAGATGGGCTAATCAATTGGAGGTAGGCGGAGCCAAAAAAGAAAAGTTGTTAAAAATTTCCGAGCATGTAATACAAAAATTGAGGAATGCAATTGAGGACGGATATATTTTGCAGTTAGAGACCTCCGGCAATGTGTTTTGAAAGTATACAAAGAGCTAGGTGATAATAGCATGATATTTGAAGCTTCTCGAACGCGACTGTATATATATTTTAAAACTCATCGTATTGTTTCAAGAAAAATAACCAAGTTTATGGCACGCTATAGAAGACAGCGAAGTTTTAGAAACAAAAGCTACAGAATTTGTTAATGGGGTGAAGTCTTTTGGTTGCGAAGTGCGGAGCAGAAAATCTGTACAATTCTGATCAGAGTGGATTACAGTTGGAATTACACTCTGGACAAACCTTGGCATTCCAAGGTATGAAAAAGTAGAATGTGTTGTACAGTCAGTACCGGCAACTACGCGTACTTACATAATACAGCGCACTATAACTGCTAATGGGAAGTTATTGCCGTCCCTCTTTATGGTGTTACAAGAAACAAATGGAAAATTTGGATCAGTAGTAGAACAAACATTATTGAGGCCGACAAATGTGCATGTGACAGCATCAAAATCTGGGAAACTGACGACTGGTATTGTATATGTCAAAGTTTCTCGATTTATATATTTTTTTTTAGAAAAGAGATGTCCTTTGGTACGCATATGTGACGTGCGCCGAAGAAAGGGGGCTTACTCTGAAAAGTAAGATTTTTCAGGGCGAGCGGTCGAAGTCGACCGGATAGACGCGACTTATAAGTGATTTATAAGTTGTCGAAGAATTCCTTGACTGTCTTCTGCGTATCTATATATGTGACCGTCCGCGGAGAAAGGGACCTAATGCGTCAAAGCTGAATTTTGCAGGACGGGGGATCGTAGCAGAGCCTGCAAACCAGCATTTGAGTAGTGGGGATGCCTACGAAAGCCAGCCCCACCACTTACCACTACAGCTGTACGCGACGTGCCCGTGAGCTCCACTGGCTCGTTTCTAAAGGTGGAGTGGTAAGTGGAGGGGGCGCTTTTCGTAGACGCATCTCGTTCGTTCTCCGCGTACGCTTATAATGCCTATGTTTGTAGCTTAATAACAAGAAAAGTAATTTACTTAAAAAATTTCCGATTAATGGAAATGAAAGAGTAACTCAGAAACTATCGATTGGCGTAAGAAAATGAAAATCGATTTTTTCCGCATTAGGTCCCTTTTTTCGCGGACGGTCACATATGCACAATGTACAGTCACATTGGACGCTTGTGTTAACACGTAGTGACGCTCATGTGAAGTGGTGTATGTATAAGTCTGAATGGACTCGCGGTAACCGGCAATGAACAAATGAGCGCGGAGTTAAATTTGGCACTTTACTGGGATTTGTGCAAAATATTTAGGGCCGATTTCACCAACACTGATTAAATACATGATTAGTTAACTATGATTATTCTTCAATCGAGGCTTTAATCATGATTGAATTGTAATGTGTTCCACCATGGACATTTTAACTCTGATTAGTTAATCATATACCCTTTTCGTGGTAACTCTAATATTCTCTTGTAACGGCAATTCTGATTGGCTGCTACAAGAAGAACGCTTAGGTTTCTTGCGCGCGCACGGTGCAAGCTGACGACATTAACCAAGTCATGTGACATCCAGCAGAAGTCTTTTTTATCAAGAAGTGAAATAATTTTCCGTGGATGTAATATTTTAAAATAATGTTACAAATTTCCATCACTATTTCAGTTCAAAAAATAATAATGTGAATAATAAAGGCATTAATTGTGATTAATCAAAGACGCTCAGAAATATTTGATGCGTATATGAAAAACATACACGAAGGAACCTTCCTGATGCGCACTGCGAGGTTACATTGGTTAAATATTTATTTTTGCAACGCCCACCTCGAAAGTTGACGTTTTCGTGCTTGTAAATGGTGCCTAAAGGACCTTATTTGAGCAGACTGTGCGCGAAACAATTATCGCGCATGCGCAGTTTGAATATTGCTTACTTTAGACACTGGTGAAAAAGCTGCGCATGCGCACTTTCGAGATGAGGTACTTTAGACACTGGCATAGGTAACTTTAAACACTGGTGTTGGTATCTTCTTGAAATAAATTTAGATTTAACTTGAACAAATGTTTTAATGATTGAATTTTTGATTTTAGAGTTTCATAGTCCCCCCCACCCCCGGGGGGGCAACAGAGCATAAACGCCAACATTTTTTTTTAATAATTTTTTTTCCAAACAATTTTTTTCAACCAATTTTTTTTTTCAAACCTTTATTTTCACCAAATTTTTTTTTTCACAAAATTTCTTTTTTTTCACCAAATTTTTTTCTCAACAATTTCTTTCACAAAATTTCTTTCTCAACCATTTCTTTCACAAAATTTTTTTTCAAACATTTTTTTTTCAACATTTTTTTTACACAAAATTTTGTTTCAAACAATTTATTTTTTCAATTTTTTTCAAAAACTCCACTCTATGCAAGATAAAATTATTATTTTATCTTATCACCTCCTAACAACTTTTTCGGACTAGCGTTGCAAAAAATAGCGTGTGATACACGTGCGCGTAGGTGATTGGTGACTACTCTCTCATTTTGTCATGTAGTCCGGTCACTTTGGGCGTCAATATCTCGGAGATGAAGAATGTTAAAAAAAAAAACTTTGAACTGCATGCAAATATGTCTTCATTTCTGCGTCGGTTGCATGTTTTGCGGTTATTGTGCAAAAATCCGGTGAAGAACTGTCATCCTTTCTTTGCCGAAAACGCTAACATGCTTCGAGCCTCCAGCTTATGCTGCAATATCCACACTCGCACACAATCACCTATTTTATGCACTTGTATCACAAATAACTATTTCAGCACTGCAAAATGAATTTATGCGACTGAATTCTTATTTCGTTAACTTATATATTTTACATACGCATTGTTTTTAACAACGAATTATCTCTTCCAATAATGTGAAAAAAACTGTAGGTAATAAAAGTTTGGTTATTGGAATACAATTTTTACACTTTACGGACGCCTCATTAAAGATATTTTGGCTTCATAGTTTTTTTCATAGCGTAGATATGATAAAAATTATTATAAAAATTATCCACACGGAGAAACCTTGCTGTACTATTTGCTAAAAATCAGACTAGATTTTACTATTTCTAGTTTGCAATGGAGGGACTGAGCGGAACTCTTGTAATGTTTACTACTTCGAGTAGTAACTGGTAGCTACATGCCGAACTACAAAATTAATTGGAATCAAATCTAAAAATTTTACATTTATTTCAAAAAAGGTTTGAAGTATTTACAAACCTCTGTAGTAAACCAGCAAGCAATGCATTACAGCCATCACTTAATAATTTCGGTAGAAGAAAATTCTAAATTTCTTGCATTAATATCTGCAGAAGATTGCAATATTTGCAAACAACTGTAGTAACGTCGAGAGAGACCGGCGCACGGATTTAGTAACTGACTTTGTAAAAATTGGTACAGTCGGATTAGCAGACGAAAAAAATAAACCCAACACGCGCCCCGTCGCGTTGAAGGTCACGACACAATTACTCTTTTACACAAGCATACGACGTACATGCTGACTATAGGTGTATAGGATATCGAACTATTTGACATGATTATATTTATTTAAATTGCAATTGTACAGTACATATGATTATATAAATGTAGTTTATACATTTATTATATACATACAGGAATATTATATTACAAGCTGAAACAGAAAAATGTGATTAACATAAGGCTTGTGGGAATCGAACACGGGTCTCCGACGCGGCAGCACGGCGATATTCCATCCTGCTAAACCAGATTATGCGATTCAGAAATTTATCGCCTTTATGAAGTAAATGCTAGCACTTCAATTAATTTTCATTAAATCATTCATTGATTGTTCACAGAGATGGCATTTTTCAAATTCTAAGCACCATATCTCAAAACGTAATCAAATATCCTAAAAACGAGATTTTAAAATAATATAATAAAATAAACATAGCGGCGGCCGTTGTGTTGTTCGGCTCACATCGTTTACACTCGGCTGCGCTCGGTCCAACGCTAGGCTCGCTTACTAAGTAACTTACTAATATTCCAGAGCAATCTACCGAATTTGTCTTACTCTATAATACAAGAAATAGGAAGTGTCATGGTACAATTCATATTCCTACAGACAATAGTAGTTCCTCTTACAAATTTAGTCTTTCATGTTATTTTAGACACTTATTACTTCTATTCTTTCAATACAATTTAATAATGTCTCTACTAATTTAACCTATCTAGGATTTTGCTACAGAAAATACTAAGACTTGGTATCAGGAAACTTTCATATGAAAATAGTACAGCTTACTACCACTGTATTAAAATATACAAATTATCGCCTTTGTCCCTCAATTGTAACCTAATTTAGTAACTTTTCCAGTACAAAGTTTCTCCGTGCACATTTGCTCTGAACATGTTCCAAATGCTCAAATGCAAACTTCGATTTTGAGGTTCTGTTCTGCCAACGAGCGTTAGTCATCGATTAACTCCGTTAACCGTCCAAAATCAACCGGTTAAGTTAAGCAGTGATTAACTCTCTTTAATAATACTTTAGAAGATGGTGGAACGCAAGGTACTGATTAAATTAGTATAATCGAGGATTAACATCTTAATCAGAGTTGGTGAAATCGGCCCTTAATGTGTTAGGTTAGCCGTGGGGTCTAGTTGTTAGAGATACGTTGCGTTTGATGCGTCATAGACATAGGTGTTAAGTAATTCGAATCCCGCCACAAAATTTCTTTCGATTATAACTTAAGTGTAAGTCTATGTCAATAACAATATAATAAATGTAATCGCGAAATAATTTTTAAAAATTTAGGGAACACTGTTTTCTAAAACCTCGTTAGGAGTCATCGAAAGTTCCATTGACTGGCTTCGAAGCATTAGTGTTTGAGTGTTTCAAGAACTCTATATCCCCCTGGTCTTCACATTTTCATTGAAATTATTTTGTACTTTCTACAATTCTTTCTGCTTTTTAAATATGTATCAATCAAAGTTTCTAACGAGGATACTTCCAATTTATGACGTACGTTTAGCCAGTGGTGTAGTCCTAAAAATGTAGGTGGCCCCGCGCCCCCCCCCCCCCCACACCCTTCTCCAGGATTGCAAAGAGGTATTGTCGAGAAAGTTGATACGAATTTTATGATTTGATTAAAACGTGGTTACATATTTTTAACCCCCCCCCCCCCACACACACAGTGTGTATATATCAGAGCATATAGCCTACAAGGTGCCCACAAGTGCCCACAAAGGAAAATACAGACAAACGTTTTATTATAACGTGTATTAGCGTTCACGTCTCTAGATTTTTATTTCTCAACATCAAAAATAATAAATTAAAAATATAACCAATAACCCAAGTTTTTAATATTTTTTTAACATTTTTAGAACAATGATTATTAATTTCTAATTTGGAATTGGAAACGTTTGAAATTTAAAAAAATATATATGTAGAACGATTTTGCACAATGTAATTAGAAAAAAAAGAGTTGAATTGTATAATTTCTAATTTGAAGCTCTAAAAATGAAACAATTTTATTTTTAATTGAACAATCACGAAACTGAATGATTTCAGAAAAAAAAATTTTAAAATAGGACAATTTCAAAAAGTTAAAAATTGAATATTTTAAGATTCGAAGTGTGGAAATTGGATCATTTAAAATTCAAAGGAATTGAATCTGTTTCATTTTTAATTTAAAGCGTTCAAAAGTGAATAATTGGAAATTGAAAACTTTATATTTGAATGATTTTGAATTCTAAGCGATAATTATTTGATAATTTGAAATTGAAAACTAAATTGAATCTTTCAAAATCAAAGGTTCTGAAATTTTTAATTGTTATTATCTAAGAAAATTATAATTCAATATTAAAGCTGATTGGACAAATTTTTATAAAATCAAAAAATGAATTGAATTATTGTAAAAAAACGTTCAAAATAAATATTAATTTTTAATGGGAATCATTGAAAATAAAAAAGTTTCTGCTCCATGCGCTGAAACTTAAACGAACGCAAACTTCATTTAAAACTGGAAAAATGTTCGTCACCAAAAATTGTAATATTAAAACTTTTTTACACTCAAGTCCTTTGAAATTTTAAATATTTCAAGTAAATTTAAATCACTTGAAAATTACTCATTTTTAAACTGTTAATTATTATACTTTCCAAAATTTAACCAATTCAATTTTAATTGCAAGATTGAAAATTATGAAATCGTAAAATTAAAAATTTAGCGTTCTACATGAAAATTCAGAACTCTAAAATTGCATCCACGTAAGATTAGCAAAATTATTCAATTGCTGAGATATCAATTTCAGTGAGTTTAATTTTTATCTAATTTGATTTTAAACACAATTTTTTATTTCTTATTTTCATATCGTTTTATTTTTAAGACTCCTTTTAGAAAAAGCTTCTCTAATTCTTCAACTTTATCAATCGCATATTTTTAAATTTAAAATGATTTATTTGTTTAAATATTCAAATAAAAATCAGACATTTTGAGCTTTTTAATTTTAAATTACTTTATATTTACATCTAAAATTATTGTATTCGAATGTAACTATCAAAGCGTTTAATATGAAATTTTGAAACATTCATTTATAAATTGACCCGACATTTTGAATATTTGAATTTTCATATACAATATTGTAAAATTAAAAAATCAAAGCAACAGGAACTATTAGCATCATTGTCAGTCATGGTAATTTTCATATTCTATCTACTCCCCTATACATTCTTCTCCCTTTCCGATAAATACGTACTAAATCCTTAGTGGCATAACAGGACTAGAACCGAATGAGTTATGGTTTACCCCGAAAGGGATATGGTTTGATGGTATAATAATTTAAAAAAAAAAATTTAAATAGCTCAATTGAGGAAAAAAGGAGGCCTAGCGCCGCTAGGCCCCGCTGGGCCTCGACTACACCACTGCGTTTAGCCCTATTCTAGAATGGTTGACTCAGCCATTCAAAATTTCAACAACTAATTTTTTCCGTGTATTGCGAATGTAGAATATATATCGAGCAGTAACGAATGTGAAGAAAGAATGTAAACAAAAGTTTGAAAAAAAAGAAAGTAAAGAATATTTTTTTTGCATTGATCTATTACAAAATGTACCTAACTGCAGAAAACTATTTGAACCCATTGCATGTAAATGGCAATTTTTTGAATAATTAATATCGCGTTTGTTCAACCATTACGCGTCTCTTCAATTTTGTTTGAAGACATACGTAACTAGCGTATTAGGGATAGTTCACCCCTTGGTGCTGATGGTAAGTTGTTTAATCACTATTTTGGCATCACGAAATAACATTCATTCATTTTTTTATAATATATCAAATGAATATTTCACGTTTTTGCATACGTATTTTTTCATTAATGGTATACACGGAGAAAATTTGTTCGGTAACCGCTACCGAAAGTTGTGGTGAAATGTGGATATCGTGGCGTTTTGGGTTCATTTCGCGTAGTGTCAGTATTATTTAATAAGTGTTTGGAAGTATTGATGCAATGTACATTAAAAAATACATATTAGTACTGTAATTATTCAAGTCCCACACTTTAACAGGTGGAAGATAAAAATTAACGTGAATAATGTAATAAGTGAGGAAGTATTCAATAGAAAATACTATCAACAAAGTAAAATTTTTCAAAGATGAATTGAAAATTTCAAAACAGACGCATTAAATTTTCCTATTTACTTTCGCGAGCCTTCACTTTTGTTCCGAGAATCGTTTCAGTGCAGGACTAGAAGAATTACCGTTCGTTCGGTAACGACTACCAAGCGAATATCAAAAAGTGAACTCGCATCAACATCCGTGTTATTTCTTTCTCACAAGTGGTGATACATTCTACTGGTTAGTATATAAGGACGATTCAAATCTATACTCCCAGCGTCCTGCGTGCGATTCGTATAATATAGCGATTAGGGTGGCCCAAAAATATACATTTTGGAATTTTCGACGGGCGTCGACGCCAAATCGTTCTCTCGTAAAAACAAATGAATACGTATTTTTTCATTTTGAAATAAAATGATTTTTAGTACTTTGTAAAGTATTTTAAAGTTTTCTCTTGATCTAAGAATCAAAATAGAAAAGTTTCAAGAGAACCAGAAGCGAGCCCTGAGATTTGACCCAAACGACAGTTTTAGTGTTATTACTCTGTTATTCAACTCATTGAAGTCAAGTATCCCCCTAGGGTGCGGATATTGTAAAAAAATTAGTTGGTTCCACAGAAAGTGCGAAAAAAATTGGGGAAATGTGCTGGGCTACAGGTGTGTGCCCGTAGCAGGGAACTTTATGGTCGAGCCTGCATCTGGAAGTCCTAAGCCTTTAATAATAAGCCACTCTGCGTTAACTTAGCTGCCATAAACTCTTCAGGATCGGAGAAAAGCTGCTGTTGGGCGAAAATTTGTTATTTTCACTCATTTTTGTATTCACTTTAAAACTATAAATTAAAAAAAAAAAACATTTTTTTTCATAAATCTGTTCTCAATATCCTCAAAAATGCTTTTTGAAAATTTGAAGTTAAAGAATCATATCAAAGGATCGCTACGAGTCTACAAATATTGTGATTTTATGTAACTTTCAAGATGTCTCAAATTTATTTATAACTTTTTTCATGTATTAAAATTTGACAAAATGCATCTTTACTGAGAAGAGAACAAGTTTATAAAAGGGTAAATAAATTGACTTGTAATTTCTTGAACAAAATCAAGGTAGTAGAAAAAGTATACATTTTACGTGTTAAACTCCATAAGACACAAAAATTGGTTTACAAAGTACTAAAAATAATTTTATTCCAAAATAAAAAAATACGTATACACTTGTTTCTACGAGAGAACGATTTAGCGTCGACGCCCGTCGAAAATTCCAAAATGTATATTTTTGGGCCACCCTAATAGCGATATAGTTTATATGTGTATGCGTGTATTAGTTATAGGAATAGGTTTATTTATGTATGTGTATTTATAGTTTAGCTTTGTAAGTTATACTAACATGTGTTGGTGTGGGTTTGATGTATATGTATACAACATATTCATACAATCAATAACGATATTATTTTTATTATTCTCTATAAGCCGTGCGGTACTGAGTACCGAGCGGCTTGGTAAATTCTCAAGTCCTGGAGCGTAAACCTTCTTGTCTTTTTAGGACGCTCTCGTGGGCAGTGCGGTACTCTGTACCGTGAGGCTTGGTAAACAGTCAAGACCATGCACAATACTTTCTCCTGTGATTTTAGGAAAATATACCTATCATTTCTTTAAAATCTCTCCACAGCTCGTTAGATTTTCGTGTAATTCCTTTTACAGTGCTGCACGTGAAAATTTACCGAAAAGCCACGATATCCACACACTGAGAAAAAGATCTGTTTGAATCAAATATATTATGTTTGAATCAAACATATTCTTTCTTTGTTATACAGTCAAACATACATATGTTTGATTCAAACAAATTTTTTCGTTGACCATATATTTTTGATTTAAATATATTTTTTGTTTGAATGAAAGAAACTTCTTGTTTAAGTTAAACATTTTTTTCTGTTAAATTAATTGCAGGTTTTGTTCGATCTAAATAAATTTTACATTTTATTCAAAAAAGGAATTTGTTGCTTTCAATCAAATTATTTGCTTGTTTCAATAACAAAAGTTTTGTTGAAGCGGGTATTTCAAGAATGTGTGCTGTATTATTATTCATATTGAATGTACATATTGCATTGATTTATTTAATAAAACCTTAAATCGTTTTCATAGGGTTAACAATATAGAAAAAAGAACTTATCTTCAAAATTTTTGATCGAATCGCTTGTTAGGTCCCAAGTTTCGTGCAATTTTCGGAACAACACAAATACTTCCATTTCTCTTACAGACGTCTGAATTTAGGTGAAAATAAAACTGGCGATGGTCTGGAGTTGGTGGAAAGCCAACCCTTATCCAGCTCGCCCAATGAAACTTCTAAATTTTCGAGGCTTCTCTTAGGCTTTTTCTTACCGCTTACACATTCCGAGTAAACACGCTGATACATTCAACGATTCACCACCATTTTGAATGCCTGAAGCTAAGTCGCGCTGCAGTGCCCCGAAACTAACGCGGATAAATGAAGAACTATTATTTGTTTAAATCAAATAAATAAGTTCTTTAATTTAAGTATAAGACGTTTAAGCAAAATTTTTGTTTGACTCGATGAAATTTTTTATTTGAATTAAACAAATCGTATCAAACAAATAATTTGTTTCATTTAATGAGTTTCAATGTCTTCCATATATTGAAATTAAATAAATATTTTGTTAATTGAAATAAAGAAGATGTGTTGAATCAAACAAATGTATTCAAACAAATCTTTTTGTTTGAATAAAAAAAATCGTTTTCTCAGTGCATTTCACCACAACTTTCGGTAACGGTTACCGAACAAATTTTCTCCGTGTAGTTTATAATATAAATAAAGATGGTTAGTGGTAAAGAAGTTATCAATTTTTTACTTAAAATTAATGTATAGCAAGTTTGTAAAGCAAAATAGAATGAAAAAGTATGTTTCTATTTCGAAATATTATTGTCCTCAGAAAACAACTAAAGGGGCTAGTTTTATCCTTTAAACATAAGGAACTGCCGATATGAAAAAGTACATGTTGCGCATTTTTTGTTTCCCTACAATATATCCAAAAACAAACAAAAAACGGAGCCTGACACCCGAAAAACATCCATTGTCAGTAGGCAACTGGTCTCGACACACGAGAGACTTCTCTGCGTTATTTTCGGGCGACTATTATTAGTCAATATTATCTTTGGTTCCTACAACGAAGGAATACTAAGGAGTAGTATCCTTGTGAGTGGGGAGTGGGAAGAACAACCTCCTAGAGATATTTCGTCCAAGATATTATACACCTAGATGCGGCAAGTGGCGGCGGAGTATTGATAGAATTATTAGTAGGGTAGGATAAATGTAGACGGCGCTGTCGGCGAAAATCCTAACCCACCCCGCTGTGCCTCTACCCGCTGAAGTATCTATCCCCTCTTAACAGTTGTCGTGAGTAAAATGGGCGAAAGAGGCGCTGTCGCCGAAATGATTTTCAGTAGGCAATATAGTTTTCTGAAAATATTCATGATCACTAGAGCAATTCGAACTCTGTCTTACCTGGCGATCTAGGTCAATAACAATCAATAAACAGATGAATATTTACAATTGTTTAATGAAATTAAATACCGTTCACATTAAAATGTAAATAATTATGAATATATATAATTATATATGTTTATATATATACACAGGGTGTCCAAAAAGTAACGAAACACCTAAATAATTTTCCAGGTCAAATATTTTTCAAAAAGGTCAAGTTCATTCTTGAAGGTCAACTTTGTTTTTTAATAGGGAACCCCTATTTTTAACAACGGTAATCGAAAGAGCGGGAAATTTTACGTCCAAACATGTACTCAGGTCATGGGTCAATGATGACCTTGATCTTCAGCTGAAGGTTGTTAGGCATGACCCAGGTATGGGTCGGGTCCAATCTGTACTGCTTCGGCTCATGTGTTTACGAAAAAGGTCGAGGTCATTCATTTAATTAAAAAAATTAAATAGAACATTTTTTTTTAAATGGGCATATTGAAAATTAGTTATGAATATTAGTTCCTGGCTGACCCTGAATGTAAAAAATTTATCTGCCAATGACCTTGAAGGTCAACCTCAAGGTCAAATTCAAGGTCACCACTGGATTCCTCGTTAAAAGTTACTTCATGAATGACGACCTTTTTGAAAAATATTTTACCTGGAAAATTATTAATGTGTTTCGTTACTTTTTGGACACCCAGTGTATATGTATATATATATATATATATATATATATAATTTAAAAAAAAGAGTTAAACAACCACCGCAGGGTCCTGCTAAGAGCAATCGCCATCTAAAAAATGTCAATAGCAGGGATGCAAGTGTGTCCCCTATTTTCCCCTTTTTTCTTGAATATCCCCTATTTTTCCCTATTTATACATTTTGTCCCCCTATTCCCCTTTTTTCAATAAAAACGATGCGACAAACAATAGAAAGATAACAATCCGTTGACATGAGTTAGCGAGACTTTCAACGGTGACTTCAATCTATCTACAGACAACGAAGAGTTCAAACGATATATAGATATATTACGTGCTTAAGTCTCTCATAAGAGCCTATGTTAAATTGCTGCGCATGCGCGCTGAACGCGGCACTACTCGAGTATCAGACAGTTACACTCATGATCCAATACATATATGGTCTAGCCACTTGAGGGCCCCGTTTCGTCCAAGTCACGCAACCGCTTAATTCCACCATTTTGTTAGTATGACCGCGCAGTTTGAGTTTGACGCGTACTCTGTGTACGATAAACTATTATAGGAAAATGAGTATGTAGGAAGAAATATTATGAAAATATTGAAATAATGAATTGCAAACAAACTTGGAATAAGTACCTTTTGTTAGTAGATACCGGTGCGGAAGGTGACAAGTTATTTTTTCATTAAAATACTCGCTATCTGTTGCGAAATAGCTCAATGTAAATTGTTCTTTATATACTTTGAACCTTTATGCTTTAATTTCGTAAAGAATTGAATATGGCAAAACAATTCTTTACGAATACAAAATACAAATTGAGAAGTAGTGCCTTGGTCCCGCCTTGCTCCGGTCGCCTCTAATATTGCTACAAAGAACAAATAATGAAAAGGAAGCATACTTCGAAATAATCAGTATATGTTTCATTAACAGTTGTTAGACTAAAACCTTGTAAAATTTGGATTTCATTATTTTCTTTTTACACATATCACACTTACTCATACTGGCGGACAATTTGAAATCGTTGACACAGTGCGAAAGACAATTAAAAATATGTTTTAATCCAACTTTTTATTGACGAGACAAATTGAGATACAAACAGATTTATCAAGTAAATTATCGTTATCTTCATTTGTATATATGTATTGAAAGTAAGATAAATCATTTTTACATGAAGTAGAAAATACTGTCTCATATTGTAAAATTTTGACATTCCTTTTATATATAAATATATATCTGTGCAATATTTTATGGAGTTTCGCAACAACATTTATCATTACTTAAAAAAGTCTGCTAAGAATAAGAAAGATTTCTAATGTGATAAAATGTGATTTCATATTACATATAAACGGTGGAACAGTTACTAAATACAGAGGGCAAAAGTTCTATTAAAAATCATTCATTTAGGAGAAAACTGAGTTTTGCTTTTGAGATTACAATTTTATGGTTTCTGAAAATCGTCACAGAAATTGAAATTGTTATTTTGTTTTTTAAATTATTAAATTTCCCTGCCAAGATGTTCAGTTGATAAACACGGAGAAAGCAAGTTTTGTCGAAAAAATTTATTCACTTCCCAGAATATCAATTTTTAATGAGACGGTGTCACAGTGTGACATAAGATTTATCGTATTTAAGTAATGATAAATAATAACATGACCATTTTCTGCTGTTGAAACTTCAAGATATTGAAATATATGCCTTTTGTCAATATCATAACAAATACCTTGATCATAAAACTCTTTATTTGTAATGGATATGAAAAAGCAACTTTGACGTACCGCTACCATCAAAAATATGATTTCGAGCAAATCCTTTAAACTCTGTGTGTATTTGAATTTTTGAGAATTTTCTAAAAGAAAACCCGTTCTCTAAAAAATAGTGAATAAATATTTAATATCTTTGGATCAATTTTTCCTCCAAAATTAAGGAAAAATATTTTTAAATAAATAAAACATAATAATTATAATTTTATATGTCGCGGTCACTCCATTATATAATTTTACGGGAAGCCGAGAAAATCCAGAAAAACAAAGTAGATGAATTACGAAAAAAAAATAGAAAAACGAAAATCAAATATTTTAGACACTTTCGTATCTAAAAAGTTGAAAATGTATGAAAACTGAAGTTGTTAATCGTTCGGGATACAAAAAATTATTTAATTAGTTTTTAAATATTTAACATAATATATTATGTTCTCGATTGTAGTAAATTTTATATTTGCATAAAATGTATGTAAAAAAAAAATATATATATAGTATATGTAAAAAAACAGAGATTTGCAAAATGTGTTATATAATATGTTTAGTCGTTGCTAGTTTGTGCAACATAAAAAAAATGTACTGTAATACTCTAAATAAAAATATGATTATCATCATAAATGCTGGGTCTATTATTTATATTACTACGATGGTTATGGCTGTTCTGATCGAATTGAATAGTTTTGTACCTATTTTCCTTGAGAAGGTTTCCCCTTTTCCAGCAAAAAATGTCCCCTTTTTTACTCATTTCTGTCCCCTATTAACCTTTTTTTTATGAAAAAGGGGATTGCATCCCTGCAATAGCCCCCAGTAGAACCGCGGTAAATCACACCTATGGCCACGTCACACAACCGTGAGATGGGTGGTCACAGGGCACGACGGAATCACAACGAAAGGCCAGCGAAACTCTCGTGTGTCTTGAGGACATGAAGCGACCCAAGGATGACAGCTTACTGCATCCATCTCGCAAGTGCCTTGGCATATTTTTGGCACGCGGGTATGGCTTTAAGGTTGCGAACCAGTGATAGTTTCGCACCTCCGAGAGCACCTATCACAAGGACAATTACTCGCACCGAATATTTTGGGTACAGGCGTTGCAGCTCTCTTTTAAGGTCTTGATACCTCTTCTCTTTTTCTTTCTCCTTTGCAGTGATGTTGTATTCGAACGGAGCCGAGAATTCGATCATGAATATAGTTCGTTTCTCAAAGTCTTGCAGAACAATGTCGTTCGGCAGGGCAGGGAAGTGACCAACACCGTAAGAGCGACAAAGATGGTAATAAAGCACTCTTAGGGCCGCATTATGTCCATAGATATGCGTCGTTCCTGCGTGGGTCGGACACCCTGATAGTATGGGTTCTAGGTACTCAGCGTGTGCATGACACGCTCTGCACCTATCACTGGGAACTGCTTGACAAAAAATGCGGTTACGGTATGGTAAGGTGGAAATTACACCGTCTTGGCATGCGAAAATAAAACGCTCTGTATCTGAATTAAGCCCTGATGATTTGAGGAAAGCAAAATTTTGCTCCTTCGACAAGGGCTGTTTTTCTACATTTCTGTGAAAGTTTCCGTGCATTTTCTTGTCGAGTAGCTGTTGGTGAAATCTTCCAACCTCTGCTTTCTTCACTTCGGCTTTTAGAAGTGAATTATCTAGATGGAGCAATGCACTCTCCTCACTTCTGATGCTAAAATTCAGGCCAAGGGTCTCGGCCGCTTGCCCCGCGGCTTCGTAAAGGAACGCTCCTTCGCCAATCATCTCGTGGTTCCTGACCATCTTTAGGAGAGGATCTTTTACATTTGCAAGGATGTAAGCTGTACTTAGAACACTTTGGTTATGAAGACACTGAAGATGCAGAAGTGCGCGTCTGCCTGGACGGCGTGAAATGTATAATCGCGGATTTGACGAATTGATATGCAGGCTTTTATGCATATGCATGATCTTACGTGTGGTGAGATCAAGGGCCTTAAGCTCGGTCTTCGTCCATTGAACCACCCTAAACGAGTAGAGTAGAACCGGGACGGCAAGCATGATAGTCACAGATACCTTGTTTAACGCCGACACATTGGAAGAACAAATCTGTCGAAGAAGATGCTTGTATCTGCATTGGAGAGACTCCTTCACTGATGTTACGTCTTGAATGGGGCTTTGAGGCACGCCCAGGTATGTATAGGTCTCTCCAGTATTAAGATGTCTAATGACACGTTTATACACAAGCTCAGGGTCCTTGGGAACGTCAGTAATCTATCCTTTCTTCAGATTAATTTTGGCACACTCGTCCAAACCAAAGTCCATGCCAATCTCTCTTGTGTAGTTCTTGACGATATGAATAGCAGTTTCAAGTTTGATTTTACGAGAGGCATAGATCTTCAGGTTATCCAAATAAAATACATGACGCCCCTCTGGAAGGTGACGTTGTTAGACAGATGATAAGTCTATGAGGGGTTGAATCGAAAGCTTTCCGGCAGTCAATCCAGGCCATTGACAGGACGCGCTGATGGACTGCAGCGTCTTTACAGACACACCTGTCAATTAGCATGTTCTCTCGACAGCCTGCTACACCTTTTTTCGAGCCACGTTGTTCGTACATCTCTCGCCATACAGGCTCAATTCTTCAAACAATCCTGTTGTTTAGGACAGCCGTAAAGATCTTATACGATGTGTCCATACAAGTTATTGACCTGTAATTCTCTGGGTTAGAGAAGTTGCCTTTTCTCGGCAGGAGTATAGTGCGTCCTAACAGCAGCCACTGCAGAATGGGCGTCTCCGACTTGAAATGTGAGGTGAATATGCGGGCCAAATGTTGGTGTGTAAAAGTAAACTTCGTCCACCAGAAGTTTTTGATACAATCTGGTCCAGTATCGGAAAAGTTCTCCGTGCCTCTAAGTGCTTTTTTCATCTCTTCGGCAGTGATTGATGGACATTCCTCCTCACATTCTATGAGGTCACAAAACTCCGTGAAGCGGATGATATTGTCAGTATCTTCTTTCAACTCCAGTGTTTTCGGGATCTTGTACACCTCTCTCTCTAAAAAGTCTCTACCTCCTTGGGCTTGGGTGGATTTTTCACAGAAACAGGTAGATCGCTGAAGAGGCTCAATGAGTCAGCGAGGAACTGTTGATTCTCCCTTATCCATCTCTCCCTCTTCTGTATTATACTCCTTGCGTCAGATAACAGCCGTATTTTGTTAACAATATGCTGCTTGATTGTCAGCAGCTTTGACTTGTTCAGTGTGTGATTCAAGATCCTTAGTTCTTGGGCGAACTTTCGAACCTTTTCCGTGAACGGTCTACCAGACGTTGTGTAGTCAATCACACACTGAACAAGGGACGCATTCTGTCTTGCCCATTCAATCTTCTTGTTCAGTTCATGCAAGCATCTTTTGTTCTTTTTATCCATCGTCGGTTTTAACCTTCGATTTGAATCAGCCAAAGCTCTCGAAGCACCATAAACTGAGCAATTGAGGGTCTAGAGGTCGGACTCTTGCGAGATATCTCCACGAAGGGAATTCGTGTTTCAGCGAGGTTTTAAGATTTCTTATCGCAATATACTCAGGTAGAAGAATTTTTTTTCACTGTAAAAATTTCGATAGGAATTTTTTTTTCCGTACCGCGTTATAGGTTTCAATGGAAAAACTAAATTTGTTATTGTAAAAATTACGATAACAAAATTTCGAAATTTTTTTTTCCCCCACCACGTTACAGGCTTCAATAAAAACAACTACATTTGTTATTGTAGAAGTTTCGATGGCAAAATTCTGAAAAAAAATTTCGAAAACAATTCATCAATCTCACCATGTTACAAGCTTCAATAAAAACCACTAATTTTGTCATTGGAAAAATTTGACAGCAAAATTTGAAAAGGAAAATTTTCGGAAAATTTTTTTTTATTTCTCGCCACGTTACAGGCTTCAATAAAAACCACTACATTTGTTATTGTAAAAGTTCTGATAGCAAAATTGAAAAAAAAATTACGAGAAGTTTTTTTCTTCTGCAGCGTCGTTATAGGCTTCAATAAAAACAAGTAATTTTTTTATTGTAAAAATTTCGATAAGAAAATTTTACATTAACAAATTTAGTTACTTTTATTGCAGCCTACAAGACTGTGGGGGAAAAAAATTTCCTGGAAAATATTTTTTCCAAAATTTTGCCATCGAAATTTTTACAATAACAGATTTAGTTGTTTTTATTGAAGCCTTATCGCTGTGGAAGAGAAAATTCTTGCAAATTTTTTTCTCACAATTTTTTTATCCAAAATTTTGCTATCGAAATTTTTACAATAACAAATTTAGTGGTTTTTATTGAAGCCTTAATGCTGCGGGGAAAAAAATTTTCTTTTCGAAATTCTTACAATAACAAATTTAGTTGTTTTTATTGACGCCTGTAACGTGGCGGGGAAAAAAAAGCATTTTTCGAAAATTTCCTCTCAAATTTTTTACAATGACAAAATTAGTTGTTTTTATTGAAGCCTATAACGGTGCAGGGGAAAAAAATTTTCTAGAATTTTTTTAAAAATGTTCTATTGAAATTCTTACAATGAACAAATTAGTTGTTTTTAATTATGCTAATCACGCTGTGGGGGAAAAAAATACTTGAGAATTCTTTTTCAAAATTTTGCCATCGAAATTTTTACAATAACAAATTTAGTTGCTTTTATTGAAGCCTGTAACGGTGTGAGCTAACCTAAGCCTGTAACGCTAATAAACACTTCAAAAGCAAGGTTAGAGAAACATTTGCATTAATTGAGACATGAACTTATAAGACCTAGAACTTATCAAACCGATACATAAACTTAATACAACTCATCGATTCTGTAAAAGTATTTAAACACTTCCAGAATATCCTCCGAATGGTTAAGAACCGTATAAGAATCCTTCGTGAATAGATACGAATGGAAATAGTTGGAGCAAGAAAACGACAAGTTTTACTCCGCGAAGGAGACGAACGCAATAAAGTTGGAGGCAAAGAGCGTGTCCGTTGTCGCTCTTTTCCTCCAACTTCAATCTGTTCGTCTCTACAGTGGAGGTAAACTCATAGGCCGATGTGTATATATATATATTCAAAATTCTTTAAATTCAACCCATTTACATACATGAAATTTTAAATTTATTAATAATGAAATTGTCCTTTAGTTTTCAGCACTTGAAGTTGATATGATTTGATTGGGAAAGTTTTCATTTTTTTAAATTTCAACTATTAAGCCTTTATACTTAAAATGAAACAATTGCAGGATTGTGGAATTGTTCAATTTTCGACACTGTTACATTTTTAATTTCAAGCCCTTCAGGTTTTTCGAAACTTTATGTACATTTGAATGGTTGCAGTACAAAACTAGATAACCAACATGTTTCCCAAAATGGGCTTTTTGAATAAGAAATTCTTAAAAAACTAATACATATTTTATTAAATGGATTTGTTCGAAGTCTAATTTTTAATATGGTAAAATAAAATTATTGTTGTTTCCTAACCAGATAGCTGACTCTGTCCTCATCTCCCATCTTCTCCTTTTTTCAATTTCCTATCCTCTTACCTTTTTTTAAACCTTTTTATGATCATATTTCTCTTCCTAAAAGTTTCTCAATTCAATAAAATAATAAATGTTTCTTCTTTGAAAGAAAAAGCTCTCAAATGAAACCATTTTCCACTTTTTTTAGCACCAAAGCATCAATCAAATTCCAACCTAAAATCTTAAATCTCCATTTTCTACAAAACCCCACTTTTATAATTTTTTTTCACTCTTTATACATCTTTCAGCGAAAACTCGTAAACTGCAGTGCGATACCGTCACACTAAAGCTATATTATCCTGCAACAGAATACTTTTTTGGATGATAAGTTTTTTATTCTTATTCAATTCGTTAACTTATTCTAATCAAACTCATCTTCTCTTAATTAAGCAACTCAACATCTCAGAAGTAAATTTTTATTTTTTGTTTAAACTGATAATGTCACTTTTTATCGTTATTGGCTACCGAGCCTGTTCCAGTTTTAGGTTCCTGTCACTTTAAGATTGTAAACTTTCACATTCTGTTTCTCGAAACTCAATTTTTTTTTAACATACATTTCTGGTCCTCATTCACAATTACAAAACAAGTTTGTCATATGGTTAAAAATAATTTAATTTTGAAGGCATGGTTTTATCATAGTTCATTGTTTGGAGCTAAAAGCCAGTAGGGCCAGAATTGTTCAATTTTTCAGGCTTCAAATTTGACGCAATTAATAAGGATGTATACTAGTTATTTCAATTTCAAAAATAAGCATTGTTAAAAATGATTTTTAAATTTGAGAAAAATACTCCTATTATCAGGCGAACTTGAGGTACGTTTGGTACGTTTTTATTCAGAACATTTTATTCAGGAATTATACAATTGTTAATTTTATAGCCCATTTTTTTCTTAAATACATTTTTTTTAAATAAAAACGTACCAACAAGATTTTTAGACTAAAGAGTTCATCAACGAATAAAATAAGCCGTGCAACATTAGGATTGAATCAGAATTGCGCAATTTTTACCTGAACAGAAAGCAGAAACATGTTAAGCTCTAAATCAGACATGCCCAACTCGGGGAAATTCCCTCCGGGAACACATGTTCCGCGTCCACCTCTCTTTCTCCTAGAGAGCGGGAGAGATGGTAGACGCATGCGCGTGGTAGACGTGTACGTTACAGAGGAAAGATTCTCGCAAGCGTTTACCACCACTCTCGCTCTCTATAGGAGCTCTCTATACTGAATAATTTTAAACTGAAATATTTTTTTGAAAGTTCGCCTTCAGCAATATTCTAAAGTTAGTTACAATTATAATTTTATTTATTTATGTATTTTTTTATCTAAAAGACCACACTGCTCAGTTTCTTTAATGTTAATACATAGTACGAATAGCTGGATTTTTTCTGTATGAATTTCAGAACGAAGGGGCTCTATGCTCCGACATTTTTGTACGAATATCTGGATATTTTTGGTATGTGTAGTAGATTATAGACCCTTCTAATTTTTAAAGGTTCATTTTCAATCTGTCACATTCTAGTTACCCCAAACTTAAACTTTTTGAATTAAAAAAAATGTTGAACCTCTCTTTGAAAGCGTTACACCAAACAAATTTTTATTCTCTTTGTCAATACGAAATTCATTAATATGTTCAGTTTTGCAATAATTATTATTCTTCTTTAAATTTTCTTTCTGTATCGTGCAAAGGATATACAACTTGAAGCCTTTAAATCTTTCTTACAATTATTTATTAAATAGATTTTACTAACTAATAGGTTAATGTATATTTAATTATAGCGATCAGAGAACCAATTTTTGTAACAATTTTAATTTCAATTAAATTATAAAATTTAAACTATAATATATCTCTGGAAAGAATTATAGCTTTTGAAAAGTCCTACAAAATTTCTTTCATCCATTTTTCGATAGGACTTGTAATTTCGGTTTGATTTATCGAAATGATGAAAAAATACCTGATTTAAAATTTGAGCCAAACGACGTGAGATACGAAAAACAGTTCCACGGGGGAATTGCAGCTTTTAAGAAGTCCTTCGAAATTTTTCAAAACCATTTTTGGATAAAACTTGTCATTTTGGTTTTATTTAGCGAAAATACCATGCAAAAAATCAAAAATTCGATTTTTGATTCAAACGACGCGAAATACGGGGAAAAGTTTTTGAAGGAATTTCAGCTTTTAAAAATTCCTACAAAACTTGTTTGAACCATTTTTTGACAGAACACTTCGTTTTCAATTTATCGAAATTGATATGCAAAAATCGAAAATTTCAATATCACGACTAAAGACGCGAGATGCGTGAAAATTCTACATAAAGGGGAGTGTTAGAAATGTTCGGAAAATTGCGACACATTTAAGATACTAAATTAACTGAAATTTACGAAATTAGGTTGCTGGAAACGAAATTCAGTAACTTTTATAGTAAATTTAATAAATTCTTATCAAACTTCAAAAAAAGTATCTGAAAATTACAAATAATTTCTTAAAATTCGTAAACGGTAACAGAAATATAAGCTATCGTAACTGAAAGAAGTGCGCAGTTGCATGCACATTCGTTGCTTCACGATCGCGTTCGTAGGAGACAAAACATGGTGGTTCAGTGGTAATCGGCGGCAATAAAATGCAAAATGAAGTCGAATAACTCCATATTTAAAGGATTTAATCCAGGTGTCAACTGGATGGTGAGTACGCTAATTACGTCAAAGGGCGCCCTCGTGGCTATGTATGTAGCTTAAGTCTGTAATTTTAAATATTTCTCTCCCTTATTGCTGTCACTCATTATTGATAACGTAGATCAAGGAATGGGCTTTGATCATATATTCGATGCATTGAGTATAGTACTATTATAACATATATACATGAGAAGTCGTTTGTATTAACTTCACTCATGTTTTCTTACTATTTATATTCTCAGGACAAATATAGACTACATATTTTATATTAAAATTGATGAACCGAAAACATTTTTCAACACCTTAAAATTTTCAGTTACAGTAACTGAAAATTCCTAAACTGTAACAGAATTTTCTAAAACATGTGACTAAAGCGTTATGCAGTTGCCGTTGCTGAGATTTCTGTTACACTTTAGGAAAATTAAGAAGCGGTTTCTGCATTAAGCTTTAGTGACGCGTCTCTGGAAATTCCCACATAAATTTCTAACCGTGGGGGAGTATGTATTTATTCATCAAAAACGCTATGAAAAAATCCTATTTTTAGCATAACATCGCGAGATAGGGAAGGTAGTCTGAAGGAAGGAATGATGCTTTTTATTCAAGGTGACTTAGAAAATATACATCAAAAATTTTCTGTTGAAAATCGAGCGCGAAGCGCGAGCGTCACGATGGGAATGTGTCCCTCAAAGCCTACAGAGCTTTGAGCAATTTAATCCTTTACTATACTCAATTACGTAAAAACTTCAGAGTATGCAGATGTATAAAAAAACTGCGACCGATAAAATAGATATTTTTGCTGAAGTTTCATTTGAGTATTCCGAGTACAAAGAATGAATATCCGAGCGCGAAGTGTGAGATCCAACATACGCGCGCCCAAGGCGCGCTCAAACTTGCGAGCAAAGCGCGCGCGTAGAATGTGCCGTGACGTTCTAAAATGTTTAATTTTTTTGAAACCTTATATAGCAAAGCAATAAGTATTAAATAATAATAATTATTATAAATGTTTGAAAGTTATTTGGGAAAAATTAAATTTTTTACCTGGAATTTATTTTCCCCAAGATATTCGATATACTGAAATTTCCTTGCAATAATTTTGAGGATGAATGTCCTCACTGTTTTAGAAAATGCCGAGAATTAGCAAAAGCGAACATTATTTGAATAAAAAAGTGAAAGCACAAATATTTTCGCTGAGCCCAGATACTTAGTTTTAATTATAATATATTTTATATAAATTTAAAAATATTTTCTATTAAAATAGTTTAGTTTAGGTCACACGTCTTATACTTTAAAAATTAAAAAATTTCCAGAACGAAAACTGAAGTCCCAACTTACAATTTGTTATTATGGAAATCTTCGCAAACAACTGATTGAACATTTAAAAAAAATTTAATTAAAAAAATGAAAATTTCCATTACATATTTTCACGCCCACATCTCTAATGAAAATGGTTTAATGTTTAAATCAGGACTCCAGTCTCCAAGGCATTATATTATAAGTAGTTCGTACTAGATTCTGGAATCGAGTGCGAACCTCCTACATCCATCTTACAGTACAGTCCGCATACCTGGTTATACCCAATAAATTTTGGGAATTTCCTCCTTGTCTCGTCTCTTACTCTATTGAGTCTATTGTAAGAAAACTCGAAGAGTAGAATGAGTGCCTAGGTAGGAGTGAGCCGAAAATAACGAAAATAAGAATTGCATATTATTACCGGTTATTATGAAAGTTTAAAATATATCGAAAAAGAATCTAGAACAGTTTGAAGACTTTTTTTTATTTTCCAGGATTTTGCAGAATATTAGGAAAAATTTGACTTTGAGAAGTTTGGAGGCAATTAAAAAATTTATCTACACAAAAATCCGGCTATTCGTGCCGAAATTTCGGTACAAGTAGCCGCTTTTCCAACTCCCCCTATTCGTACCGAAAAATCCGGCTATTCGTATCGAAATTTCGGCACACATAGCCACAGTCTTTAAAACTGTCAAATATCTTTTGAAATTATATTACTTTATCCTAACATTTGTTTAAATTCTGAAAAATTACCTTAAAATCTTCCAGATTCTTTCTTGACAATTTTGGAAATGTTTTAAAATGTTAAAAAATTATTCTTAATATCTTCTTTAAATTTATTTCTGAAAATGAAAAGTCAGTAAAAATGTTTCTAGGAATATAAAGAAATTTTTTTCATTCTCTTGAAACCTTCAGAACTTTTGTAAAGCTTATTTTTTCGAAACTTTCAAAACTCTAAACTCTTAAACTTAATCCCTTTTATTACATTTTTGCTTCAAAATTTTTGAAAATCATTTGAAAGGTTTTGAAATCTTTTTTAGTTTTCTCTTAGAATTCATTTTTAAAAATAAAAAATAATTGCAAATTTCCCCATGAATCATGAGAACAGATTTATATTCTCTTAAAACCCTTCAAAATTCTAAAAAAGCTTGTAAATTATACTTTTTATTCATACAAAGTTTACATTTTTTTCAAACATTGTTGAAATGTTCTCAAATTTTTAATTATTTTGTAATCTTTTCAAAACCTTAAAACCTTCTAGGTAAATATCTCTTGAAATAATCCGAATTTTTGCAACATTTTTTTTAAAAGCTGCATAATGAAAATAATTACCTTACAATCTTCAGGATTCTTTTCTGACAATTTATAAATGTTTTGAAATCTTTTTGAATATTCTCTTCAAATAAATTTCTCATTAAAAAATGATTTTCAAATTGTTCATAAGTATTGACATTACTATTTTTATGTACATTAATTTCCAACCAAATGGTTGCATTCGTAACTAAAAAGGAGACATTTTCAACCTAAAATGAATAGTTAAATTTTGAGTTAAAAATCATTATCAACAATATAGTTAAATCTTTGAATAATAAAATAAATGTTTAAGAAATTAGTTCAACTTTCAACGAAAAAAGATGAATTCTCAATGAAAATTTTAATAGGCAAAGTTTCAACTAAAAGCGGTCAGTTTTTAACTAAAAATAGAATAGATAAATTTACAGTTAAAAAATTAATTTAAAATTTAGCAAGGATTGGTTGTTTAAACAATTCATGAAAATAAAAAATAAAAATTCTATTTTTGACAATCACTAGTTGTATTTGGAAAATTATTTCACTGGAGGAGGAATTTTCAACTTATGTCTGAACATTTTGGCAAATTTAAAGCTTGAAACAGCTAAAAGTTAATAATTTGAGTTCGAAAGTGTTTGAAATAAAAAAAAATTTGAATTGGACTTAAAAATTGTGAAAATTTTCTATCACTAGTTGTGCTATTTAGTAGAAAAGAGAGAAAATTCACAAATTTCTCATAAATGCATTGCATAAACAAATGAAGGTTTCTTAAATAAGGAAGCTGCCTTCTTGAAGAATTGACATTTTTAGATCAGTGGTACTTTAGGGGCACCGTGTGGGTGTGTTAGGGGTGACAACCTCATATGATTGCTATACGTATAATTTTTGCATCGAACTTTTCAGTCATCTTTTCCAATTATTGCTGAAATTTTTTCAAAAACTTTTCCCCGTATTTCGCGTCGATTGGCTCGAAATTCGAATTTTCGATCTCTTACATAGTATTTTCGATAAATAAAACAAAAATTACAAGTCCCATCAAAAAATGATTCAGGAAAATTTTGTAGGACTTTTTAAAAGCTTTAATTTCTCCTTGAGACTTTTTCCCGCATGCTGCGTTCTTCGGTACAAAATTTGAATGTTTTTTCATAGTATTTTCAATAAATAAAACCAAAATGACAAATTGTATCAAAAAATGGTTAAGAAAATGTTCAAGGACTTTTTAAAAGCTGCACTTTACCCATACAACTTTTTTGTGTATGTCACGTGGTTTAGCTGATAATAGGAATTTTCTATTTTTTTAATAGTATTTTCGATCAATGAAATCGAAATGAAAAATCCTGACAAAAAATGTTCAGAAGAAATTTTGTACGATTTTTTGCATAGTGTTTTCAATAAATAAAAGCAAAGCAACAAGTCTGTTCAAAAATGGTCGAGGGAAAAATTGTAGATATTTTAAAAATCTGTAATTCTTCTTTTAAACTTTCTACGCGTATCTGTCGTTGGTTAACGAACTCGCTCTTCCTACCAGGATACATACATACATACATACACACACATATAAATACATAAATGCATACATACATGCAAACAATCATACAGAGAAACAGACAGACGGACAGACAGATGCCATCGCTAAAACCTGATTTTTGGCTTCAGGGGGTCTCGAAACGTGGAGATCCGTTCAAAAACTGAAGTTTGAAATTTCGGCCTATTGTAGTACTTTCTCAATCATAAATGATGAACATGTAAAACTGATTACATATTTTCATGAGTTACAAAATTAGTATTAAAATTAATTCATGTAGGAAACATTTAATATTGTCACTAATTTATTTTCTCTAAAAATAAAATTAGGATTAGAATGGTAAAAGTATTATCATTTTATACTAATTTGTTATTTTTTGAAGCATGTCAGAATCCTTGCTTGTACTTTACTGATCTTTTAAGAAAACAGGGAAAAGCTGCGAGGAACCAAGGATAATAGATTTAAAATTACTACCCTCAGAGCCGCAGAGAAACGATTTTCCTATAGAGAAAGAGTGGAGGGAGGTAGTACGAAGAGGGCAGTAGCTACGCACCGCACGAAAGTAGTTGCTATATATATTGTTCCCCCACTCCGCCGCCCTTTGCCGCATCTAGGTGTATAATATTTTTGGTTGCGTGCACGTTGGAACTTTTTTATGTCCTTAGGTTTCATTATAGACCCTCAGTAAATAATCGCGCGTGGTAATCTTGCAAATAAAAAATATAAAATTAGTAGCCATTATTAGAATCCCACCCAGAATTTGCAACCAGAAATTGTATGATCTCTTTATTTTTCAGCCCACGTAGACAATGAAGTTTATCTGGGAAGAACTTTGGAAAGATTGGGAGATGCTGCTCTGAAGGAACAGGAACCGGATATAGGCGCAGCCTTCCTAAAGTTTGCAGTGGTCACCAAAGAACTTAGTGCTTTGATGAAAACTCTGGTTTGCTAACATTCATTTTCCTTATTTCCAAAGTAATTTCGAAAATTAAGGCTGTTGAAACGGGGTGCACAAAAATGGCAAAATCTATGAAGCACTCAAAAATTACCAACGGTCGACCTTGTTGCGGTTTCGAGGTTTTAAAAATGCACTTTGAAAATTGTCTAGACCCCGTAAGGGGTTTCGCGGTGGTGCTAGTTGGGGTATGTCTCTGGGTTTTCAACAAAAATCCGGTAACAGCTGAAAAATGAGAGTAAAGCGGTGTAGCAACGACGTGAAGTGCGCAGGAAGCCGGCTGACAGCTGGTGGCGCTGATAGCTCAACAGTACTTGATTGTACTACGAAAATGTACTGTCGGTAAAATTTGCATCTGTCTTGGCGGGAATTTTCAATTAGAATGAAAAATGCAATTAGTTATTTCCTTTTTTTAAATTGTTGACTGACAAGTCTGACTTTTTATTATTTTGTTCAAAATTAAATTATTTTCTTGAAAATTTAACAATTTTGTTAAAAAGTCATACTTCTTGGCTGGAAATTCAACTGTTTTGTTGAAAATTTGTCTTTTTGACTTGAAAATTCAACAATTTAATAGAAAATTTAATTATTTTGTTAAAAATTCGTTTTTGTTGTATAAATCCAACTGTTTTTATGTTCTAATTACAATCTTTTTTTGTTTGTTGAAATATCATTTATTACATTTATTGCTGAAAATTCATCTTTTTAGTTTGAAAATTAAGGTCCTTGGTTGAAATTTGAATTATCCTTCTTAAAAGCTCAGCTTTTTGGTTGATTCATAATTTTAGTTCAAAATTCGTTTGCTTTTTTTTGTGAAAAATAATTTTTTTTTTTTACTTGAAAATGTAAATATTTCGTTGAAAATACAAATCATTTATTGAAGAGTCTACTGTTTTGTGGAAAATTCGTACTTTGGGTTATAAACTTCAACCATTTAGTAGAAAATTTATATTTGGTTAAAATTTTTTATATTTTGTGAAAATTCGTCTTTTTTTGGTACAAAATTAATTTTTCGTTTCAAATGCAACTGTTTATTTTACAATATCAAAAACAAGCTATTTGAAATTCCGTGATGACAAATTTTCGAATAATTGAGAGTTCTAAAGATTTTTGAAATGAAGTCTATTAAAATGCTTTGGATTTTTTAAATATAACTTAAAACCATATATAATAACATTTTACTTCTTAGAAATTAACAATAAGTACAATTACAAATTTTAAATTTTAATCCATATATTTCAAATTTGCATCGAATATTTTTACAATATTATAACATCTTTCTAAAAACAAAAGTATCAAGACAATTGTTAAAAATGAGTCTTGATTAAAAAAATATATTTGTTAAAGGCAATGCATATTAGTTTCTAATTTTATTTGAAAAATCGTAACAAATTTATTTTTTACACGAATAAGCGGATGTTTATGAAGCTTAAAAATAAATAAATAAATAAATTTCTAAATAAAATGTAATAGTTGGTCATTGTTTGGAGTTGTAAATTTCGTTAAAAATATTATGCCATTATTTAAACAATTAATTGTTGTTTATTTTCAAAACTTATGAGAAAATTTTTAAATAAATATAAATTTGTTAAACATTACAAGAAAGCCATAAGTGTTATTAAAATTGGCCATTAGTAATTATTTGTATTTAAAAAAATCTTGCCCTCTGGAGTAAAAACAAATGTTTCAATGCATTTTTGAACCATCCGAGACTGTACATTAGGATTACGTATTATTATCATAAGTGTGGCCGAATTCACTATGAACATAAGTTGTTGATTTGTTTTCATCAAGTAAAGTACCTGTAATTGATGATTTTTGCAGGTCAAACGTCGGCACTTTGGCGCCCACAGCGTGAAACCCCGACCTCGCATAGACGACTTTTATAGGGCATGTGGCAGTTAGTGTTCTTCTATTGTTATCTGTTTTAAATTTTCATGGGAATAACTTTTAATTACACTGCTACATATTTTTAATAAGATATAAGTTAAGAAGACATTTGCCAATTCTAGAATTATACAAATTTTTCTTCAACAAATGTATGCCTCGAAGCTATCGATTTTCTATCAGAAGAAAAAAGATATTATATTTGATCTGCATGGTTTTTATTGTTCAATAATTATTATTTGGAAGACTCGAAGTGTTTACCTAAAAAATAGTTATTTATTTTCTAATTCATTAATGAATGTATTTATTCTCTCCCTTTTACGGGTTTGAGGGCCTCCGCTCCCTTTACAGTACGTTACAAAAACCACTTATACTACCTTAATAATACTTACTACCTAAACAATAATATTTAACTAATATTAACTTATATGCTAACACTTTGTCTTAACCAAATTACTATCGAGATTTGCTGACTATCGAGATTTCTGGGCTTCCGTTTCCTCTTACCTTTTCCTTTACCATGATTTCAAAATTTTATTCAATTTACTCTCCTTGTATAGGAGTGCGCGATTGGCCTTTCCCTACTGTATACCCCTTACTTTCTCTCATTTCTTCCAGTCTCATCATCCAGCTTGCCCCTTGTCCACTTCCATCCAAGATCCACCTTATCCTGTCATCTATACTCTCATCACCTGTTTCGTCCCCCGTACATCTCTCTAAAACATGTCCCCATGATTCTATCTCGTAATGGCAGACCCTGCATCTTCTTTCCTCTTCATCCATCCAGTACCTACACTCTCTCATTCCTTCTCCCATCCTAAATCGTATCACGTGGTTCCATTTACTCTCCTTTTTCACCCTTCTTAAATATTCTGGTTCTCCTTCAGCCTTCACTACCTTATACTACCTGTTATATTTAGATTCCACGATCTTTTTCCATCTTTCCTCCCCCTCCTTAATTACCAGTTCATTCTCTAACTCTTGCCATACTCTGACATCTGCTCTTATATCGCACTCTCTCCTCCTCTGTTGTCTCTCTTTCTCCCACCTTGATCCTTCTGTGTTACCCCTAGTCTCTTTGTTTACTACTTCCCGTAGACAAGCTTGTGCTATCCTGCTTCCCTCCCCCCTCTTTAGTTTCTCCTCAAAGTTCCATGCTCTCTTCATCTGTCTAATAACCATTTTACCTTCACTTAATTCCTCCCTCAACATATATCCTGGACCGCTCCAGCTCACTCCCATTGCCCATCTCAAGAATCTCTCCTGCATACTTTCCACCCTCTTGTGCTCCTTCCATCCCCAGATCTCCACTCCGTAACTTAGGACTGACCACACCAAAGCATCAAACATCCACAGTCTCATCTTCCAGTCATCTTTAAACCTTCTCTTTCCTATGCCCCACACCTGCCCCATTACTTTAGTCGCACATTCTATCCTTCTCCTCACCTGTAGTTCAACCCCTCCTTTCGACTCAAACCAGAAGCCTAGGTAACTAAATTCCTCGACCTGTTCCACTTTCTCCCCGTACATCTTCCATTCATATTGTACCTTTGTCCTTCTATTCCTAAAAATCATCACCTTCGTCTTCTTTACATTTACCGTTAGGTCTTTAACTCTCACATACTCCTCAAACACTCTCATTATGAGACTCATCCCTCTCTCGTCATCCGCTAATAAGACTATATCGTCTGCATACGCTAAGGAATATACCTTGCTATTTCCCAAAACCGTCCCTCCTTTTCCTTTCTTCTCCAGTTTCTCCTCAAGATCTGCCAACAAGAGGCTGAATAGTAGTGGGCTCAATGGACATCCTTGCCTGAGCCCCATTCCACTCCAAAAAATCTTCCCTTCTTCTTTTCCAATCATCACCCTTATCTTAGTCTCTTCGAATATCTCCTTTATCCTCTAGACCAACCCTTCCTCCACCCCCCTCTCTTTCATAACTTGCCATAGCACCTTTCTGTTTACCGAGTCAAATGCCGCTTTAAAGTCTACAAATAAGGCCATTAACTTCCCTTTCTTCCTCCCTAAGTTCCTATTCACCAGATAATTCAGTACATAGATGTTGTCTACTGTTCCCATCCCTTTCCTGGAGCCCGTCTGATTGTGTGGAATAATCCCTTTCTCTTCCACCTCACTTTCTAATCTCTTTCTGAGAATCTCCGTATATATTTTGTATCCGACCGACATAAGTGTGATTCTCCTATACTCTTCCACCTTCTTGCCCTCTCCTTTCTTAATTATCGGCACCACCAACCCTGTCCTCCATTCCTTAGGCCATCCCTCTCCTTTCCATACCTTATTACATACCTCCCACATTTCCTTTCTCACCCCTTTTCCTCCGTACCTCGAAGCCTTGTTTTCAATATCGTCCTCACCTGTTGCCTTGTTTCTTTTCAGCCTCCCTATCGCTCTATTCAGTTCCTCCTTACTTATCCCGTTATTGCTATCATCTTCTCCTTCTATTACTTTCCTCTTTTCACCTAACACCTTATTTTCCACTCCTCCCAATAGTCTCTTGAAGTACGGGGTCCACTCATTCATCTCGATTTCCTCATTGATGCCCTTCCATCCCCCTCGTTCCCTATTGATCACCTGCCATTCCTTCCCTTCCCTGATTGATTTTTCCAACTCTTCCATATACCTACTTTTCTCTAACTGCCTTTTATCACTTGAAAATCTTTCATGTTCTCTCTTTCTCCTATTATATTCCTGCTTGCCTATTTCCCCTTTTCTCCACTTTTTTACATTCTCCTTCATTCTATCCTTACTCTCCTTACATTCTGCGTCCCACCATACCCTCTTCATGCCCTCCTCTTCTCTTGGCCTTACCTGTTCTTTTATCCTCTCTGTTAGTTCTTTTAGCTTTTCAAGGCGCGCGTCAACGTCTTCCCCTTCCATTCCTCTAATCTCCTCGTTCTCCATTCTTTCTTTAAATTCTATCAATTTATCCTCCCCCCATCTACCCATTTTTACTTTCCTTTCGCCAGTTCTTTCCCTTTTTTCGCTATGCCGCTTCCATCCTGAACCTTTCAATGTCGCTATTAGCGGGAAGTGTTCTGAGCCTATTTCATCACCTACTTCCATTTTATCTATTCTCTTCCTTATTCTTTCTTCTGCTAGAATGTAATCTATCACTGTCTCCTCTTTACCTATAAACGTCATTTCCCCTTCTTCATCTCCCCTTATGTTCTCGTTTCACATAAACCACCCCTCCTCTCCTAATAGGTTCAAAAGAGTTTTACCTTCCCGATCTATCTCCCTGTGCTTGGAATTTCTTCGAGAAGTTTCGCTTTCTTCATCCCATATCTCCCCCCCTAACTCTCCTGTCCACGCGTTCAAGTCTCCTCCTATCAAGACCAACTCCTGATTCCTTTCCTCCATCCATTCCCTTAATATTCTCCATCCTTCCTCTTCTCCTCTCCTTCTATACACACAAACAATCGCCACCCTCTCTTTTCCTACCTTTATTCTTCTCACCATCACGCCCTCCTGCTTTTCGTCTCGCTCTTCCACTCTTTCATTTCCCAGCAGCTCCTTTTTAACCCCTGACACCATGCCTCCCATCGCTATTCCCTTTTCATGTTCTTTCCTCGCTTCTTGCATTGTCCACACATACCCCTTCGGCAACTTCCGTTTCAATCCCTTCCAATCCTTTTCGTCTACCCACGTTTCACTCAGCATTACCACGTCTCATTTTCCAATAGCCTCCCAGAACCCCTCGTTCTTGTTTATTAGCCCTGACACATTCCAGAAAGCTACACTAACTCCTCTCTTTTTGTCCTTCCCCCTCCTCCTACCCGTGCTCAGTTTGTCTGCTCTGGTGGAAACCCCGACCCGTCTTTCCTACTCTCATTACCTTCGTTTTCCCTTCTCCCAAGTATTAATTCCTGTGCTCTCAACTCTTCTCTCTCTTCGTCCCAGATCCACTTCATCCCATTCACCCACAGCCTGTCTTTCCCTATCCGAACATTACACCCATTCCTCCTCTCTATCCATGCTCTCCGTTCGATCATCCACTTCCTCTTCCTCTCTCTTCCTCTTTTTCTCTTTAGCAGTTCAAATGCTAAAATGGAAAGGAATTCAAAATTAAAATGATAAACATTATCTTCTCTAATACGCAATATTGGACTTCGTATAATTGATTTCTTAAACATTTTTTATGTTTTTCGGGCTTTTTATAAACAGCTGGATTTATCCAACAAAAACGAATTTTCAACAAAATAATTAAATTTTCTATTAAATTGTTAAATTTTAGAACTGAAAATATGAATGTTCTTCAGAACATTAAAATTTTCATATAGAAAATTAATTTATTACCAAAAAAGATTAGATTTTAACCAGAAGGTTTCAATTTTTACTACAAAAGGTGAAATTTCTACAGTAAGAGATGATATTTCAAACCTAAAAGATAAATGTTCGACAAAATAGTTGAATTTTTAATTTAGAAAAATCGTTAGGCAAGAAAAATAAATTTCAATCAATTTGTTGAATTTTCAAGTCAAAAAACGAGTGTTCGACAAAACAGTTGAATTTCCAACCAAGGAGTATGACTTTTTAACAAAATTGTAGAATTTTCAAGAAAATAATTTAATTTTGAACAAAATAATAAAATTTTTTGACGAAAATACTATTTATACTATTTTTGGTCTCTGAAGTGAGTCAGAGGCCTGTAGATTAATTACTATTAATTCAGGCATTTTTAGAATAGGAAATATTCTTGATTATATAATTGATTTCTTAACATTTCTTACGTTTTTCGGGCAGTTTTATATTGCCATGAATGTATTTTGAACGACCTAAGTATCCTGGAATTGGAACGATTGGAATGAAACATGGAAGAGCTGTGCGTCGATGGAGAGGGGGGAGGCAAAGCTTGGGAGCCAAGTTCTCCGCATCCACTCGTGAATATTCACGAGACGTTAAATCACACACCCTCGAGTTGGCTGCTCCCCTCTGCCGTCACATCGAAACGCGCGCGCAATTTAAATGTGCAGTGCAGCCAATGCGACGCGACAGCTGATGCGACAGTCTGTCACGAGATATTATACGCAGGGACCCGGTACGAATCCAGGAGTGCATTAAAAAAGGGCCTGGTATCTGCTCAACATTCGAAACAGACCATTTACGGGTGTTCAGGTAAGGAGTTGAAACCCTAAACGAAGGCGTTAATTTCGTACCTTCAAGGAATTTATTGAAGTTTTATAAAATGGAATCAAACGTAAAGGAAGGAGACGATACCATTTGTCATATTTGTTGCAAAGTGTTTGCACGCAATTCAAATCTTAGGCAGCATTTGAAGAGATTCCATAAGGACACATTTAGTTACACTTTTAAATGTCTATTTCATTCTATGAAACCCATTTTTTAAGTTTTCATTAATTTATTATAGTATTCCATGCATTCGAAATTCAGAAATTCATTTGCCTTAAGCAAAAAAATGTTGTGCTTTTTGTTTTTCAATAATGGGTTGTAGTGCCAGTTTCACGTGAAGCTGCGTGAAGCTGACCCTACCACACCAAAAAACGAAAACTGTGAATCAAATTATTTATTAACGTAGGAATTTTGTACTAATCAAGTATTACTGATTTGTGCTATGCAAAAAAAGTGCAACATTTTCCTTATTGTTACAAACATATAGTAGTGCCAGCTTCTTCTCTTTGTCGAAATTTGATCTTTTTTAGTTATAATTCCAACTGCCTGGTTAAAAATTAATCTTTTTCCATTGCAAATGAACTTTTCTCCAAAGTTGAAGTACTTTCATTTCTTTGGTTGAAAATTGATCTTTCTTGGTAGAAAATTAATCTTTGGTTTAAAACGTAACTATATTGTTTGAAATTAATGTACTTTATTAAAAAATCGTCTTTTTGATAGAAAATTAATTTTTAAAATAAAAAATGCAACTGTTTGGTAGAAAATTATCTGTTTTATTTGAGTATTCAAGTCTTTTGTTAAAAATTCGAGTTTATTGGTTAAATGCAACTGTTATAAATTTAAAAATAAAATATTATTTTGTTGAAATATTGTATAAATAGCTGAACTTTCTACCAAATTGTTGAATTCTTAAGTAAAAAAAAAAACTAATTTTCAACTGAAATTATGAATCTTCAACAGAAGAAATGAACTTTAAAGAAAATGATTCTTAATTAAGGAGTTCAATTTTCTACCTAAAAGGATGCATTTTAAACAAAAAAGGTAATAGATAATATTTCAAAGAAAAAATATTTTATTTTAAAATAAAAAACAGTTGGATTTATCCATCAAAAACGAATTTTTAACAAAATATTGAAATCCTCAACTAAAACAAATTAATTTTCTACAAAAAAATATGAATTTTCAACAAAGCAGTTAATCTATATTCCTTCACCTCATCAAAACCGCAATAGGAATTAAGTATAAAATATAGTTGATCAATCTGATAGCGGATGAGGCCTAGATAAGATTTTCTTGGATCTTGCATAAGGTCCACGCTTGTAACGTTTTTGAAAACCGGAAACTGTGATTGTAATATGTCATTAGGATAGTTCCGAATAATGTTCTTAAAAATCCAGATAAGATTTTGTAAATAATGTAATTCTGATGGAAGTGCAAAGAAGAATCTCAGTATATATATATACAATATCTAGATAATTTAAAAACAAAATTATGTACTCTTCGATTATTTTCATTGATGACTTCATA
>CAKNXH010000969.1:124132-214996 GCA_932178445.1 Andricus quercusramuli
ATATATATATATATACATTATCTAGATACTTTGAAAACAAAATTATGTACTCTTCGATTATTTTCATTGATGACTTCATATTTTATTTATGAATAAAGTAAGTTCTAATAAATTTCAGACTTTTAAATTTTTTATAGCGTAATTTGTTTCGTCATAACCTTAAAATAGCAGCAAAAAATAATAATTGTTTTCGTACAAATTAAACAACTCCTTTCACATGGTGCACGACAGCATGCACTGCACATTTAAATTGCGCGCGCGTTTGGATGTGACGGTGGAGGGTAGCAGCCAACTCGAGGGTATGTGATTTAACGTCTCGTGAATATTCTTACAGATTCCCGGAAATTTCTTCTATAGTCTATGGTCAGTCTTGCCGGTCTTGCCGGTCTTTCCCGTCAAAACAAGTGAAGTGAATTAAAGTGGTTGGCGTGAGCCATGTTATCGTGTTATTGCTGCCGCAAAAAGCACAATTTAATGACTCATATTTTGAAAGAATTGTGCCTTATTAGATTTAAGGTAAGTGGGAAGTTTAAAGGTTTCTTTCTTATATTTAGGCGTTTTGTGCCACTTGGTATCATATATGTCAATTAAGAGAGAAATAAATAATAGGATAAGGTTAGGAACTCCTTTACTGGACCGTCGATAAAAAAACGTGCCCTAGTGGACATTAACATTATATGACGTTATTTTACAATAAATTATGCAAATATATTCATACTTGGTACACGTCTTTAAAAAAATTGCAATATTTTTTTCCTGTCCACGGGTGTAATCTTAGAATTGAACGTCCAAAATTGTGTCCACAAGTTATCAAATTTTTTGTCGGATCAGATAAGAAATATTCGTTTTTACTTTATATTTAAACAAAAATTGTTTTAGATATATGTTTCCTATTTCGTATATAATGAAGAAAATTTACTATTTAGTTGAAAATTGTCTTTTTTAGTTGAATTTAACTGTTGTTGATTTACAATTGAATGCCCTTGAGAGTTTGAAAATTCAATAAAAAGAAAAGAAAAAAGTATCACATATATTGAAACACAATATTATTTTTGATCGCCAATTGAAATATCAAAAACATAAAAAAATTTTGATTGGGTCCTATTTAAAAAATGTTTGTTTTTAATATTTTACAATTTTATTTCATTTTTTGTACATGGAGTCTACTGTGCGGGAATTTAGGGAAATCCGTTTGTCTTTTATTTTATTTTTGATGCTGGAAGAGGATTTCCTGTTTGAAAAAATTTTTCCGAATAATTTAAATATTTTTGACACTCATCCTTTTTAATGTAATTAGATGTTCTTAGTGTCGACCAGGGTAGTAGTTAATAAAAGGATGTAAGTTTTGCTGACTACTGGTCAAAGATTTTGTATAATATAATCTCGAACATATATTCTCGAACAATTATATTGTAATTTTATAGGTCATGATCACCACCATTTTTGTTCTGAAAAGGACTACCGAAGTGTAGTCGAAACGTCAAACGTTAAATTATGATTTGAGGGAACTCTCAATCTAATAAAAAAAAACTTTGACCAGTAGTCAGCAAAACTTACATCCTTTTACTCACCCTTTTTGTTAAATCTCTTGAAATCTTTCAAATAGGGTGCTCAGTCTTCTCCTTTTTTTTTAGTTTCCCATTTTTTCTTGAAATTCTCCTTTTTTCCACTATTCTCAAAAAACTTCCCCTTTTTCCCCTTTTCTCTTCATATATATGATATTTTAAATTGTATCCATTATTGAATAATAATTAAAGAAATTATAGCACTTGAATAAAGTATTTGTGAATAAATGAGGTACACACTTCACGTGCACTGTGCAGACCATCAAAAATAAATACTCTTTACAAAAATTCGAAGATGAAATATTTTAAAGCAAGTTGAAAATATGAAAACTGGAGACAGAAGTTATTATCCAATATAAAATTGGAACAGTTACAAAATATAAGTACTTTTGAAACAAATATCAGAAGATTAACACATTTTAGTTTAAATGTACGAAGTTAAATACTCAATTAAAAATTGGAATATTCCAAATTCATCAACTGCTACTTTGAATGTTCTAACTTGAGCAATTTCTAATTTTTTTAAATCTTCACTTGAAAATTCAACTATTGTTGAACTTTTTTCGTTGAAAATTAATTTTTTTAAACTAACAATTGATCTATTCTTCTTCTTCTTTATTCATAATGTGTCCCCTCAGGGTTTACATGACTTCCATTTCTTACAACACTTCCTTCTACATGTTTTATAAAATCTTATCCTTACTATTTACAATTATTTACACCTATTTACATAAAATCTTATATCGAACGCCCTAAATCTATTTTTGACGCTAGCGCAATTTGGGACGTGTTAGCGAACGAGTGAGCGAGTGATCGAAAGCGAGAGTGCAAGCGAGAGAGAGAGAGAGAGAGAGAGAGAGCGGTAACGCAAACGCATCTTAATCTACTTATGCTATTACATGATTATTACTTACAAATCTTTACGCTTCTTATTTAAGCGACTTCCGTTTCCTTTTTCTTTCACTTCTCTTGTACCTCCATTTTACCATTTTTTGCATCCATTCTTTCATTCTTTTTCAATTGCTCCCCTAGAATCCTCTAACTCCTTCATCCACTCTTCCCCCAAACCATCCTCCCCTAGAATCTGTACCACATTCTCTTGCCAAGTTCCTTTATCTTCCATTCCTCTCCTACATCCTTCCCATACATGCTCCCATGTTTCCTCTTCCCATTCACATATTCTGCACTTCCTGTTATCTTTCTTTTCCCAATACATACTTGCCCTTACCTCGTTTCCCAATCTAAATCTTGCTATTCTTGTCCATCTTTTCTCTCCCCATCCCTTTTCTAAATACTTTGGTACTCCTTCCCTTTTTATCATTTTATACCATATATTATATTTTGATTCCTCAATCATCCCCCATCTTTCTATTAATTGTCTTTCTCTCTCCCTTTTTTCCACTTCTTCATAGTTGACTCCAGTCCCGTCTTCTATATCTCTAGCCTTAAAGAACTCCCTCCTTTCTTCGTCCCATCTCGTTAATTCAATCGCCCTCCCTCTCCTTTCTTCTACCTCCATCAAACACCTTCTCGCTAACTCCCCTCCCTTTCCCTCCCTCAGCTTCGTCTCAAAATTCCATGCCCTCTTTCCCGCTCTAGTACTTAATTTATCCCTTTGCGCTTCTTCTCTCACCATATATCCCGGCGTCCTCCAGTCTACCCCCAGCGTCCACTTTATATACCTTTCTTGTAAACTTTCAATCTCTTTCCTTTCTTTCCATCCCCATATCTCTGCTCCATAACCTAATACCGGCCATACCAGCGTATCAAATAACCACATTCTCCTTCTCCAATTTTTTTTAAATCTTCTTTTTCCTATTCCCCATATCTGTTTCATTACCCCTGCTGCTTTTTTTATCCTTTCTCTTATATGAGCTCTATGATCTCCATTTGCTTGCAAGGTATATCCCAGATACTTAAACTCTTTTACTTCTTCTAATTTTTTTCCCTTCCATCTTCCCGTCCATTCTTTTTTTCTTCCCCCTCCTTTTCTAAACCTCATTATCTTTGTCTTTTCTACATTTAAATTCAACTTCTTTCCATCTAAGTATCTCTCTAATCCGGTAATTAAGCCCGCCATCCCTTCTTCATCCTCTGCCATCAACACTATATCGTCTGCGTATGCCAGTGTATATATCTTTTCGTTCCCTATCCTAACCCCTCCCCACCCTTTTCTCTTCATTTCTTCTTGCAAGTCTGATATTAATATATTAAATAAAAGCGGGCTCAGAGGACATCCTTGCCTTACCCCTCTCACCAACCAGAAACTATCTCCCACTTGCTCTCCTACCTTTACCTTGCTTTTTGTCGCTCTAAAAATTTCCGATACTCTCTTTATTAATCCCTCTCTTATCCCCTTTTTCACCATAACTTTTTCTATCTCGCCTCGGTCTAATGAGTCAAACGCCGCCTTCAAGTCCACAAACACTGCTATCATTGCCCCTTTCTCCCTTTTAATCCTCTTATTTACTAAGTAGTTCAGAACATATATATTGTCCATTACCCCCATCCCTTTTCTAAACCCTGTCTGATTCGGTGGCTCTATCTTTTTCTCCACAACTTCTTTTTTTAACCTCTCCGATAAAACAGTCACATATACTTTATACAGTGTTGGCATTAGTGTCACTCCTCTATAATCTTTAACCTCCTTTCCTGTGCCTTTCTTCACTATTGGTATCACTACTCCTTCTTTCCATAACTCTGGCCACCCCTCTCCTCTCCATACTCTATTGCACATTATCCACGCCCATTCCTCTAATTCTGTCCCCCCATATTTACATACTTCATTTGGAATCTCATCTATACCAGGTGCCTTTCCATCTTTCATCATCCCCAATACCTTGACTATTTCCTCTCTTGTAATATCCTCCTCCTCATCTGTTTCCCTACCATCTCTCCCTCCTTTCCTAACTTTCCTCTCTACCCCTCCTAGTAATTCCATAAAATATTTTTTCCATTCTATCATCTCAATATCCTGGTTTACTCTTTTCCTTCTTCTTCTCTCTTTATTTACCACCTTCCAAACCTCTTCTTCCGTCCTAGCCTTCTCCGCTTCTTCTTCAAACCTTTTATTTTCTTCCTCTTTTTTTTGATCACACATCTCAGTATACTCCTTCTTTTTTCTCCTATATTCTTCTCCACTACTTGTCCCTTTTCTCCATTTTCTTAATACCTTTCTCACTTCCTTCTTCTTCTGTTTACAATCCTCATCCCATCCACTTCTATCCCCTCCTTCACTAACTTCTTTTTTGCTTGTGCACTCTAATGCTCCTTTTATTTCTCCTACCATTATTTCCATTTCCTCGTTTAAATTCCCTTCCCCCATTTTGATATTCCTAATTTTTTCTTTAAACTGTTCTTTACCTTCCATTGACCAATCCCCTCTTCCTGCTCTTTTCACTTTTGCTTGCTTTTTAGCGTTTTTGTTATTACTCATTTCTCCCTCTACCGTCACTATTACGGGAAAGTGATCCGAATCTATGTAGTTGCCTACCTCTAGTCTCTTAACCTTCTCTCTTACTTCGTCATCCACTATCACATAATCAATTACCGTTCCCCTCTTTCCTCCTGAAAGTGTAAATTCCCCTTCCTCATCCCCCTCTATACTTCCGTTTAGGATAAACCATCCCATCTCCCATGGGCTCTTCAACTACTTCTTTCCCTCCCCATTCAGTATTTTGTCTTTGGATTTTCTTCCTCGCTCTCCATCCCATTCCCTTCCTCCTCTATCTCCTGTTCTCGCATTAAAGTCACCTCCTATTATTAGCCTACTCTCATGCTTATTTTCTTCCATCAGTTCTCTCATATCCTCTGATTTTTCCTGCATATCACCGTTCACATAAACCCCCACTATCTTCCACCTCTCTCCTCCCATATCTATCTCTTCTACTATTAATCCTTCTTTATGTTCTTTCAACTCTTTTTTATCATTCTCTCTTATACATTCGTTCCTTACTCCCATCACCATTCCTCCCATTGCTCTGCCCTTTTTATTCTTCCTCTTTGCATTTTGAACCTGCCATTTGTAACCTCTTGGTAATCTTCCCCTCACTCTTTCCCATCCCTTTTCATCTAGCCACGTCTCCATCATTACAACTACATCCCATTGTGTCAAATTTTTCATGAACTCCCTATCCTTTCTTTCTAAGCCTGCTATATTCCAGTAGCATATCCTCCATTCTTCCCTACTTTCGTTTCCTGTTTCTTTTGGTTTCTCACTATTTGTTATTTCTTTACCTCCTGTTCCTTTCTCTTCTATTTTCCCGATACTTGATTTTTTACTAAATCTTCCCTGTCCTCATCCCAATTTCACCATACACCTTCTATCTGTATTTTCCCATACTTAACCCATGTTCTTCTTCCTTTTTTTCTTTCCTCTTCCGCTATTTTCCTTAACCTATACTACCTATACTGCATGTTCCTTTATACCCATGTCAAATCATCCTCTATTCTCTCCGAGCTTCCATATAACATCCTCTTCTTTGTCATCACTTCCCTCTTATGTTCCCATTTCTTCAGTTTCACTAGTGCCATTCTCTCCCCTCTTCGCTCTTCCCTTCCTACACTTCGCACTTCCTCTATCTCTACCTTAGCATCAATCCTTTTTAGTACTTCTTCCACTCCTTCCCTCAGCTCCTTCCCCTCTAATCTTAGACCCTTTATCATTATGTTTCTTTTTCTTTCTTCTCTCTCTTTTTTTTCTACTCTTTGCTCTATTTTTCTCAGCCTTTCCTTCTCCTTTTTCCCACTCTCCCCACCTCCAAACTCACGGTTTGAGCTTTCAATTTTTGTTATTCTACCTTCCAACTCCTATACCTTTTTATTAGGCTCTTCCTTCTTTTCTAGTCTTTGCTCCAACATCTGCATCCTTTTCTCTAACTTTTCCCTGACTTCTTCCCATTTCTTTCCTAAGTTCAGCCATGTCCTGTCTAATTTCTTTCCTAATTTCCTCCACCCTTTTCTCCTGCCTTTCTTCATACATCCCCATCACTTCTATCATCATTTCGCGCGTTTCTTTTAATCTTCCCATTTCCATCGGATCTTTAGCCTCATCTCTATCTCTTTCTGTCCCCTTATTTTTCTCATCCATTTTTGGATTTTTCAAGCTTGCCCCTATAACTTCCTTGTCTTCACTGCTTCCCCGCTCCTCTCTCTTCCTTTTAAAGAATGCCTCAATTGATCCCACGCTTTTCGCCCTCAATCTATCCTTTTCTACTGTTTTACGATACTTTCCCCTTGCCCTCCTTTCTTTGTTCTCCCCTTTCGGGGTACTAAAAACTTCCTGATCCAAATCCCTGCTTTCCTCACTAGTATTCGCTCCGCTAGCCATGAATCCAATTCAAACAATCCCGCCTTCTATCGTTCTCTGTCTCCATCTACCGTCACGTCTACCTGCATTGCCTTTCTCCCTCTTTACCCTGCCCTGCTACGACACGTTACGACCAACCTGGTCCTCCCACCCTGTCACAAACCTCAAACCCACCTAACCTCAACTTCCACACAAATCTGTCTTGATCCCCAAAACTATCCTCACCCCCTTGTCAATCTTTCAATCCCTCAATCAATCTCTCACAAACGAACCCCTCTACACACATTCACAATCCACTCACCTCAAATTTCACCACAATTATCAGAAAAACTCAGCACCAAATTTCACCACTGCCACACAATTTCACGCGGGAAACGGAAGTCCCAATTGATCTCTTCCATTTGTGTTTGAAAATTGATAATTTTTAGTCAAAAATTCAACTATTTTGTTGCAAGTTTAAATTTCATTCAAAAGTTATATTTTTTGGCGGAAAATTGGTTAAAAATTTAACTATTTGGTTGAAAATATATTTATTTTGTTGAAAAGCTATCTTTTGGGTTGAAAATCAAACTACTTTGTTAAAAATTCATTTTTTCAAACTGAAAATTGCAATTTTTGATTGAAAATTATTTTTTGTATTGAAAGCTTATATTTTTTAGTCAAAAATTCAAATATATTGTTCTTTCAGGCTTCATCATTCAACAATTTGGGTGAAAATTCAGTTTTTTCAATTTAAAATTAATTTTTCGAAACGAAAATTTAACTATTCCATTTTTGGTTAAAAACTGATGTTCTTAATTCAACAATTGAACTATTTTGTTCCAAACTTATCTTATTTTTATTTTGGGTTTTCGGAAAAACATTTTGTCGTGAGTTAGGATTTTTGGGATTTCCTTTTTTTTTGCGATTTTGGAACGTTATAAACACCATGAAAAAAATATTTCTTATGAATAAAAAATAATAACATGTTTCTTTGGTTCAAGCTGAAGAAATTTCAGGTTCGAATCAATCCAAAAAACATGTTTCACCACATTTAAAAAAATTTTAAATAAGGCAAATTTCTTTATGGAATTATCACAATTTTTAATTGTAAATTTCAAAAAGACAACTGAAGATATTTACCGATTAAAAAATTTGCTTCTTCACTTATTTTGGATGTCGACCTACAAATTGTAACTCAAACGATTCGACTAATTTTAGTATTTTCATTTCGCTCTACTGAAGAGAGTAGTTTTAAATTTACATTGAAAGTATCCAATTTTTAAAAATAAATTCTTTTATAGCAGAAATGATTGAAAAATCTTTGAAAATTTTATTTAAATGTCACATTTGTTATAAAAAGATTGTTTTTCTTATTCGACATGTAAAGATAAATGTTTAATCTTTCCCCTATTTTCCCCCTTTTTCGTTCGAAAATTACCCTGTTTCCCGGTTTTTAAGCTCCTTTTGCGCTGTGAACCCTGCTTTTTAATTAACCATTTAAACTATTTCAAAATTTATGAAAATTCGCTAAATTTCATTGAAATCTCTTAAAATCCTTTAAATTTCCTAAAATCTCTTAAAATCTGTTAAAAATTCTGAATTTAAAAAAAAATTTCTTTCAAGTCTCTTGAAACCTTTTAAAACCCCTTCAAATTTCAAATAACTTTTAAATAACTCATTTGAAATTCTTCAAAATCACTACAAATTTCTTAAAATTTTTAAATCTTTCTAATTCTTTCAAATCTCTTCGAAATCTCTTAAATGCCTTAAAATCCTTTAAATCGTTCTGAAACGCTTAAATTCCCTTGCAATTTTGTTAAATCACGTAAAATCTCTCACAATCTTTTGAAGTTTTTCAAAATCATTCATGATTTACAAATTCCACATTACAAATGCAGCATTAATAACTGAAACTTCATGCATTTGTTGCTGTTAATGATGCATTCTACTTTTCAAAGATGTCATTTAGACAAACGTATTTCCAGGAGGCTTGGCTGCATGAATGGATTTTAAGAATGTCACCGCAAAGCAGCAAGCGGACCGAACTATTTCAGTGTGCCTGCTTTGCAAAAACAAGGTCATACATTTGAGCAACATGGGGAGGAGGGCGCTAATGAGCCATGTAACAGGGAAAGAGCATAAGAAGAAGATCTCTGATAGAAACTCATCTTTCCGCGTCGATCTGTTCACATCTGTGAAGTCAGGATCCTCGAAAATAGCGGTAAGTTCTCATTCATAATAATAAAACTTTATTCGCTTTGCCACGTCGATCTACGAATAACTTAAATTTTCTTGCTTCAGATCATCAGATCATGGAGCTCCATGGCTTCCAACAGTACCTAACTCGAGAATTGCTTATAAAATGTTTCCGAAAATGTTCCTTGACAGTGTAATTGCTTCACGCATGGAATTGGGTAAAACTAAAATTGCTTAAAATATAGTACATGGTTTGGCACCATATTTCCATGACTAGGTGGTGAAAGACGTTAATGGCACTGATTGCTGTGTTGTTTTTTTCGATGAGAGCCTAAATAAGTTTTCACAACAGCAGCAAATGGACATTTGTTTGAGATATTTGAACAAATTAAATGACCAAGTTACTAGTAGATACTTCACCTCTGCATTCTTAGGACAAGCCACTGCGAATGATTTGCTGAAAGCTTTCCTTGAATCGCTTAAGCCTTTAATGTTACGAAAGATGCTTCAGGTCTATATGGATGGACCAAACGTCAATTTGAAAATGATCAAGGACTTTGAAGCATACTTGAAAAGCATCGGAGATCCAGAACATTCTATGTTTGTGTTCATGGGAACTTGTGGTTTGCATGTAGGAAACAATGCATTCAAAACAGGATTTAATGATAAGACTACAGACTGGCATGTTATATCTTTTCTGAGGGCTGTGTATAATAGGGTGGGCCGAATTACACGAAAGTTTCCAAATCGAATCGTAATAGCACGGAAAAGTTGCTACTCGTCGCCCTGATCACAATAAATTTTTTTTTTCTAAATCAGACCATATCTTCCGGTTGCACATCGCGTTCAAAGTTTCGAAAAATCGTAAAAAATTGAACACGTTTTAGGATTTTTTCTTAGTAAGTTATAGTAATCGAATTTCGTTCAAAATCGATATGTGACCTCTTCTAAATATCCTTTGACTAAAAAAAACATTCCCCTTCTCATCCCCCTCTCCTGTAAGGGTGGGGGAGGGGCAAATATCCTAAAAAGGAGCCATTTTATGGTCGTTATTTTCCTCGTGTGAAGTGTGATGGTGCGATCGGCTAAGGCGTTAAAAGCGTTAAAATATATTATATTTAGAACAGTATTACGTAAATATATGTCGTAGCCCAGTAGCCGACCCAGTCGGTTAGCCGACTCGCTGGCTAGTCGGCTAATGAACGCTGAGTAGCCGACTGTATACCTGCACCTGCTCACGTTGGCCGCTCTTCGCACCGCAATGCCCACAGTGTACTATGCGAATACACATTAATTGTGGACAACTAGATTTGAATACTGAGCATAGACTCGTCTGCTCGTTGTGCGTTAGAGGAAAGCATTTGGTGGACACTCAGGGAGATTGCTTTGAAAGACAAAAGATTTAAGATAAAAAAATGAAGCCATTTTCAGATGAAAAATTTGCACCAGTCAATGTCGGTAACAGTATAATATTATCTGTTTCAGCTGTAGATCGGGGACATCTAGGTTTTAGTAACATTTTTGGGATCGTGATTCGTTTAGAAAATGGCGTTTATCAAATAGGAACCAAAGACGGTTTGCTTAAGGGTTGGTTTCCTCGAACCGAGATTCAAATTTCAGGAGCCAGTGCGATGGAATTAACTGACATACCTAAAGATAGTGTACTTTCGTTACGTAAGGCAGCAACTAAACTATAATTTAGTGGCGGTCAAGGTTTTTAAAAATGTAATTATAAAGCGGCAAAAAATCAATGTGAAACGAAACGTTGCGCTTATGTTAAAGCTGTTGTATTATGCAATTCGCGTTGTCATAGGAGTTCACCTTGTTGTAACAAATGAACATGAATTAAACGAAAGATTTAAAGGAAATAATTTTTTTTAACTTTCTTTTTTCAAAATTCAAATTTTATGTCGGCTTTAGGGTAAATCTAACTCAAAATTGTCCTGAACTTTTATGACTACTTGAGGGCAACTTGTATGATAATTGTATTATATTATTATATTTTATTATATTATGCATTATTATAAGATTATATAAGATTTAAATTTAATCATAATATTAATAAAAATCAAATCACATCAATAATAATATAAATAATAAGTCAATTATTTATTATATCATATATTATTAGAATATTATTAAATATCAACTCAAATCAATATTTATTGAATCAATTATATTATTAATAATGTTTAATGTAGGAAATTAAACTTCGTCTACTCAAAAATATAATTAAAGATCGATTTTGAACTATACAGAATTGTCGGTATAAATTTAACAATTTTATCAGGCCTTGAATAAAAAAGCACTTAAAAAAGACGCAATATTCTTTTATACTTTTCCTTGCCCATTTTAAGAATCGGAGAATTTTTATTTAAGATTTTCTTAATAACAAACTTCATGTCCCAACACTATATGTATAAATTAAATTATGAATGGGTTAAAATTTCTAGTGAGAACTCTTTTTATTATTTCTTACACAAAGTATTGCATGGCAAACAAATGATAAATCTCAATTCTTAAAATATGTGATGAATCGTTCGCATAGTCTTCTGCTGGGCTGAAACGCTCTAGACCAATAGACGACTGGCCGCTGGTCATGCGAAGAGCGGCCAACGTGAGCAGGTGCAGGTATACAGTCGGCTACTCAGCGTTCATTAGCCGAGTAGCCAGCAAGTCGGCTAACCGACTAGGTCGACTACTGGGCGAGAGTTGACCAATGGGCAAGCTAGGTGGGCGGCACGTTGCGCGCAGCAAGAAGGCGAATTCCTAGAACCGACTGCCGCCCAACCAGCTTGGCCATTGGTCAACCCTCGCTGAGGCTCAGCTCCCCCTCCCCTCCCATCATATTGCGGCTGATGTATATTTACGTAATACTGTTCTAAATATGATATATTTTAACGCTTTTAACGCCTTAGCCGAACGCACCAACACACTTCACACGAGGAAAATAACGACCATAAAATGGCTCCTTTTTACGATATTTGCCCCTCCCCCCACCCTTACAGGAGAGGGGGATGAGAAGGGGAAGTTTTTCTTTAGTCAAAGGATATTTAGAAGAGGTCACATACCGTCACATGCTTCCAAACTTAAGCAAGTTTAAAACAGGAATTGAGAGTCATAATAGTCATGCAGGGATAAAGAGTTATAGCTATGGTGTTGTGAAAGAGGCTCTGAAAGATAAACTTATGCCCCGTAAATTGCCTTTTTTTAGCTTTATTGCTGAAGAAATTGAACCATTTCTGACCAGATTTCAAACTGACGCCTCTATGGCTCCATTCTTGTATACGGAACTGAACTCTATGATAGTGATTTTGTTAAGCATGATTGTAAAGAAAGAAGTTATGACCAAAGAGACCTCTGTGTTGAAAATAAATTCAAAAGACAGTAAGAATCTTATTCTTGCTAAGGAATTTCTTCCGAGTTTTTCAGTAAAAACTAAGCTACGTAAATTCAAGGTTACTGATAAAGAAATTCTTCAGTTTAAGACAGACTGTGTGAAAATTGTGAAACAAATTTGTCTTAAATTAATTGAAAAGTCTCCTTTGAAGTACAAATTGTGCAAAGGCATAACGTTTTGTGATCCATCTTTGTTAGCTGATCAGAAAAATACATGTTTATCTCGTTTAGAAAAAGCTTAGGAAATCTTTCAGGAGAAACAGTGGCTCTCAGGAAGCCAATGTGATTTAGTTTTAAAGAAATTTAAGAATTTATGTTCTAAACCTGATGTGATTGTTAAAGACTGAAATATTAAGTTGAGTGTGTTCTTAAAGTGTGCTATTTCTATAAATTGTAATTGAAAACCGGAAGTTGAATTTTAAGGAATGCTTGTAAAATGAATATTTAGTACGTGAACCAGAAGTGGAAGGCGGGAAGGGGAGTTCGGGAGAGAGCGATCAAGGGAAGACATGTACGGAAAGAGCGGTCTGTAAAGTTCGATTATTGTCATTAAAACTACCCTTAACTGTTAAAGTGGTGTATTTATTGTGTTCTGAGTACGCAAAGAAACAGATTCATAACATTTCAGAAGTGGGATGGACTAAGTCTCACGAGTGATAAACGGATTCTGTGTGGCGCGGCGTGGCGTGCTTTGTAAAGGACGAGAACAGTTGTGCGTGCGGTTAATTTCTAACGTATATCAGAAGAGGTCTTTGACTGGATTTTATGAGAATTTTTGGGTTTGCAGTGTTTTGGAAGCATTGAACTTCATGTTTAAGTGCATGTGTGTGGTTTATCGGTTGATCAAGCTTAAAATTGATCAAGTCGGGAATCCATTTTTTCCATTTCCTTGTCGGATGTGTTCGTGTGAGTTCGTCTGAACTCGGATTGGGAACGGGAACACAACGGAATGAACAGATGAAACGAGCGAAAACGAACCATAATTGTCAGCGTTGAGCGAGGTAACATAGAATTTAAGTGTTTGTATTTGTCGAAGTGCAAAATTAATCATGAGCGACTAGCCTGTAATTTTGAACGATGAATTCGAAGCATTCGTTCATTAACGGCCACACTTGGGTGAAATTGGTGGCAGATCGGAGGACAGTTCGATGTATAGTGCGGACAATTGTTTTCGCAGTAACGAAAACCGTCGTGTGGAGGATTGGTGCGGTGACGTATCGAACGACCCGCCATATGATCGTGACAGATTCCAGACAAGTCGATCGTCATTATTAACTGAAGCGCCGGTTGGTGCTAGAGTTAACCGGGTACAGCTGAATACGCATAACGAAGTGTCACGAAGTGAACCTAACTTAGTACGAGCGGGTTTCGGTGGAAGTCAAAATACAATGCCGCGCGTAAATCCAAATAATCGATCCGTCGCGAATCAGCTCGGAATTTCGCGACATGATATTCGTAGAGTCCCTGGCGTGATTGAAGATGGAAATACGAGTGCATTGTTCGAAAAAAGACGTTTACTGATTGATAGAGCTGGTATTGAGAGAACCGCATATGAACGTGAACGAATAGTTACGACTCATTGTAACTTCGGAAATTACGATAATCAAAGAAATTTTGAGAATTACGGAATTCGAGAAAATCGCGAAAGTCACGAACATTACGATAGGCAAGGTCATTTCGAAAATCAACGGCAGTTTGGGAATCAAAGAAATGTCGAGCACCAAGCCAATTACGGAAATTTCGATCGGCACGAAATTGATCGAGAGTCAAATTATTCGGGGGACAATAGGTACGGTTATCGTGATACCAATCGTGAACCAACTTATGATGACATTCGAAGCGGAGGTGCTGTCAACCCTGGAGGAACTTCTCAAGGTGGATTCGGAGCAGAAGCTCTTGGTGTGATGCAGGATAAAATTTTTCAGGAAAATCGTCGTCGCAATGAAGCGTTTGAACGCGTAATAGGAAGATTGGGATCGCACGAGTTTACTCCAGAAGCGAGCTCTGGAAAGACAAATACACGTGAGGATTCATTCCACATTATGCCAGATTTGACTAAAGCTATTGAAGTCTTCGATGGAGAAAAGGGGGGTACAAGAGCACGAGAGTGGATCGATAACGTCAATCGAATGGCAAAGTTACACAAATGGCCGGAGAGTTTCATGTTGGAGACGGTTCGGGCTCATCTTCGAGGAGCAGCTTTGGACTGGTTTAGAATGCGGTCAAAGGAGATTCAAGATTGGAAAGGATTCCAAACAGCATTTGAGAAAATGTTTATCAGAGCGGAAGGACTTTCGACGAAGTGGCGAAGGATGACAGAAAAAGTTCAAAATAAAAACGAATCAATAATTGCCTATTGTATGGAGAAGGTACGATTATGTCACGAAATAGGATTAGGTGTTAAAGACACTAAGGTACAACTACTAATTGGACTCTGGTCAAGAGACTTAGCATCGATTTTGGCAACGGAAATTCATCAAGATTTGGAGGAATTAATCCACGATATCCAAGAACAAGAACAATTGAGTCTACAAAGGAGAGAAAGAATCCGAAATTCCGGTGACACAACAAGGACCAGAACAACGGAAACAGCAAACACTGGACGAACAGAGAAGACGGAACATAAAGAAAAAGGCGAGACCTCGAATGTGGACCGGAAATCAACATCTCTGCCAAACCCTGATCGACGACCACCAGTCCGCAATGACGCTGGCGAACCTAAGTGTTATAACTGTGACTGGGCATACTCAGAGGCATTGTCCAAAAGCTTCGGTAAAGACTACCAGCCAAGGAATTCATCAGGTCGACGGTCATGTAAACAATTCAATAATGAAGTATATTAAAGAGGTAGAAATCGACGGAATTCCATGGAATGCACTCATTGATGCTGGCAGTTCCGAGTGCACGATACAGGCAACAGCGGCGTTAACTGGAGGATATGAGATAATTCGAGAACCAATGGAAATGAAAAGTTTCGGACCAGCTCATTTTCGGGTAACATCCCCAGGATTTGTAAAAGTTCAAGTGTCGGTGGATGGAGTAAGAGCTGAAGAGGTACCTGTGCGCGTAGTACCAGACGATTCTCAGGCTCTTCCACTTTTGATAGGACGAAGTTACACGGAGCTTCCTTATGTAGTGTATATGTTACCGGCAAAGTCCGAAGTGCCGGCACACCGCAGTCTGCCTAGGCCCTCCGCGAATTGCCTGAGCGGTGTCAGGCAAAGTCCGAAGTAGCACTTTCACTTCGGACTCTGCCTAGGCAAATCGCGAAGTGCCCGACAGGCGCAGGCAAAGTCCGGAGTGTGAATAAAACCTTTGGGGTTTACTTTTTCCGCTGCACAGTGCGCTGGCTCGGGAATTTACAATTCAGAATAGTCTACAGGTCGCAATTGTGAATGGATTTAAACGTTTTTTTTTTAGAAATGATCAGCAGTAAATTTGTAAGAAAGCTTATCGAGTATATTTATCAATTTTTGTTTCAGTATAATTATTTATTCAACGCAAGTTTTTTTCTCTAAATAAAATAAAAAATAATCTCGATATGTATCATATTTAACTTAGATGTACTTAGAAAACATAAATAATTCATTTTTAATATTTTTATTGTTCTTTAGTATAAATAATTTCCGAATTCAAGCCTTTTCAGGAAAAACCGATTATTTAAAGCGCATTTACGGACTATATATTCCATACAAGTCACCAGTCGATTATTTGTAGTAATTAGATTATTAATAACAATAATATAATAATACAACATTATACCACGCCATACCACGCTGGAAACACCAGTTCCCGTTAGATCACTGAAGTTAAGCAGTGTTGGGCGCGGTTAGTACTTGGATGGGTGACCGTTCGAGAATAATACTACTGCGTTGCTGTTGGCGGTCGTGGGTGTGGTGAGCCCACACTTGTAGTTATTTACTACAAGAAACTATCCACCTAGAAACACTACCCGACTCGGGTAGTGTCACGCATACCCCTAGAGGCTCGCCGAAAGGGAAAATGGCTTAATGGTATAAAAAAAAAAAGCACGAAGTGGGTGTTTTATTAAACAAACTTGTTATCAACAATTGAAATTTCAATTATATGAATCTTCAAATACTTTTTAAACAATGATACTATGGTTTAGTGAAAAATAAAAAATCTGTCTTTGAGTGAAATAGCCAAATTGAACATTTTAAATGTTAATAACAGATTTGTTAAACGAAACACCTATTACTGGCTCTATTTACTGAAAAGTAAAGAAAAAATTATAGTATATATTTTATGATAGAAAACATTTTGCACGTATGACTGAATCATTTCCCATCAAATAAATCAACAATAAACAATTATTGTTATTGACAACCTAATAATTACAAATAATAGACTCGTGACTTGTATGGAATTTATAGTCTGTAAATTAGTTTTAAATAAAGTAACTAAATAAAAGGGCAGTGGGAGAGAGTGGAGAGAAAAATTTTCCATTAGTTACGAAACTAATACGACATTGGAAGGAAATTTTGTTTTGAAGTGTAAGTGCTAAGAATTAGATTTAAAAAATGATATTCGGTGTCTAAAGGCTCTCAATAATTAAAATCATTGTTGTTATAAACCATTTAAAACCCAGATATTCAATCAAAGTTATTATATTATTATATCATATTATTTTTATTATTATTATTGTTGACAATTAATGTCTCAGGCTTAAGATGGTTACAGCCCAATATGTCGAAGGCATTTTTGGTTAATCTTGGATTTTTTTATTTTTTGAATAATTATTATATTATTTCATTAATAATAATATTAATAATAATAAAATAATTAATTTATAATAATTCATTATTAATTTAATTATATTAATAATTATTGCATAATGTTGTATTATTATTGTATTATTATATTATTGTTATTAATAATCTAATTATTACAAATAATCGACTGGTGACTTGTATAGAATATATAGTCCGTAAATGCGCTTTAAATAATCGGTTTTTCCTGAAAAGGCTTGAATTCGGAAATTATTTATACTAAAGAACAATAAAAATATTAAAAATGAATTATTTATGTTTTCTAAGTACATCTAAGTTAAATATGATACATATCGAGATTATTTTTTATTTTATTTAGAGAAAAAAACTTGCGTTGAATAAATAATTATACTGAAACCAAAATTGATAAATATACTCTATGAGCTTTCTTACAAATTTACTGCTGATCATTTCTAAAAAAAAAAAAAACGTTCAAATCCATTCACAATTGCGACCTGTAGACTATTTTGAATATTGTGAATTCCCGAGCCAGTGCACTGTGCAGCGGAAAAAGTAAACCCCAAAGATTTTATTCTTACTCCGGACTTTGCCTGCGCCTGTCGGGCACTTCGCGATTTGCCTAGGCAGAGTCCGAAGTGAAAGTGCTACTTCGGACTTTGCCTGACACCGCTCAGGCAATTCGCGGAGGGCCTAGGCAGACTGCGGTGTGCCGGCACTTCGGACTTTGCCGGTAACATATACAAAGAGAGGGAACGAACTCAGCTTCAAGGAACGTGAAGACAATCGATTCAATGAGACACCCGCTGCAATTAGTCGCGTTCCGGAGTTGACTATCTTCAACAATGACGTAATACCACCTCACTCAATGAACCTTATTTCAGCAATAAGCTCAAGCAAAGAATTTCTTCTACCCATTTTCAATTTAGACTCTATTGAAAAGAAACCAGCGAGTACGTCAGAGCGTTACGAAATTTGTAATCCGCAGGAAATCAAGAAACCACAAAATAGGCCAGCCCTGAAGGTATCCGAAATTCACATAGGGAACAATCGCCCCAAGGAAGAAGTTGAGGATTTGGTATCTGTTTTAAATGATTATCTAGTAACAGTCAGCCGCAATTTGTTCGACTTGGGATGTACGAATTTAATCACCATGAAAATTACCGAGAAGCCTGGAAGCGAACCTATTTATTGTCGTCCTCATCGAGCCAGTGACAAGGAGCGTAAAGAGATTGATCAAATCTTTAGCACATACAAGGAGGCAGGATTGATTGTCGAAACCAATTCACCATACGCTAGTCCTGTTCTGCTGGTACGAAAGAAGAATGGGGAACCGCGATTGGTTATTGACTATCGCAAGTTGAACGCACAAACGGAAAGAATGAACTCCCCCTTACCAAATATCGATGATCATCTGTCGTTACTGAGTGGAAGCACTTTATTTATTACCCTGGATTTAGCGCATGGATATATGCAAATTCCTCTGGATGAAGAAAGCCGGCATAAGACGGCAATGATTACGTCAACAAATACTGCGGAATTGACGAGGATGACGTTTGGGCTGACTAATGCCTCATTCTATTTCTCTAAGCTCATGCAGAAGGTACTTGGACCACTTCAAGATAACTTAATTCTCTTCTACTTGGATGATATCCTGATTCCTGGGAAAAGTTGGGAAGATCTGAAAGAAAGACTTATGGTATTAGAGGCGCTGAAGAAAGCTGGCTTGACCATAAACTTAGCGAAGTGTCAGTTTTTGATGGAAAGGGTAACCTACTTAGGATTCGAGATTTCGGCTGATGGAATCGAACCGGGCGAACAAAAGTTACGAGCGATTTTGGAATTTCCCTCACCAGAAAATGCAACGGACGTAAGAAGATTTTTGGGAATGATCGGATACTTTCGCCGATATGTACCGAAGTTTGCGGAGAGAGCCGGAGCTTTGTTTGACCTACTTAAACCGAATGTAGAATTCCGCTGGAAAGCAGAAGAAAAGAAATCCTTTGAAGACCTTAAGCGAGTCATGGCACAGAAGCCTATCGTTCAAATGTTCGATCCTCAAAGATGGACGGAGCTTCATACGGATGCGAGCTTGAAAGGTTTGGCGGGAATGCTACTACAACGTGGAGATGACACGAAGCTACACATGGTTTACGCAGTGAGTCGACGAACCAGTGATTTTGAGAAAAATTATCACTCAAGCAAATTGGAACTGAGAGCCATAATTTGGGCGGTAAATCGTTTACGTCCGATGTTGATCAACATCAAATTTACAATCATCACAGATTGTCAGGCGTTGGTCTACCTTAACACTCACAAAACAGCAGCGCTATGATCAAAACCGTTATCGGAATGTTCACTACAAAATCGGAGAAGTGGTGGTGATGAAGGTGAATGCAGTATCCACAGGCGATTCTACTAAACTTCAACGGAAATACCGAGGTCCGCTTGTGATTTATAAGGTTTTCCCCGGTGATACTTACGGAGTTACGGACCTAAGAGTGGAAAAATCTGGGCGTCGTTATGCCAGTACAGCACATGTTACTCAACTAAAACTTTGGACTCCATGATTGGAACAAGAAGAATCAGATTTGCAAGACGATGATCAATTCAGCGTAGATGAGAGCGAGTACTTCCGAGATGAGACATCTGAACAAAAGAATTATCAGCTTGAGGAAGACGAAATTGAGCCCACTCACGATCATTTGGGAATGATAGAACCAGGCGAAGAAGAGGAGATGCTGAGTACTACAGATGAGCCTGCAAGGACTGATCCACACACAGTGACCAGAAGTGGTCGCATTGTCAGGAAACCTGATCGCTACGGTGAACCTGTGGTTAACTAACTCGAGGTCGAGTTATTAGAAGGATGGCCGAGTGTTAAAGACTTAAATATTAAGTTGAGTGTGTTCTTAAAGTGTGCTATTTCTATAAATGGTAATTGAAAACCGGAAGTTGAATTTTAAGGAATGCTTGTAAAATGAATATTTAGTACGTGAACCGGAAGTGGAAGGCGGGAAGGGGAGTTCGGGACAGAGCGATCAAGGGAAGACATGTACGGAAAGAGCGGTCTGTAAAGTTCGATTATTGTCATTAAAACTACCCTTAACTGTTAAAGCGGTGTATTTATTGTGTTCTGAGTACGCAAAGAAACAGATTCATAACATGATATTATCCTGTAAGGCCTATGATAAGGAGAACGAGTGGTTGGACCACTTTTGGAGATCTCTAATTGCAGGACACAAGGGGTCAGATGCACTCTGGAACTTTTCTGAAGAAAGTTTTTATACTCAGTCAAGACAACGCATTTGTGGAGCGAGGATTTTCTATTAATAAAGATATCATTGTCGAAAATCAAAGAAATGAGTCTCATATTGCCCAGAGACAGGTTTATGCTGGACTTTAAGTCTTAGGTGGTTTACTTAAAATGGAAGAGATACCCAAATCAATGATTTTAAAAGGAAATGAAGATGTTAAAAAGAGAAGACTGGTTGAAGAAATTGAAAGCCTAAGGAGAGAAAAAAAAAGATTTTGACTGATAATCAGAAAGAGGCGGTTCTTTTGTCATCTAATAGCCTAACATTAGGCTTCTTTTCGCTTTTTATTGTTCCTAATTTTCAATGTTTCTTATAATATATTTTTATTCACTGTACTAAAGAATGTGATGACCGTTTCTTTGTGAAAATAAAGTTCAATTCTTAGTTTTTTATTTGTAGTTATTTATTTATTGATAGTTTGGAGACATGTCCTTGATTGAATTAATCCATACTAATATGTATAAAGTGCATTTTTATGACTTGTTTCACTTTTTATCTTGGCACATTATTGAAACCTTAATCGCTTTTATAATAATTCCCTGTCAGGGAAATTTGTCTAATTGGCAAGGAAATATCAGGGAAATTGAAAAATTCAATCTTATGGCCACCCTGGTGTGGCAAGTGATAAAAGGATGCGACTGTGAACTCGCTGGTACTTATCAATAATAATTTTGCAATTAAAAAAAGTTTAATACGCTCTCAGGAAGGCACACTCAGAAATCTAAAAAAAAATTGTTATTACTAGAGAGAAAATTAATATTTGAATATCTTGCAGGAGAAACGTAAATTTCTCATTGAAAATAACAAAATCTACAAACCTTTGCCGACATTTTAAAATCATCGCCCTTGTTTATAAAGATTAGTTATTCTTACATATCAAGATACTGCACTCGGAGATATTCAATGTACACATTAATTAAAATAGAAATTATTCTATACGGCAGACTTCAGTAACAATTTTTTGCTCATGTCTACACGAAATGAGATACCGAGTTGAAAGTTGGGGAAATTTAATAGAAGGTACTATAGATGGTTTATCTGGTCATAATTGTTTAAAATTATAAAATAAAAATGTATAAAAAGTAATGTTTGTTTTCTAAATGGAAACACTTTGGACCAGATAAAATTATTGAATACCTTCTATTTCCTTCTCAAAACTTGAAACTCCATATCTCATTGTACGTAGACAATAGTTTGTAAAAAGTAAGCGCCGGTAATGTAGATATTTGCTTCTTTGTTGCCAATTTTTTCTGCAAAAAACGGTTACTAAATTCGAAGTCTGCTGTATAGAATAATTTCTATTTTAATTAATTTGTACATTGAATTTCTCCGAGTGCACTATCTAGATATCTAGGAATAATGAATCTTTGTGAATAAGGGCGAAGATTTTATAATGTCTGTAAAGGTTTGCAGATTTTGTTATTTTCAATGAGAAAATAATATTTCTCCAGCAAGATATTCAAATAATAATTTTCTGTTCAGTAATAGCAAATTTTTGTAAGATTTCTGAGTATGCCTTCCTAAAGGCGTTTTAGATTCAGGGAGTGCGAGTAATATTAGTGTTCTATGAAGCGAGAATAAGGTGTACAATACTTAACACACACTTTTCCTATTCCGAGACCAAGTTTATTATTCTAAGGCGAAATTTTTTTAAAAATAAGTTGCAGTGATGCCGTTGCATTCTCCAATCATTCGGACTTTTCAGTCAACAATTTAAAAAAAGGAAATCACAAATTGCATTTTTCATTCTAATTGAAAATTCCCGCCAAGACAGATGCGACTTTTACCGACCGTATATTTTCGTAGTACGATCAAGTACTGTTGAGCTATCAGCGCCAACAGCTGCCAATAGGCGTCCTGTGCACTTCACGTCGTTGCTACACCGCTTTACTCTCATTTTTTAGCAGTTACCAGATTTTTTTCAAAAAACCAGAGACTTACCCCAACTACCGTCATCGCCGTTGGTAAGTTTTGAGTGCTTCATAGACTTCGCCATTTTTGTGTACGTCATTCCAATAGTCTCAATTAAAAACTTTGTCACCGCATAATAACTTAACCACAGTTTTTGTAACTGAAATATCAATCTTTATTCAGTTTTAATACATCTTGCCCTGAAAAGCTTCTAGAAATTTAATTTCTAACAACTTCATCAATTAAAAAAAATATGTAATAAATTTTCAAATACGTCTGAAGTCTGGTTGTACAGCGAAAAAAATGGTACATAAAAGATTCAGTTCGCTTTCATCCAAATAGGGGCACTTTTCTCGATGTATCTGACATGCGAATTCCAGTAGATTTTCAAGTTATATTCTACGTGTATTTCCACATGTGATGTAATGATAAAAGAGAAAACTGAAGAAAAGTCAGGCTTGTTTACAGATAATTCAAAATTTTATTTTACAGATGCAAAACATTAATAATATAGTGATGTTCCCGTTGGATTCATTGTTGAAGGGAGATCTCAGAGGTGTTAAAGGTGACCTTAAGAGGCCATTTGAGAAGGCGTGGAAGGATTACGAAGTCAAGTACGCTAAAATTGAGAAAGAGAAGAAACAACATGCAAAAGAGGCTGGTCTCATCAGAACTGAAATTACACCAGCGGAAATTGCTGATGAAATGGAAAAGGAAAGGCGAATCTTTCAGTTGCAAATGTGTGAGGTAGATATCGATTAACAACCTTCGTTAACTTGCTTCGTAACTCCCTAGAATTTTTATTTTTTATTCTAGGACTTTTATTCTAGGACTACAATCTGTATGTCATATAGTCAACATTTATTGGATAAACTGTTAAATCCCACAAAGAAACAAATTTCAACAGAGTAGTAATACCCTAAAGTCATAACATCTCCTGGAGTTCAAAATAGCCCCTGTGCACGGTTGTTCAAATAAACTGATTAAGTTATAAACAATATGTTATCCTATATTTTAAGAGCTTATAATTCTAGAAATGAATTCTTAGAAATTGTATCTCTTTGAAAAATGCAGAGAGGCGTGCGGATTAATCCGCGTGTCATGCATGACTGCGTAGAGGAGATCGTTCAAGTATTACGTAATCATTTTACTGAAGTATATATATATATTTTATATTAATTTATAGGACTAAGCATACCACTTTTTTCTCTTATGGACTCAAAAATGTGAAATCAGTTTGAGGCATTTATTTGTATTAAAATAAAAATAGATTTTATTATACTTTCGTTCTTGAATAATGTTATAGAATGATTTAAGAGCTTTTTTAACCCGTAGTGGTCACACCTCATAAGAATAACGTAGTGGTCACACTGGGTCCAATGGACCCCACGTAGAAAAACAGTTGCCATTTGCGTTCTCTTTGATGTATCGACTCAAACTTTCAACTGGAATTTAGTTCCAGGCTTCCTCTTCATAATCCAATAAATTGTTCCTTTCCACAGTTTTTTATGTTGAAAAACGCGAGAAAAAGTTTTGTCGAGAAACTTGACACATTTGCCTGACGTTTTAAGCTCGGTTCCTCAGGGTTTTCGTACTTCGTGTACTCGCTATTTCGCGCTTCGCGGGCTAACATTCTCTTAGCTAGCTTCATCGTTATGACCTGCTTTTGGTTTAATTATGTACGTTTTCCATAGAAAGAGAAACTTATTTACTTAAGGTTCTATCGACCTTAAGGAACACATTCTCATCAAGATACTCGCGCTTCGCGCTCAATATTTAGTTTAAAAATGTTGTAAACCTTGCGCACCACGCTCGTTTCTGTTCGTCGTTTAATGGATACTCAAAAGTTTGAGCGCGCTCAAGATGCGAGATTTGGTCGTCGCGCTTCGCAACGACTATATGTTATGTTCTATGTTCTTCAGATAAAAATGACTAAATTTTTGTATTTGATCTAAAATGAAGAAGGACATTCCTTTACTTCAGCGTACATTTCTGTATCTTTCTAATTAATCATACAATCAGAAAGATTTCTCCAACTATCTGAAAAGGGGCGAAAAAAAGTATCTAAGCTGTTTTTGGAACATATATATGATAAATTTTTAAATGATTATTGAAAAATGGACATTTGACAAAAACCGGGGGGGTGTTAAATTTTACACAAATCTAATACCTTCTCTAGATGAGAATGTAAAAATACAAATTTTCAAGTACCATGAGCATTAATGATGATTATTTTATTGTTTTAATGGTTAGAAATAGTATTAAAAACATAAAAACAATGAAATATTGTGAAAAAACATACGAGATAAAAAAGAAATGGAATAAGCAAAGTTTTGATGAGAATGTGCCCACTTATCGGGCTGATTTTTTCACTGTCAATGTGATTTCTTACGAATAAAACAAAAACTGCACATCCTATCAAAAAGTGTTCAATAACAAATTTGTAGATCTTTTTCTTACACACAAACTTTGTTCAATCATCATTCGTCCTATCTTGCATAGTTTGGCCGTAAAATTGCATTTTTGGATTTTTAATTACTTTTTGTGCAATAAAAATGTGAATTTTCGATTTTTCGAGAAAATTCAAAAAGTCGTTAAGATAATCTTGTAGGGCGTGCAAAAAGAAACATTTTTCTTCTCCTGACTTTTTTTCGTATCGTGCGTTTTTCGACTGAAAATGTTAATTTTCTTTATTTTTTTGTGGATTTTGAAAATGCTGTAACTCTGAAAATTTTCATTTTATTGAAAAATGTTATACGACAAAATTGTTCGAATTTCCGAGTACTATGAACAGTTGCAAATATAATTTTCAAATTTTGAAAAAAATGGTCTCAAAAATTTTCAAAATGGTCTCACTTTTTGAATTTTTATCAAAAATAGCTGGCTAACGAACTTGACCTTCATTTTAGGATACTTGAAGAGTATACCAAAGCCCAATCCAATCTGTCAATTCTTTCGAAAGTTATCGTGCTAACAGACTAAAAATCTACATACATCACCACCCACATACACACATACACACAGACAGAAGACACATTCGTAAAAACCTGTTCTTTGGATTCAGGGGGTCTCAAAACGTGGACATTTGACAAAAACTGGGGGGTCCAATTTTACACAAATCTAATACCTTCTCTAGATGAGAATGTAATAGTATTATAACAAGCTTTGAAAAAAAGTATATTTATTTTACAGTTTGAATTTATCAATTTTATCAATATCAAGCCTGGGGTCCACTGGACCCAGTGTGACCACTACGGGTTAATTGTTTTGTTTACTTAAGAACAGTTTTCTAAGGAAGGAAATGATAACGAATAAGAATTTATAGAAGAAAAAACAATTAAAAATGGAAAATCATTAATGTTTGAGTTTGGAGAGGCCTTTGGTTCGGGTAAGAAAACAATAACCAAAGATTCTACCTGTTTCTACACTTGTCCTAACTCAATTGCACACTAATTAAGAATAGTATACGGCCAAGACAGTTTTCTGCAGAAATAGAATAAGAGGCTGGTAAAGTTCCTGTCAAGTTTGCAAAGTGTAGATATATTCTTTCCGCCGGACTGCGAAGTTGAACCATAGGGGGCACCGTGAATTCTCCATTTCCAATAATAAATTAAGAAAACACTTTCATTCAAATGCGTAGCCCTATTAATTTCTTTTTAAAATCAAAATAATACGTGTCTTCTATTTTTATTTAGCCTACAATATAGTTAGGTCCAATTAGAATTCGAAAATGTCTTTTTTCGACCACCATAGTGGGAAGTTAGATCAGACATATTACGCTAGATTCTGCATCATCTCGGACATCACAGTCTTTCCTTCATTTCTCAGCGTTCTCCCTTTTTCCCTCTGTTCTCGAAAAAAACTTCTGCTTTTCTTCGTTTGCTCTTAAATCTGATATTTTTTCCTGTTTTAGCTTAGTATTTATTTTATTCAGCATTAATAAAAGCATACATATAATGTACCCCTTTGGTTACGGACCCTTCACTAAGGGTCTGTACATAAACTGCGTAAAGTTTTTTTGTGAAATATTGAATTACGAACCTCACTTGGTTAGGTTCCATAAGTTTTGAACAAGCCATCAACTTGCCCTACCTTACATAGTTTTTTTTACTATAATATGTTTTCTTCATGAATTTATTACTTCATATATAAGTAGGAGAACGTGAGGCAAGATAGGGAACCATAATTTTTGGCAGTTATCGACCTAAACGTAATCAACTGAATCGAAAGTACCTCTTGGTAGTGGATGGAGAAGCGAATATACTATTACTCTACAGAGCGAGCCAGATTTATAAAAAATGAATTAGGAAAAACTTCATTAATAAAATAAGAAAAGAAAACTGCCCCAAATTGATTGAAAGTTGTATCGCAGATTTAATGTGAGAAACATTTTAAAAATGGAAAATAAACATTCACGTTGAAAAATATATGATATTAAAAAATTTGTGTTCAAATGAATGCAATCATGCATTTTTTAAACAAAATTTATTTTCTTTAATAAGGTTAAAATTAAAATTTTACGTTCAATTTACAAGCATGTTTTAGCAGAAGTCATTCACGAAGTCATTTCCCGCTATCCAATTCTGACCTCATTCTGGCCCACCGTGGGTATCATGATTTCTTGCCCGAATCTCATGCGTTCAGAAAATATGGTGTCACTTCTTTGCCTATGGCTTGGATTAAACCTTATTAAGTGATCTTTAGCAGCCAGGTTTCTTTCATAGATTCTAAGTTACAAGAAAAAACGAATCTACAAGAATCTTGAAAGTTTTTTTCACAACAAACCAACGCCTTACTTTACGTTAACTACATGTTTGACTGATCTTTCCCTTCATGAAAAGAAAAAAAACTTACGTTAGAGATTCTAGGATGCTGATTCCGAATCGGAAGGTTTAATTTCAAAAAACAAAATCGCGGATCCAATATGGCGGATGAGTATTTCAAAAAATTATAGGATCTGCTTGAAACGTGGTACATAGGGGTTGTTAGTTCTGGCTATTTATCGAATAGTAAGAAGCAACAATAAACAAGAAGAAGGTATCTAGGGGTTTTCGTAGGCGCTGATTCCGAATATAGAATCTTAATGAAACATAATAAAACATTTCCGTCCGCAATCAGCTTATAATACTAGTTACCAAGGCATAACGCGAGAAGTTTGCAGAGCGTATTTAATTTTTGTTTATTGTTTATTTTAATTTGTTTTTAGTGTATTTGTTTATTTTAATTTTTATTTATAAACACTGTGTTAATTGCAGTGCTTTCTAGCCTCTCACGTTAAACACTTTCTTCATCATCATCATCATCATCATCTGATAATTCTGTATTGGCTGCACGGAGAAAAAAATCTAAGTAAAGTAGCAAGAGTACTTCTTATGCGTTTATGGCAGGGTTTTGCCTATTATTCTAGCAATAATTGATGCAATTTAAGCACGGGTATATCTTATACTAAGAAATTTAAGCATTCGATGCTCTAAGGCTGGCTTGGCCAGCGAGAGAAGCGTTCTTAACCGTGATGTGATTGCAATTAACGCTTGCGATTTCGGCATGGATTTCCTGCAACGAAGGTCTTAGGCCACACCTACTGGCAGCGTCCTGTCTTGCAAGTTAGAGTCCGCGGAGCGCATGTACATTAAGAAATTTTGAACGTGTTTTTCTTCGCCGGTTGACATATGGCAACAATGAATATTATAGTTTGTAATGTAATTCTAGTTCGAGTGATAGAGCAGTAATAACATACGTGTGAAAAGGATACGCAATATGTCCTCGTACTTTATCACAAATTTTTCTTATTTTTTTTTTAAATAATTTAAGCGTAAATATGCATAAATATTATAAAAACAATAAATGAAAAAAAAAATTTATTTTAAAAATCGTTAAATTATTTTTTCTGAAACTAAAATTTGTTTATCATTAAGTTGATTTCTGTAATGTGTAATAAATTTTTTTTTAACTAATCAGTATTATTATTTTGAAATTTTTCGACGTTTTTACTAGCGATAAATTAGTTTTAAAAATGATATGCTTGAAAGAAAATTCATAGTACTTTATGTGTGTCAAGTTCAGATCATGGGGACAATTTCGTAAATCCATTCTCTTTTTTTGCGACTACATCTTCTCGCTCTGCGTTTAGCGAGTCAGGCGAGCTCTCGAGTCACACGCACACAAAACGGAAAGATGGGAGAAAGTGGTGGGAGTGGATTTCTCGGGCCGTCCGAACGCGTTGAAATAGGCGATTTACGCCTCACTTTGCAGTTTAATAACAGTTCCAATTTTGCAGATCAAAATTAAATTCTTTTTCAATAAGAAAGATTGAGATTCTTTCAATTCTCTCAATTCTCTTCGCAAAAATGGAGCATAAAGATTGTGATGTCTCCGATTTATTTACGAATAAATTAACTAAATTATTAGTTTTTGAAAGCTTGAATTTAGAATAGTTAAAAACAATTTAAAGATATTAATATGAGTAAACAAAATTTCAACTAGGAAATGAAGCTTTTAAGTGACGAAGAAGAGGAAGAGGAATCTAAAAAAAAATAACTTAAGATGTTGAAGAACTTCAAAATTTAAACAGAATTTTATAATTGTTCTGATGAGGAAAACATATCTGTTTTTGAAACGTTGGCAGCTGATATGCAATAAAGGATTTAACAACTAATCTCCTTTCTTTGGTCTGAAGTATGTCAAAAAAAAACTACCTATATATATTATTTTATAAATATTATATCACTCAGACAAACAACATCGCTCAAACACCATCATTTATCTAAGAAAGATCGATTTAAAACTATCAATAGCATCAAAAACCTGGAAATCGATTTCTTAACCCTAAGGTCCCTTTTCTCGCGGCACGTTACATATAAAGGACATGACTACGCGTACCGAATTTTCGATACGAATAACTAGATTTTTTCGGTACGTATAGCCGGATTTTTTCGGTTCGAGTAGACGTTGCCAAATATAAAAGCGGGAGTATTGATATTTGAATGAACAATACGCTATTATTTCTAGAAAATATTATTCAAGTTTTACAAATATGGATAAAAACATGAATCAAATTATTAATATTTTGATTTAAAATATATTGTTTTTTTATAATATTTATGCATATTCACAGTTAAACTTAAAAAAAAGAATTAAACAAAAAAATTTGGAAAAAAGTACGAGGACGCGAACGCAATACCCCATACGCTCTAGCCTAAAACCTAGAACTTTGCACTCTCGCAGTTACTTCGAGCGCTCTACAATTCTCTTTGCCCACCAAAGATGATTAAAATCCGCGTTCCCTGTTACGCGTACTCCCCTTGTGAGTATGCTACAGATAAGCCATAAAATACTATTTTTTGTCAACATTTGTTTCAAGTCATAATGGGATTCTTGTTCCCAACCAAATTCTCCTAAAACAGAAAAAAATCACCAAAAACACTAAAATTATTCAAAAAAAGCAGTAGTCTCTTTTGATTTTAAAAATTTGTATATTTTTGACCCACCCTATTATACAAGTTCAAATCAGGCTTATGTTTTGAGAAAATTGTACATAAAAATATTAATGTACCCACAAAATTCAAAATATCTACTTTGTATATGGGGCATAATTTCTGAAGTGTACCCACCTCAAAAATGAAAGTTGTCCGATCGGGCTAAAAATTGGCCTAATTGTAGTCCTATTAGATAGTACTCCTCACACCAAAAATTAATTTATTTTGATGATTATTTATCAAAGTGGAGGGGGTACAATTTACGGGGTTTTCAAGCAAAGCCTTACTTTCAAACGTTTGTAACTTTTGTCATATTGCCTGAAACAAAATTTCACCTTCAATATTTTCAATAGATTTTTTCACAAACTTTCTGGTGGTGATAATCATTTTCAAAAAAAGTCAAAATTTGACCCGAATTTTTGAAAATCAAAAATAAATTTGACTTTTTTTTTCAAATTTCGGCACCTTTTTTTTTCTTCAAAATAGTTTTAAAAGAAAGCTGAGATTTTTTCCTATGAGACCTCCAATTTTCAGAGTGGCAAATTAATTCGTCTTTGAGTAATAGAACGATACGTAAACAAGATGCCGTGATAGGGTGAGTAGCGCGCTATTTCCCCTAGTGCGCTCAAGCCGAGAATCTTTGTGCAACTCTTAGGAGCCACTTTTTAAAGTTGAGTAATATTATATGGTAATATTATATAGTAATATTATGTGTCTTCCTGTTCGATTTTTTGGCGATAGTTTCAACAGTTGTTTTCTTTGCAGGCCTCTTTTGCGGTTTCTGTTTTTTGCCATTCGAGAGGATGTCGTATTTCTCAGAGGAAGAAAACTTCTTGAGTTGAAGTTTTCCATCTTGAGTGCCCAGCAAAAAAGAAAGTATTGATACGAATTGAATTGAAAAGACACCCTGCAAATCCGGCTTTCCGACAATGACGCATTGGACCTATGTGTCAATGCATGTAAATTCGTGAAGACAGTATTTCAATTTTGAATCTTTCTATACGTACAAATACAGTGCAAAAGTCTAAAGTCAGCGAATACACTTCAATGCGTCAGCACGCAAACGCTTCAACATTGGTCAATGCGTCTAAATTCGTGAGAGTAAAATACTCACTTGAATTCGCCCCAATGCGTCACGGCGAATTTCAGCAAGTGTTGATTTATACAATTTGATCCGTAACAGAAAAACCAACGCGCAGGGCATATAGAATTTATTGTAAATGTTTAGTAAATTGTCTCGTAGCTCAGTGGCGGGTATTCTGGACTGATACACGAAGGATCGCTGTTTCAAGTCTCGACGCATGCACTTTTTATTAATTTTTTTTCTGATTGACCTCGACCACGCATTCATACGAATTCATACGCATTCAATTCGCGCTGTCTCAATTCATCTAAATGCGTTTCAATGCGTTCGAACGAATCAGAAAACGGGATTCACGCGCATTACAAAAATGTTAATTCGCCCCAATCCGTATCAATTCTTTCTTTTTTGCTGGGTGGGAATGAAAGCGTGGTACTGTAATGTACCTGGTATCGTGACAGCTTTGTCAAATCTGGCTTTCAGTAACTCGGTGGCTAAGGCATGATTTTCTTTGCTGCTGAAAAAAATTTCGGTTTCCTTACAGTTACTCTTTGCCCACTGAAACAAAGCATGGGGAGTGAGTATGTGATGTTTCGGAGAACATTGTAAGCTTGATCGTGCTGCTTGTCTCTTTATATTCGTTCCAATACCATCACATGCACCCTTACCATGAGATGTACCATGGAAGTGCCATTCAGCTTGGATACCAAAATCTTCTTCATGGGCTTGGAGATTAACAAAGCTACTCTTATTTTTTAAATGTTGCCCTGCACCATCAGTGAAATAGTAGATTTTCTTTGGCCTGAAATGAGTTTTCAAATAATCTACTATTATCTTTTGATACTCGTGAACAGCTACCGTGTCATGAGCTAAGTTATCAGATATGATTGCGATACTTACGTCCTTGAGGTCTCCATCTTTTTTATAATAAATCACGACAGTGAATATTGTAGCTTGGTCGTTATTCCAGTGGAATGATTGCGCTGCATTCTGAATTATGAAGGCGTAATTCTCAGCGAAATCGAAGCAAATCAAGAACTCCCGAGGCAATAACTTTTCCTTCAGGTTTTTGAAAAAAGACGATTGCTCCTTTGAAATGAAGTGATGAGTTTTTAATTTCAACAGCCTTTCACAGAAATCATCTACGAATTCATCAGTATCCATTGCCAGAGCCTTTAGAGTACATCTGTCGGTCTGTAGCCAAATTTTAAACCTCACTTCATTAATACAATGTTCATCAAAAGCTTTTGTGATGTTATCTTTCAAGTTTGCAATACCTGGACAGTTTTCACACTCTCCTAAATGACAGGAACTTGAAGAGTCAGGACATACAATAGCATCCAGGCAGTCGTGATAATTTGTGAGCACCATGTCAGTATCCTCTGTTAAATGTGGAATATTTATTTCATTCAACATCAACTTGACATTCTCATGATGCACGCGAACGCACACATTATGTGTGCCACTACTGCCTTCTAGAACACTTATTGTACCTGCATTCTCACTTATAATTTATAAAGCATATTCCCAATCAATTTTACACTGATCGTAATGCAGGCCTTGTTAATTCATCCTGGCAATGCAGACAGCCGTTATTCTAGTAGCATATAATATTACTTAAGTTGAAAAACTGGCACTAAAGCGTTGCACAAAGATCCTCGGCGTGAGCGCACTAGGGGAAATCGCGCGCCACTCACCCTATCACGACATCTTGTTTACGTATCGTTCTATTACTCAAAGACGAATTAATTTGCCACTCTGAAAATTGGAGCTCTCATAGGAAAAAATCTCAGCTTTCTTTCAAAACTATTTTGAAGAAAGAAAAGTGCCGAAATTTGAAAGAAAGTCAAATTTATGTTTGATTTAAAAAATTCGGGTCAAATTTTGACTTTTTTTGAAAATCGTTATCACCACCAGAAAGTTTGTGGGAAATCTATCCAAAATATTCATGGTGAAATTTTGTTTCATTCAACAGGACAGAAGTTACAAACGTTTGAAAGTAAGGCTTTGCTTGAAAACCCCATAAATTGTACCCCCTCCACTTTGATAAATAATCATCACAATAAATTAATTCTTGGTGTGAGAAGTACTATCTAATAGGACTACAATTAGGCCAATTTTTAGCCCGATCGGACAACTTTCATTTTTGAGGTGGGTACACTTCAGAAATTATGCCCCATATATATATAGTTATTATATATATATATATATATATGGCTAATACAATACCTATTTATATTTAAAAATCTTTTATTAGCGCACAAAATGTGGAAATAGCGCTGGTGCGTGTAAACGCATGCGTTCCATAGTTTCCATTCCTGCGAGTCACCAAGCGCTGGGAGGCGTGGCTTAAGCCCTCCTTTATAAGAAACCCATACCGAAGTCGCAAGGGTTTCTTGCAACCATAGCACGGCGAAGTGATAGCTTTTATCGCTTGGCGATACTACTTTCAACGCATACACTCGAGCTTTATTACCACGCGCTTTATGTTTTGGTAGTAAAGAGACTTGCCACGCTAAAATTGTATTTTTTCGAGCAAATATAGCACGAACTTCGGGCCATTTTTGCACGCTAAAGTTTCCTGCTTTAATCGGAATAGCTTCTCTTGCTACCATACTTAGATTTTTTCTTTGTGTAAAGTTACAAACGTTCGATAGATACCTAGCAACTTAACGTTTTCGTTCTGGCTTTCAACGCCAGAGTGACACACTTCGTCCTCTTACGAAATCTCTTGTAAACCTCTCACCTCCAGAGTAAAGTTTAAATTTTTTCTTTTCATTTTGGGAATTAAGATTTACAAAACATATGATGAGAACCGAGCTATCCATAGTTCTATAAAACATATCATCTATTTTTACTTTACGACTAAAAGTTCTGCTTTGATACAATCTGTCATTTTTATAATTTTTATTTCGAGATTCAGAAGCTTCGTCAGCGAGCATACCCACCCGTAGAGTTCTGTTTGACGAACGTATAACACTGCGGAGTTTATTCGTGAATATGACTCTACGAAGACCGAAAACGAAGGGACTTAGTTCACAACTTGGATAGTCGATGCTTGGTTCACAAAGATTCAAAGTACGCGACTTGTAGACCGAAGTTGTCAATACAACTGTTTGGAACGAAAGATCAAAAGTACGCAACTTCTAGGTCGAAGTTGTCAGCGTGACTGCCAGGAACGTAAGATGGCTAACAAGGGTGATTCTGGGGTTTATATAGGATGGGACTGTGCCAAAAGTCACGTACTTTGTTAGAGGTAGCACAGTCACGTATTTTGTTAGAGGTAATATTATCACGTACTGTGTAAAAGTCGAATCTTAATAATTCGTATTAGTGAATATTAAGTTACGCGCGCGAATGATAAGTAAGTTTTCTTTACCGCGACTCTTAATATTAAATTTCGAATGACTTAATACGGGTGACTAATAGCTTTCGTCCACCGTGACTGTCAGTTATCGCGCATCTCTACTCTTGACCTTCCAAACGAATGGATTTTATATATTAACTTAATTGTTTTCAGCGTATCTAGTCAGATACTTTGGGTTACAGTGTGTCTGAATATTTTTTATTCCTTCACGTGTGCGATGAATTATGTACCTTGTCATGTAAATGACTATGAAATATTATTACTTTAAGATGCAATTGTTTATACATACATGTGCATACATATGCAGCATATCTATACGCGCATGTACGTGTATGCTTATGTCTATTATTGAGTATTTAATACCGTTAGTTTATAAGCATATGTGTCTTTAATGAATAATGGGTAATGTTTAATTATCCTATGTCGGTAGATTCCATACAGGATTTCTTACTTTAGTAGCGCTTCATTAAGGCCCTTTATCAGAATATGTAATCGGTTCGGCATTTTTAGGACGCACGGTTCAATATTTTTGTCTAATTTTTTGCACACACAATCCACATAAGCATATCTTGCACTGTTAGAAAAATCTGTACTAGATTTAGTATACATGTAATGGAAGCAAGAATGCACAACATGAAAATAAATTTAGTATACCAGCGTACAGTAAATTTAGTATATGCATATAATGAATTTAGTATGCACGTACATAAAATTTAGTATACGCGTATACTAAATTCAGTATACATGTATACGAAATTTAGTAAACGCGTATACTAAATTTAGTATACGCGTTCCGTTTCGCGTGGGTTCCATCTTCATCGCCTGTAAACATGATCAGATGAAACATGAAATCGAAGAACGAAGTTTTAATTTTCAGTTAATCATATCATTAAGCTACATTCACGTTAATAAATTGACTTTCAAAGACAAGACTTCGCAGATCCTTGCAGAAAGAAGCCGAACCTTTTAGCATCACAGAGAACTCAAAAAAATGCAGCAGCATCGAGCCTGCCACCGGTCACGTTGCCCAATTCGCGTAAATCGAAACGCGCTTGCGCATCTGAATATAGTAAACATGTATATGAAATTTAGTATACAGAAACTATAAAATTCATATACGTGAAAGAAACTTACTGTACACTCAATAAATCTAGTATACATATAACTTCATAAAAGAAATTTAGTATACGTAAGTATACTAAAATTACAAAGTGTAATGAATTTAGTAAACGTATAGGAAATTCAACTTGCCCGTGTATACTAAAATTGCAAACATTTTTAACAGTGCGGAGCAAGCAGCTCTGGTTTTTCGATAAAATGTTTATATTTTGTTTAATGATCAAAAAACGTGAGAAAAATAGTGGCGACGCTCAGTGCTAGCTGTCTATGCATTTCCCCAGCGTGCCTATTCAACCTCGTCAAACTCCAGTCGGCAGACACCCCGGAGCGAGTCTAATTATTCGGAAGGAATGAACCCTTACATTGTTATGAGATCACGGCTGGTTAGAAAAACTGACATTATTTGTATTTATTGACAAAAAGTCCCTAGGGCTATATAGCCCTCTAAGGAACAACAGAAATACATGTTATGATTAATTTGTACAAAATCGGATCGGTAACATTAGTTAGGTAGGTGATTTTATTTTAAAACTAATTTATAAACTATATAAGATGAATAAACTTGATCTCGATGAAGTTTAGCTATATTAGAAATGTGATTGGTAATAAACTCAATGAACAGATAGTCACAAATTGGAAGTGTAGAAGTTTTGAAGGTTATATATTTACCAGTGTGTAATTTCAAGAGCGGAATTGTAGTCATTGAAAAAATATTTGAAAAAGAGATTTTTAAAGTGATACAGGGAAGATGCATGTCTAATATCAGATGGTAGTTTATTCGATAAACGGGCGCCTCTTACTATAAAGGACCTTTGAAGCTTGCATGTTCTGTGCAACGGAATTTTAAGTATTAATTTCCTTTCACGAAGCCTGGACTGTGCGGGTTGGTCTCTGTCTATAAATTAGAAAAAGTTCAGTAAGTACTGAGGAGCCTGGTTGTGAAAGATGGTATACAGCAAATTACCCATAAAAAACGGTCTTCTCTTAGCTACGTTAAGTAGACCAGCCATTTGTCGGTAAGGAGATATATGTTCATATTTAGGCAAATTATAAATAAAACGAACACAAGCATTCAATGCACGTTCAAGATTTAAATTTAAAGCGCCTGTTAGATCATCATATACTATACATCCATAGTCAAAGTGGGACAAAATAAGACTTTTAGTTAAAAGAATACGAGTGGAAGTAGGTAGAGAATCCTTCTTTCTATATAGTTGATGACGTATGCTAAAGGTTTTCCTCTAGATGCTCTGTACCTGTTCCCTCCAGGACAAGGTACGGTTAAGAAAATACCCCAGATCCTTAACAACTTCGGAGAATGTGATGTTAAAACCTTCGATGTGAAGGGGTGAAAGAGATGCCAGAGTTTCGAGACAAGGGGAACAGGAAGGTCCAACAACTATTGCCTGAGTGTACTAAAGATTTTAAATATTTAGATTGATTACAGGAAATGTTTAAGTTCGTGTTAAAATCTCCAGTAAGAACGATGTTATTGAAGTTGGGAATGTGTGAGAAAATTACAGATTCGAGTTCTGTGCCATAAGAGGCATTGGGTGGTTTGTAGACTACGCCCACTAAAATACTGTTGGTGGATGAGATAACTTCAACAAAAAGAAATTCTGTCGAAGGATAATTGTTCACTGGACTCACTTCCACCACGGATCCTCTAAGGCTATCATGCACAAAAAGGCAAACTCCACCACCTCTTCTCTCATCTCTGTCTCTCCGGAAGAGCGTGTAATTGTCAAGTTCTACGAAGCTAGAAAGTGAATTTGGTGTTAACCAGGTCTCAGAAACAGCTATGACATGGTAGGAACAGGCACTGGAAAAGTGCTTGAATTCTATAAAATGTGCTAAAAGTGACTGAGCATTAACATGGCAAATGCTTAAAGTGTCCATTGAAAAATGAAAAGAAACAAATCAAAAGTTAGAAGCTTCCCAAGCATGCATATATAATGACCGAAACAATAAACCAACCCATACACAGCCAAAGCAATGTAATTACACTTAAAGTCAGAAAATCTGTATAATAGAGAATGAGTAACGACTAACTGTATAAACACTGTAAACCAGCTATAGTTAAATAAGACAAGCATTGCAAAAAATATCCAATCAAAATGATAGTAGTTGTGAGCGTGGTATATGTCCCACAGATTTATGTGAGAAATCGCAATTAAAGATAATCTAAAAAGTGGTAGAATATCAAATGTTGCAAGATGTATAGAAAAAATCAGGTTAATATAACTACAGTAGAATATATTAGGTATAATTAACAAAATCCAGTTAATATAATCTAAAATGGTAACGTAGTGCACGTCCCAAGAATATCTGTAAAAAATCGCTATTGAAGGTAACATAGTATACTTCGACCGTCGTTGCTATGTCAGTCCTTCAACAGTTTGAAGATTTGTCAGCTGAATTCTCGGCGAACCGTCCTCCTTCCGATCAAAAATTCTGCCACCAGATATCCAGAGATATTTTATTTTTTTGTTTCTTCGAAGACCGAGAGCGATGGCATATGTCTTCCTGTAGAGAGGTGTTAATGCCTCGCGAAGGTAAATGGGCCTTCTCTCGTTGTAGGTTGATCCAAGGTTCAAGTCGAAAAATTCCTTTTCACCTTGCGCTTCTCAATGAACTTGTCGCGTAATTCCTGACGACTGAACTTAGCAACAATGATCGGAGGGATGGAGGGGTTGGTAAGTAAGGGTGCTTTGATCACTCTATAAGTAACTACCACGTCTTACTTGAGCAGAGGAACATCAAGAGCTGTAGCAATCGAGTTTAAAGTGGCAAAGGGATCCTCATTTTGCTTCGTGGGGAGCCCATGAATCTCAAGCGTATTCTGCAGAGCCGCTTGCTCGTTGGCATTGAGCGCATGCTACAAAGTGGTCACTTTCGTTTTAAGGATATTAGCTTCCTTTTTTATTAGGTTTATTTCCTCCTTATTTGTTTCAGTTCCAATTTCCAGTGAATAAAATGTATTATCTGAGAGTTTAGATTTGATCTCAGAGAGCGTAGCATTTAGGCTGTCATGAAAAGCTTGTTGTTTGTTTTCAAACTCACTGAGTCGTGTCAAAATCTCATTCGACTGCGCAAGCGCTTCTCTTCGGCCGTCCGAGACTGCTTTTCGAATAAGATCGGTGATGCCCAAAGGTACAGTCGTAGCATTTACCAAGATGTCCAAAGGGGTGGGGGGTACTATGGTAGCGTTACCGACCTTCTGGTCCTTGTTAATTGGTCTCGTTGGGCTAGCGGTTATTTCCTGTGACAGAGAGATGGCACTAGTTGTCGATACGCAATTTTTAAAGTAATATTCAGTACGGCCTTTTTTAAGATTTTCGTACTCAACTTTGGAAATTCCAACATTGGCACAGGCCAAATGGATAAAAATGCCACATTTCCCACACATTAAAACATCCGCGGCACCTCTGTTAATTGCTGCACTGCACACGGAACACGCACCCATGATGCTATCGGAGCAATCACCGTTATAAACAAAATAAAGGCAGTTAATCAAAAAGCTGCAGCGAAGGGTCAGGGTTCTTTTGTTATAGAGGCAGTCACAATTACTTTGAACAAAACTGAGAGTAGGTTGAGACTGGATCACCACACAAAACACAAAAAGTTCGAGGAGGATCGGTTCAGCACGTCAGTCACCGATCGCCACCTTGATTTATGAATCATTATGAACTCATGGATTAATTTAATTTTAATTAGAGGGTTTCCAAGTATTTGTTTAAACAACTCTAACTTGGCTTAAGAATTATTATTTATTTAAACAATTGTTTTTCCCTGTAAGTCGTAAGAAAGGTGAAAAGTTATTTTCTGGAATGAACGACACAATGAACATATTTATAGAGTAATATATTTTCTTCAGGATACTTAGTACTTTTTAAAAAACCTTTTATTTCTTTAAACAATTTTTTTCCGTAAATCGTGAAAAATATTATTTTCTGCAAATAATGACACAATTAACGGATGGTAAAGTAGTTTTTTTGGTTTAAGATACTTAGCAAGTCAGTACTCGGTTCAGCATTTTGAGGCCGAACGGTTTAATATCTTTGTCTAATATCTCGCGTACGTCATTTACTTAATCATATCTTGAAGCACACAGATTTCTAATTATTTAAAAATTCTCATTCGTTTAAACATTTTGTCTCCTTGGAATCGTTATAAGTTATTTTTCTCGGAAGTTAATGTCACAATTAACGAATGTTGATAGTCACATATTTTTCAGTGGTATTTGCTAATTATAGGAATGATTTTAATTTGTTTAAACTATTGTTTCTCCTTTAAATTGTGAAATAGTAAATTATGATACAAGAGCGGGAAGTTGGTGATTCCTACGAGATTGACGTTCGCCGCCCGAGTGAAGCGAGGGTCGCAAACGTCAAACCAGGAGGAAGAACCCATCCGCACGCGTATCATATACTATTTTTGGTAACCCCTGTGAAGAGAAGTTCGTGACATAAGAAATATTGGTAGGTAATAAGATTGTTTGGGTGAGGACGGGGTCCGGGGTAGAGCCCCGGATGGACCGAGGGGTGGAGCCCCGGGGGGGGGGGGGGGGGGGGGTCCGGCGGGCAAAGCCCCTCGAGAGGACAAAAACCGAACTAAAATGATTTACACTCCACTCTCTCAAACGTAAGCTTCCCAAAGATTTGCCGTTGGCCATCACGCTGGACAAATTCTGCAATTGGCTGTAATCTTGCGACCAATCAGAACCTAGCGGTTCCTTTAATTTCCGTGCGTGGAATATAGCAGATACACACTTTCCTTCAAAGTATGCTTGGTGGTCAACATTCCCGCACGAAATTTTGTGCGGGAATGTTATGATTCCCGCACACTTTGACTTCATCAAGAATCGGCCATTTTCTGCTCATTTTGTGGTGCATATACTGAGAACTTCCCTTAGAGTGTTGCAAAAAGTTATTTTCTGGAATTAATGACACAATTAACGGATGCTGAGAGTAATATTTTTTTTCTTAAGGATATTTAGCCATTTGTTTGCCAATTTTCATTTGCTTAAACAATTTACTTTCCTATAAATCGTATAAGTTATTTTTTCTGCAATTAGTGGCACAATCAACGAGTGTGAAGAGTAATATGTTTTTGCTTAACATTTTTCGCAATTGTGTAAACAATTAATAATCACTCACTTGCATCTTTTCATAGGGAAGGTGGAGAAAAGTTTACTTCTTTCAATGCTCTCACACTCTGTGGCTTATTATGCATTAAAAATTATTCATGTGGAAAAATTCCGAAAAATACCGTCTTTAGCGTGGATTTGGTAGAAAACGGCAGTGTAAATGCACAGAAGTTGTGTATTAACTAAAGATTTAAATTATTACTGCAAATATTAACCAATTTTCATGAATCTTTGTTTCACTTTCTTATAATTTTTTAAATCAATTGATTCTGATAATTTAAATTTAAATAATCCATGGTTTCATAATGTCAGTTTTTCTAACCGGCCGTTATCTCGTAATAATGAAAGATTCATTATCGTTACGGATATCAGAATGGACAATCGGTTCTGAATTTTGAGGCCTTACGGTTGTATATTTTTGTCTACTTATTGCACACGACATCCACGTAAGCATATGTCGGAGCAAGCAGCTCCGGTTGTTTGATAAAATGTTTATATTTCGTTTAATAATAAAAAATGGAATCACAGTCTATAATATAACTCTTTCAACGAAAAACCTGCTTGTAAAAAAAATGCTTGCTCCGAGATATGATTATGTAGATGTCGTATGCAAAAAATTAGACAAAAATATTTAACCGCGTGGCCTCAAAATGCAAAACCGATTACCGAATTGCTGAATTTGGTAGAAAACTTCAGTGTAAATGCATAGAAGTTTTGTATTACCTAAAGATGCAAATTATTACTGCAAATATTAACCGACTTTCATGAATCTTTTTTGACTTTCTTGCGATTTTATAAATAAATTGATTCTGCTCATTAAAATTAAATTATTTCATGTTTACATAATGTCAGTTTTTCTAACCGGCCGTGATCTCATAACAATGCAAGGGTTCATTCGTTCCGGATAAGTCGACTCGCGCGGGTGTGTCTGCCGACTGGAGTTTGAAGAGGGTGAACAGACACGCTGGGGAAATGCATAGGCAGCTAACACTGAGTGACACTGCTATTGTTCTTTATTTAGATTATTAAACAAAATATAAATATTTAATCGAAAAACCGGTGCTGCTTGCTCCGATATATGCTTATGTAGATGTCATATGCAAAAAATTAGACAAAAATATTCAACCGTGCGGCCTAAAAATGCCGAACTGATTATATATTCTGATAAAGGCCTTACAGTATCAGTATCCGTTGAGTCTTTTATCCTCCTGTGGTATTGCGTTTTAATTACCTTATGGTTTCTGTTTTATCATTAGTAGGGCATTTATCACAGATAGATCTATCCTCGGATGAGTTCCGTTACATGCCTGAAGGTGTATGTAGATAATTAGGACTTAGATTTTCCTCAAGGTAAAGTGGGTTACATTTCATTAGGCGTTCAAATTTAATTTCCATAGTTCAAAATTCTCATATTAGGTTTACAAATAGTCGTTTCTATTTATTATACGAATTTCGGCTATAGGAGATTGTTTTATGTGAAATTTTTTCGTGTATTAGTTTTGTTCTTGTCATGGTGTCGTTTTTTTATGTACTGATGAAAGTGTATTTGACCGTTGTGCTCTGGTGTAAGATTTATATGGATAAGCTGTCCTTATGAACGTCGGTGAGTATTGTATTTGTGTTTTTCCGTATTCGTCGTGGTAATTATATCTTCTTCTGATGTTTCTCGTGTTTTTTGTCCTCCCATGGTACAATCCTTGACTGAATTCGTTTTGCGGAAGATTTTTCTTAGTGTCATCGATTTCTTGAGTGATGTCATTAAAACATCTGGAGGATGATTATGCTGCCCAACTCGTCAGTCTTTGTTTGCCATGGAGAGTGACGACTCTACTGAAAGTTTCTCTTCCGCTTCTATCCTTCAATACTACGATTATTGTGCTGACCGTGGTTTAGTGATGGATTTATAAAAAAAAAAACCCTGCAGCGCCGAGCTTTTTTTGGTGAGTAATGTTTTAATGTACTTTGTTAGTTTGCGCTTGGCTGTCATGATGGCAACATCTCAACTTTTTCAATCACCGGGGAATTTTCCTAGTGTTAATTTGTGCTTGGACGCGATAACTTATGATAGTAATAATATCTCGGATTCACCCTTCAGTCGGGCTCTTGCGGAAGTGATTAGTGAAATTTCGACTCCTGCCGTACCTAGTTCCGCGAATGATCCAGTTGTACTGGAAATTTTGAACGACGCGTCCGTTAGTTCGAAATTGGAATCGGAAACGTGCGTGGCTGATTTCGATTTATCCCTTTTAGAATCTGACACTGTGCTAGAAGAGGGAACTCACAGCAGTTTTTTGCCACCTTTTCTTTATCTATTCCAACTCTCTCAGGCCTAGAGAGTCTGTGTTTCCGCTTGCGACAGCTCGAGGACCGTGCAGGTATTCATTGTTTCTCGATTTGGGGTCCTTGTCCTAAAGTTCTTTTGTGCAATTTTGTCACCGTGTGTCGAATGTCTTTGAATTTGGACGTCTCCCAACAAGATTTCATCTCAATTCATCGTTTTTCGCGAACCCATATGTGCCGTTATTCAGGATTTCTTCTCCAAGTATCGTCCCGGCTTTTGAAACGCGATATCCTACGCCATGCTGACCGATTGAAAATGGGGAGCATCGGAATTAATTTATAATAATAGTGTCAGTAATTGTTTATAGTTTTTGTTTTTATTTTCCTTGTTCTATCAGTTTGTTTTACTCTTGCCGTTTGTTTTTGTTTCAGATGTTCCCAGATTTTCTAACGAAGCTCGGTCCCGTCGTCTGTCAGGGACTTCGACCATAGGTTGCTAAATCTGGGCACGTCGGTGGCGTTTTCCTCCGCTTCTTGTCAGTTTTTCGAACTGCGAGCATCAGCATGCGCCTCTTCCTCTCTGACTAGGACAATGGGGGGCGAGACCGTTAGGCGAGGTCGTGGTTGCCCGAGAGGAGGCTGCAACGCCACGCTGTCTGCTGCTCTCTCGTCTTAACTGGAGGAAGCGAGAAATCCGTTGCATCAGAGAGCTGATGAGCGCTATGGTCTCATCGGTTTGCATTTGTCACCTCTTCCTCACTCGGATTCGCGGCCGTGCACACACGTGTACCTGGAATCTCCAGTCTGTCTGGGGTAAGGTTACAGGAAGTGTATTTGCCTTTTTGACTCATTAATTTTATATTTACTGTGTCCATTCTATTTGGCATCATTTTAATTCTTGAGTTTTTCTGTTTTTCCTTTTCATTTTCCAGAGTGGAAGGCACGAGCTTTAGATTCTGACCGTGTGGACGATTTATACGTTTGACTACTGCTGAGCACACTTGCAGCTATGGGCACGTTCTTTTCGATCCGACAGGTAATTTAGTGTTGAATTATTACGTTAGTGCCTGTTGATGACTCACTGATTTCTTTCTCATATGTTTAACTTGTAATTATCCTTTTTGTTTCAGTTCCTAAAACAGAGATGGTTTGGGTGTCTGATAATGAAGGCTCGGATTTTGATGCTGACTTGCCTGGGCTTTCAAGAGCACGATTTTGGTGGTCAGAGGTGGAAATGCACGTTTATTATCTTTTAATTGTCAAAATTATCCTTTTATTGAATTTTTTATTGTTCTGTTTTTATGAATAAATCCTGATAAATTTACTGGAATTATGTGTGTTATTTTGGATCCAAAAAAATATTTAAGCATTAATTCTATTTCGAGATAATTGTTTTCCTAAATTGTATGTCTTTAGTCCAAAATTAGTGTTTTTTCTTATTTTCTTTTGCCTTTTAGTTTATATTAATTATGAGAACTTTTGCATCTGGTATTTTTTCTTTTTGAACGCATTCAGACTTTAATCAAGTAATTTTTCAACTTAATATTCAAAACTGTATGGATTCTACCATTTCACACTTTTTAAGTATTGTCCGAAACGAGACAATCCTCAAAGAATGTGGTACGGGAGAGACAATAGTTGACATATGGGAAAGAAATCAGTTGAGATGGTTCGGTCATCTTGAAAGAATGAAAGATGAACGACTGACCAAACAAGTGTATAAAGGTAAAGTAAATGGCAGAATGCCCAGAGGTAGACCGCCGAAAGAATGGCTAGAATCTGTAAATGAGACACTAATCCGAAGAGACATAACACGCCATAGAAGCACGAGGGCTTGCATGAAAAAATGCATGGCCGTGAAGGAAGCTAGAGTAGTATGCCAGGACAGAAAAGTGTAGCGACAAATAGTTTACAAAAAGAATGTGAGTATAGTGAATGACGCCTGAAACAAAAGACCTTGGATACTAATGGGCCCAAGTAGGGAACCACACATAACAATTTTGTGAGGCTCTTCACTTGGGGTGATCGCTAGAGAGATTAATCAGCAACCTGGGTCGGAGCGGTGTTGCGGAACGAACGTGCCATTTAAACATATAACACGAGAATTTTAGATCAATCTAAAATATCTATACCTTACACCTACATACCTATATACCTTATACCTATATACCTACCTACACACTACTGTTTTCCAACCAAACAAGTCACGCCTACCCCGAAGGGGAAATGGCTTAATGGTATAATAATAATAATCTTAATTTTAATTTCTTCATACAACTTTGAAGCATGGACATTGTTAGTTAGCTATTTGATGGTTAAATTAAATATAATTTTTAACCTATCTTACTTAACCTAATACACACACACATATATATATATATATATATATATTTTTTTTTTAAACTAAGGATCTTGAATCATACACTGAAAAAGTCAAAGCTGCTGACAATCAAGCAGCATATTGTTGACAAAATACGGCTGTTATCTGACGCAAGGAGGAGAATACAGAAGAGGGAGAGATGGATCAGGGGGAATCAACAGTTCCTCGCTGACCCATCGCGCCTCTTCAGCGATCTCCCAGTTTTTGTAAAAAATCCACCCAAGCCCAAGGAGGTAGAGACTTTTTGGAGAGAGGTGTACAAGATTCCGAAAACACTAGAGTTGAAAGAAGATACTGATAATATCATCCGCTTCAAGGAGTTTTGCGACAGCCTCATAAAATCTGGGGAGGAGTGCCCATCAGTCACTGCCGAAGTGGTGAAAAAAGCACTTAGAGGAACGAAGAACTTTTTCGCTGCTGGACCAGATTGTATCCAGAACTTTTGGTGGAAGAAGTTTACTATTATACACCAACATTTGGCCTGTATATTCACCTCATATTTAAAGCCGGAGGCGCCCATTCCGCAGAGGCTGGTGTTAGGACGCACTATACTACTGCCGAAAAAAAGGTTACTTGTCCAACCCAGAGAATTACATGCCAATAACTTGTTTGAACACACTGTATAAGATCTTTACAGCTGTCCTAAACAACAGGATTGTTCGACGAATTTAGCCTGTATGGCGAGAGATGTACGAACAACGTGGCTCGAAAAAAGGTGCAGGCTGTCGAGAGAACCAACTAATTGACAGGTGTGTCTGTAAAGACGCTGCAGCCCATTAGCGCTTTCGATTCAACCTCTCATAGACTTATCATCTGTCTGTTGGAAAGCTTGAAGGTACATCCATACATAGTGAGATGCATAGAGAGATTGATGCCTCTTTGGAAAACTAGATTTACTATCTCATATAGAAATTATCGTCTTACAACGAACAACTTCACCTTCTAGAGGGGCGTCTTTCAAGGTGATACCATGAGCCCTTTGCTTCTTTGCATCACACTTTTGCCTCTATCTCTCGCACTACGAAATTGTCCTGGATACCTCTGTGGCGACACGAATCAGCGCTAGCATAAGGTCACTCATGTATTTCATATGGATGATCTAAAGATCTATGCCTCTGGTAAAAGCAAACTTCAAACTGCTATAAATATCGTCAAGAAGTACACAGGAGAGATTGGGATGGACTTTGGTTTGGACAAGTGTGCCAAAATTCATCTAAAGAAAGGAAAGATTACTGGCGTTCCCAAGGACCCTGAGCTTGTGGATATAAGTGTTATTAGACATCTTAATACTGGAGAGACCTACACATACCTGGGCGTGCCTCAAAGCCGCATTCAGGACGTAACATTAGTGAAGGAGTCTGTCCGAAGCAGATACAAGCATCTTCTTCGACAGATTTGGTCTTCCAATCTGTCGGCGTTGAACAAGGTATCTGCGATTAACATGCTTCCCGTCCCGGTTCTACTCTACTCGTTTGGGGTAGTTCAATGGACGAAGAACTGGGGCCTATTTCCTAAAAGTTACAAGTTCACAAGTTACAAGTTACTATATTACTAGTTTGTAATACGATATACATGATACGATAAGTGCGCGCAGGCTCACTTATCGTATCATGTTGGTACAAGGAGCATACCGATACTTTCCGGTGGTAGATAATAAAATATTTAAAAAGAAATTATTATGGCATTAATATAAGTTTGTATATCAATACTATATTTCAATTAAGTTAGTGGTAACCTCTTTTTTCCTGGATCTTTTCGGTGTGTCACTCAAATTGCAAACAATATACGGGTCACCGGCAACATTTCCTAGCCTTTCCTAACTGCAAATATATATACTTCTTTCAACGTATAAGTGGTTCTTTATTTATTTCATAAACCAATTTCCACAGTCAGAAATTTCAGTAAACTTGCTTAAAAGATAACTTGTATTTAATTTTACCACTTTTACGAAACCGCAAAGACCTTCCGAAATTTGTTTACAAATCACAAGTTCTACTGACAAGCCATAAGTTTTATGAAACAAAACACTTGTAAAACTGCGTGATATTACTTGTAAACGGAGTCGCCGTACTTGTAACGTGTAAAAAGCGTCAACGACTTTGTGAAACGCACACTATTAATACAAGCAAGAAGTTACTAGACTTGTGCTTATAAATGGTGACTTGTAGGTTTTATGAAATAGGCCCCTGCATTCGACTTCCTGGAATGATTAGTAACAGTAGGAATAGTATCCATTTCATCTTGGCGAACCTTGACGTTGAGTAGAACCAGTCCATCTGCGGGTTGAAAAGTATATTAATAAAATTTACAGTGATTAGTTAATTTTAACTCAATTTTCTTCTTGACAGAAAAAGGAAACGAAATAAGGCAACCTCCAAATCCTCTTCCTTTTCTTTCTTTCGTTTTTCTTTATTTTATTTTTGTCTTTCTGATGTTTTGAAAAGAGGGGGTTCTTTTGTTTTTGTTTTATTATTTATCTCTTTCTTTTCATATCATCATATATTATTGGTATTTTGTTACAGTTGAAACGGTATTTAAGGTTGCACGAAGTATAAACCTATCTAGGTAATATGTAATAATGTAATAAGATTATAAAAAGATTATTTTACCCTTAGCTATCAGTAACATTTTTTTAACTTAATATTACCATAATTATGTTTAAAATTATTATATTATAATGACCTTTAAATCAATTTTTGCAAAAGTATTTATTACTCTATTAGCCCCAAAATTTTTCCTCTGTAACTTCCTGTTACTCATGAAGATGTTTGTTTCTTTTTAGGTTTTTATCACAGGATTTCATGACATACCCTCTCGAATAACAATATTCGCATGCATTTTTCCACTTATATAGTTTGATTAATATTGTCATCAGTTTTATTTTTTTTCTTATTTTATTTTTATTACAGAAGACAAACTTACTTACATAGATACGTTATCATAATCAGTGGAACAAATTTCTGTGGACTCGCTCGCGGGCGGTTGAATTACAATCGATTTTAGTTCTTTTCGTGAAAACCGGTTATCCTCGATAATATCGAGGACCCGGAAGAAGTGATTTATTTTTAAGTAAAACCCGGTTATCCTCGGTACGATCGAGGACCCGGAAAGGGTTAGTTATTTTCGCGAGTTTAGATTTTAGGAAACCCAGTTATCCTCGATATGATCGAGGACCCGGAAGGGGTTAGTTATTTTCGCGAGTTCAGCCTTTAGGAAACCCACTTATCCTCGATATGATCGAGGACCCGGAGAGGATTATTTATTTTTGAGAAAAACCCGGTCACCGTCGGTACGATCGAGGACCCGGAAGAGGTTATTTATTTTCGCGAATTTAGCTTTTAAGAAACCCGGTTATCCTCGATATGATCGAGGACCCGGAGGGAATTATTATTTTCGCGAGTTTGGTTTTTTGCGAAATCCCGGTTATCCTCGATATGATCGAGGACCCGGAAAAGATTATTTATTTTCGCGAGTTTAGTTTTGTAGGAAACCCGGTTATCCTCGATATGATCGAGGACCCGGAAAAGATTATTTATTTTCGCGAGTTTAGTTTTGTAGGAAACCCGGTTATCCTCGATATGATCGAGGACCCGGAGAGGATTATTATTTTACAGACAATTAAAATAGCTTTACGGCGGAAGCACCCAACGCCACGTCAGAACTATTGTCTTCCATTTGGACTTCAATTATTCATGAAGAAGAAATTAGGTCGAATACGTTTCAAGTCGGAGCCAATCGTCTGGTCATGAACCACCACGAGGTCAACAGAGCCTCAAGAAAGGGAATAATGATTTTTTCACCAAGTCTTCGTGTGTAATCATCTCAAACACTAGGTCGATAGATTTGTTAATATTTCAAAACTCAAAATTCACAGTATTAACTAATACGGATAAGGATTCTAGGTCCTGAAAGAACCTGAATACTCGCGGATACAGGATTCCCGCGGGTTTTCGAGAGCGAATTCCTCGCTGGGGTGTGGCCGGACTCGAATTGAACTGCGAGCTTGACCGCCGCTGCTCGCTGACTAGACGGCGCTCACACGGCGGCCAGACTCTGCACTACGATAACCTACATAGTCGCCACTAGTGGCGTTGCTGGTGCGCGGCCAAGAAAATAATTAAATTAAATGTATTTTGACGTTGTTTTAAAAAACCCAAAGGGGTTTTTAGCGGACGTCAATATTTTAGTTACTTTACCTAAGCAGATTACGTAATTATCTTCCGATTCATTATCAACATTATTTTCTTCGGAAAAATAATATATGTTTTCTAGCTCTTTGAGGATATTCTTGGCCACGGAATGTTCTGCTCATCGAAGTCTCGGTGCCCCATAACTAATATGCATGAATAAGTTTCCGCGGTTATAATTTTCTACTACACATCTTACATAGAATAGTCTATCATGCGTGGGTCCTTCTGCCCGGTATATGCTAAACATGGGGTTGGAAAAATCGTATTTGGTTGCCAACTCTTCTCTTTGGCGAACTTTAATTCTTCCACATCCCCCTTAGGCTTGATTGTTGAGGGGTAGATTTGCCCCATTTGGAGCTTAGTTAATATTATTGACTCAGCCATCCTGTAAAAGGAAATACTGTGTTATTTATTACTCACCGGCAATTTTTAATTTATCAAATGTTTTTGAAAAGCTTTTCCGTCTGTGGTCTCTAAAATAGCGGTGTGTTTATCTAATATTTCGGCAATTGTGTTGGGCCCACGGCTTTTACTGTCTAATTTGTTAGTTTTTGTTTCTCTTTTTGCGTATACTTTGTCTCCTACTTATCCAAGAAAATGATTTTATTTTCTATCATATAGTTGTCTAGATCGGTATTTAGCATTTATTAAATTTCTTGCCGCTATATTTTTTATTTCAGATATACGTAGTATCAAATATTTTAAGTAAGAAACATATGTTTCCAACTTTTCGTCTAAAGGGAAGGAAATAGGGGTAGGTGCTCTTTTTCCGAATATTATCTCAAAAGGTGTGAACTTTGTTGCTTCATGAATTGAGGTATTACAGGAAAACATGGCAAAGGGTAGTGGCCTACTTCAATCATCATATGTGTAATAGTCAGTGTAGGATCAGATGTAGTCGACAAATACTGTATGACTTCTTGGTAAAAGTTTTCAACTAACAATAATCGCACCTCGGTAGAACCTCATTGGTTACGATATCGCCACTGCGGAAGTGAGTACGTGGGTAGTGTCAAGTGGTGAGAGGATTTACGGGATTTGTGTGGTAGGTGTGAGTGGAGTGTGAGGGTGGAAGCCGAGGAGGTGAGTAGGGTTGTGTGGGGTGAATTGGGGAGAGAAAAAGTAATCTTGAGCGTAGGGGTAAGGTGGAATTTAAGTAAATTGGGAAAGTGAGGTTAGGTTAGCAAGGAATCGGGGGAATTCGTGGTCAGGAGTATTGGGCCTTCGAGGGTCAAGTGTGGTGCTCGAAATTTTGTGGGGGTGTTAAGTGAGAGAAAGGGATGTCTGCAAGGGCTGTGAGAAATTGAAAAAAAGGGAAATATAGGGAGAATTTGGCGGCAATAGAGACAGCATTCTGCAGAGACATCTCGCGGTTGAGAAGGGTACTGCATGGAGTGTTCTCAGTTACCGGCGGCAGAGCGGGAGGTGGGTAGTGAGTGTACGCGTAGTGAAGTTGACGGGGAGGAAATTTTCCACGTGCCACGACGGCCAACAGCCCGTGGCTCGGGGTCTAGTGGCGCGTCAGGGAGAGGGAGAGAGCGGGACGGTGAGAACGAAGGAAGAGAGACGGTGAGGGAGAGAACTTCGAGCGCAAGTGACGGGGAGGATCTCTTGAAGAGGAAAAGAGACAGCCAAGAGAGCTCGGACAAAAGCGTGGTAGAGAGCCCGTTTAAAAAAAGCGGGAGAACTAGGAGGACCCCCCCCCCCCGCAAAATGGAGGGAAATGTGGAGAAGGAGGCGCTCGGTATGCTAATAGGCGAGATCAGGGGGTTGAGGGAGGAATTAAGAATTAGAGATGAGAAATGGGAAAAGGAGATGAAAGAGATGAGGGAGAGTGTAGAGGGGTTAGAGAGGGAAAGGAAAGAAAAAGATGCTAAAATGAAGCAGATGGAAGAGGAAAATAGGGTGTGGAAGGAAAGGACGGAAAAAAGGCTTGAGAAGATGGAGGGCAGGACGCAAATGGAAGTAGGAGGCGGAGGTGGGGGGAGCGAGATTAAAGGTATTTGGGAGAGGGTAGAGAAGATGATAAAAGAGAAAGTGGGAGAGCGTAGGAGTGAGAATGAAGAGAGGGCAGATGGGGAAAGGTTAAGGGCAATGGAGCTGAGAATGGAGAGAAAAGAGAAGGCAGACAGGAGGAATAATATTGCGGTAAAAGGGTTGAAGCTAAAGAGCGGGGAAGAAAGAGAAGGCGTGGAAGTGCTGCTACAGAGCATAGGGTGGGTTAAAGGCAGGGTAGGGAAAATTAAGGTGGAGGGGAGAAAAGACAAGGAAGTGGCGGTTGTGGAGATGGAGAGCTGGGAAGAAAAGTTGGGGGTAATGCGAAATAAAAATAGGATAAAGGATAAGGCAGTTTTCATCGATCACGATTTAACGAGAAAGGAAAGGGATGTGCAGAGAATGCTGAACGACAGGGCTAGAAGGGAGAGGAGTGAAGGGAGATCGGCGAAGGTAGGATATCGGAAAATAAAAATAGACGAGAAAATGTGGGTGTGGGATGAGGAGAAAGATGTGTTGAAGGAAGTGCAGGGGAATTTGTTTCGTAGGCAGTAGGGGGTGGGGGTAAGGCAGGGTAGAGGAGTAGTGAAGGTGCTGTATTGGAATGTAGCAGGGGTAAAGAAGAAGGACGAGGAGTCCTGGCGTTATATCCAGGAATTCGACGTTGTGGGACTGGTAGCGACATGGGTAGAAAGAAAGGAATGGGATAGGATAGAGCCCAAGCTGCCAAGGGGGTATAGGTGGAGACTACAGGAGGCGGTCAGAGTGAAGAAGAAAGGAAGGGCCAGTGGGGGAATTATAACCGGGGTTAGAGATGGATTAGAGGAAAAAGTTTTTGGAGAGGAAGAGGGGGGGGGGAGTGCAAATGAGGGAAATAAAAATAGGAGGCATAACCTGTTAGTTTGTTACAGTGTACAATAAGGAGGGGATGGAAAGAATTGAAGAAAGGGTGGAGGGGGAGATTCTAAGGGACTGGATGGAGGATAGAGGCTGGGCGGTGGCGAATGGTATGGCAACGGGGGACGAAGAAGGAGAATACACATACGTAAGTAAGGTGGGGGTATCGGTGATAGATTATGTGGTTATGAATATGTAAGGATGGGAGGAGACGGAAAAATTCGCAGTAGAGGGGAGGGTGGAATCAGACCATCAGCCATTGAGTCTATGGATAAGAGGTGAGGGTGGCGGAAGACAAGGCAGGGAAGAAGTCTCGATAGGGGAGAGGGTGACCTGGACGAGGGAGGCGGTGGAGAAGTATCAAGAGGAGCTAAGAAAAGTACGCTTTGGAGGGGAGTCGGTGGAAGAGATATGGGAGGATCTGAAAGAAAAGGTGAAAGGGTGTGTGCAAAAGAAGGTATTTAGAAAGAAGAAGAAAGGAATGGTGAAGCCGTGGTGGGATAGGGAATGTAAAAAGATGAAAAGGAAGGTGAAGAGGAAGTACAAGAAGTGGAAAGAGGGTAATTCGAGGAGGGAGGAGTACGTAGAAATAAGGAAGGGGTTTAGAGTGATGTGTTAGAAGAAAGAACAGGAAAAGGAGAAAGAGCTGGAAGAGGAGTTAGCAAATGTTAAGACAGAGGGGGACGTTTGGAAGATAATAAATAGGTTTAGGAAGTGGAGGGTGGGGGGCAGAGAGAAGATAGGAAGTGAGGAATGGCGGGAATTTTTTAAAGAATCATTCACGGGCTCAGATTCAAGGAAGACGGACGGGGGAAGTAGAAGAACGGGGGAGGCAGAGATGGAGGAGTTGAATGACGAAGAGATAGAGAAGCAGATAAGGAAGTTGAAAAGGTCAAAAGCAGCAGGGTTGCATGGGGTGGAGAACGAAGCATGGCTGTTTAGTACACAAGAGGTTAGGGAGAGACTGAAGGAGGTAGTGAAGAAAGTATGGAGGGGTGAGGGATTCCTAGGAGGGTGGAGAGAAGGGTTAATAGTGCCACTGTATAAGAAAGGAGATAGAGACAGGCAGGAAAATTATAGAGGGTTCACGCTAATGAATACGGCGTATAAAGTATACGCGATGGTAGTGGCAGAGAGACTGCGGAAGGATGTCGAGGGGAAAGGAATATTGCCGGAGACGCAGGCGGGATGTAGGGCGGGTAGGAGTACTATCGACAATATCTTCGTTCTGCAGCACGTGGTGGATAGAGAATTAGCGAAGAAGGGGAAGAGAGTGTACGCGTTTTTTGTGGATCTCAAAGGCGCGTTTCCGTCGGTGGATAGAGGGAGGTTGTGGGAGGCGATGGAGGATAGGGGAGTAGAAAAAGGCCTAATTGAGAGGGTAAGGGAGATATATGAAGAGACCAAAGACAAGGTAAGAGGAGGGGAGGGGATTTCGGAGGGATTCTGGATGGATAGGGGGTTGGTGTCCTCTGAGCCCAACGCTGTTTGCGATTTTAATTGCGGAAATGGAAAGTAAGCTGGAGGCTGGGGTGGTAGGAGGAGTCAGGATAGGAGGGGTTAGAATTTGGTCACTAGCGTATGCAGATGACATAGTGTTGCTGGCAAATAGCGAGGAGGCCTTAAAGGAGATGATGAAGAGGTTGAAAAGATACCTGGATAAGAAGGGGTTAGAGTTGAATGCGGAAAGGTCCAAGGTTATGGTGTTCAGAAAAGGAGGGGAAGGGATAAGGGAGGAGAGTGGAAGTGGAAGGGAAAGGAGGTGCAGGAGGTGAAAGAGTTTGTGTACTTGGGCTTCGTGTTTCGGAGGAAGGGGGGAGTGGATTGTCACATAAAAGAGAGAGTGAGGAGAGCAAATGTGGTGATGAGGCATGTGTGGGTGTTGGGAAAGAAGCTATTCGCAGATGATTTTGGACGGAGAATGAAGCTGTTTGATTCGCTAGTGATGAGTGTGCTATTGTATGGTGTGGAGGTGTGGGGGTGGAAGGAAAGTGAAGAGGTAAATAGAACGCAGGAGAGGTATGTAAAGTGGACCCTGGGGTTGGCAAGGAACACGCCTAAGTATATTGTCAGGAGTGTTGGTGGGAGTAGGAGAACAGGAGAGGGGGTGGGAAGATGGAGGCTGAGAGGGAAAGGTATTTTAGAATGAATGGACTGCAGATGGATGAAGTAAGAAGGAAGCACGAGGAAGGAAGGAAGGTTTATGACTTATAACTTATATATGACGGGAACTATGTGTGGATTATGCCAAGGACAAGAGCGCAATATTTATGTGTGAAAGGAGAGAAAGGAAGTCAGGAACTTATAGCGAGGATGAGGTGTGGGTGTATGGAGGGTTTCAATAGGTTCTGGCTCCCTCGGGAGAAGAGGATATGTGAACTGTGTGGAAAGGGGGATGCAAGAGTGGAGCACTGGTTGGAGGAGTGCGTGGAGGTGGAAAGAAGTGAGATAATCATGGAGGCACTGTTGCATTAAAAGGGGGAAAAAAGGGCAGTAGCATGGGTGAAGGGAGTGTTGGGTAAGATGGAGATGAAGAGAAGGAGATAAGTAGATAAGTAGTAGGTATTAGAGCGAAAACAGAGGTTGGCAAGCGAGGCAATGCGAAAAAGTAGGGACATGCGTGCGAGGAGAGGCGAAGCGAGGAAGGCAAGGCGACAAAAGTGTGCGACTTAGAGATAAGGAATGGATGGATGTTAGTCTTTAAGGGTTAGTTTTAAGAAAATTCTGTAAAAATGGAAGTGTAAGCAAGTCAATTTTTTAAGACCAGCAGGCTGAAAAATAAACGTTTATCTATCTGTATGACTTCTTTCTAAAGATCCATTTTATTGAGGTCTATATACAGAAGTAGTCATTTCAGTAATTCCGAATATATTAGATAATTTTTTAAAAAGATTTCCTATGAATGCGCTCCCTCGACCGGTTAGTATCGCTTTTGGTGCACCGTATTGTGAAATTAAATTTCTAGCCAGAGCATGTTCTATTGTTGTTGCAGTTATGTCTGGTATTGCTGCAGTAATGCAATATTTTAATAAATTATCCTGCATAGTCAGGATGAGTCGATTTCCATCGGAGTCATTGGTAGTGGTCCTACGGTTTCGAGGGATACTTTATCAAAAGTTTCTATCGGTGTATCTGTTATAATCATGGGTTCATGAGTTTTGTTTTGAATTATTTTTTGTTCTTGACAAATACTATACTTTCCAACGAAATCCGTAACTTGCTCTTTTACCCGTGGCCACATAAATCTTTCATGTAATCTTCCATACGTTTTATCAACTCCTTTGTGTCCTCCTATTTTGCTGTCATGATTTTCTATTATTATCTTATTGCAATCTTCTTCAGACGGCATGCACACATTTCCATAGCATATCATGACTTTGATATTGTTCTTTTCGAATATTTCTTTCAAAAGATCCAGGATAGTGGTTCTCGGGAATTCCTCAATTAAATCTCCATAAATTGAGATTCTGAACGAATTCTCGTTCTCTCTTTTTAGAGCCACTTGCAGATTATATAGTCCAATTCTTAAGTTTCCCTTATTTAGTGGGTTATAGTGATTTGATTTTATGATTGTAGTATAATTTTTATAACGTCCACGGGAAGTTATTAAGACTTGACCTATTTTGCGACGTTGTTCTTCAATCTCTGTTGGATCAATCGATTTTGTCTATTAGCAAGCGCCCTTTAGGAGTGGTAAACTCACAATCTTCTGCGAGAAAATGGACATAATTTGCTCGTAGGTATGTCAAGTTTTCTTTATAACTTTGTATTCGTGTGGGTGCATTGCTATAAAAAGTTTGAATGTACATATCAGGCAGTGTAGGCTGCACGCTAGTGATTGATGTGCTAATGCGGTCGGCCTCTGCTTGTACTACTGCCGGGCCGGTGTTCGTTATTTCACTTGCCTCTTGTTGACACATTTCCATTTTTCAGGGTTTGTAATTTTTGTCTAATATTGTAGGAATTTTTGATGTTTATAAATTAGCCATTGCCTCCATTGAGGATCGAAGTGGTGTAGATAAGGCTTGCGGTAATCCACAAATTGATTGGTGAAATGTTTCTAGTACATCAGGAGTGGTAGGAATTTTTGACTAAGGCGCAAAGGTTACGCTTTTACGCTGCTTCCCTTCTGCGGAACAGGGTTCTTGCGCTGAATCTTTTTCTTCATTAACGATTTCATTTCCAACTTCAGGAGTTTCGAGCCCTTTCAATTCCTCTTCAGCCCAGTTTATCACTGACTTTATTCATTGCTCGAATTCTGATTCGCTAGCTGGTTCCAGCTCTTCGATTGCGCGAAGAATTTCTGGATGGTTATCTCCTTCTGATACAGCCATAGTGCCTCCATAAGCTGCCTCGTGTTCATTTATTTCTTCTTCTCTTTCCCATTCTGTGTGGTTTTCCAAGAATTCATTGAATTGGGAGAATTTTTTTTTTAATTCTTCTCTGGTTACTTTTCAACTATCTAGTTTTTCATCAATTTCTCGTTTGCCCCATCTTCTTCGGAGGAACTATTCTCACTATCAGTTTGAGGAGGGCTCACTGCTATTATAGCTCCCATTTGTGCATTTTCTATTAGTTCTTCTGGTTCTAGACTTCCTTGAGCGATTTCCTCTTCACTTAATTTCTGAAACCTTTTAGCAGTTTCAGGCGGAGCACTTTTGAATATTTTGTGCGATGGAAAAGGCGCTAAAGGCATATTCAAACTAGGCAAAACACTTCGTTGTTTACGAAGTATGGGAGGTAACGGTATAACGGGGTTATTGGAATTATCTTCTCGTCGTCGGAGCAATCGTCTGCTTATACTACTTTTGTTCGTGCCGCTAGCAGGTCTGGACGTAGTAACGGTCCATGACTTGTCATCCCGGGCCTTGGAAGTAGTCTTTTGTACTCCTGAAACTGTAGGTTTTGAAGTGACATTTTTTGATGATTGTCCCTTTATTTTTATTGTAGGAGGTCGCTTTACAGGTCTCTTCAAAGGTTTAGTTTGGTTTTCAGTAGTTCTTTTTGATTGTTCTGATTGCAATGGGAGTAGTCAGACAGTTTTCTTTTAATTTTCTTTTGAACTTTCTTCTGAGGAACTTTATATAATAGGATTTCTGGAATTTTTCGGCATTTGTATTCAATTTACCGGGCTTGTATTTAAAATTATATACATAATCCCTAAATTTTAAACACCAACGAATTAATCTTTGTCCTGGATCTTTGACTGAGTTGATCTATTTTAAAGGTTCATGGTTGCTACCTAGAGTAAACTCTTTTCCAAGGATCGATAGATTTGCCTTTTTTAATCTCTTTAGGAGGCGTTTAACCTTCTTTACGTGTTCTTCAAGAGTTTCTGCGTAAATCACTATATCGTCGAGTTACACGAATAATTCCACTCCTTGTAGTGCTATAAGCACTTGATCCATTAATCGCTGAAAAGTCGCTGGGGAGTTTTTCAAACCCATGGACATTCTAATGTATTCGTAGTGTCCGTTTAAAAATGGGAAGGCAGTTTTTGGTCTATCGGCAGGATTTAATTCAATTTGATGGAACCCGCTGGCTAAATCAAAAACCGTAAAATAGTGGGCTTTACCTAAATGATCTAAAGTTTTGGTAATATTCGGAAGTGGATAGACATCTCCAATAGTCTTCTCATTTAATAGTCTGAAATCAGTAACTACCCGATATTTTATTTTTCCTGTGTGATCCATCTTTTTGGGAGTTAGTAGCATGGGAGAGCTATAGGGTGATATTTAAAGTGCAATTGCATTCTTTGTTAACATTCTTTCGATTACAATTTGTGCTTCTTCCTTTTGAGAGGGCGAAAATTTATAAGGACTATGTGTGTCGATAATCGATAATAACTATGTGTGTGTGTTCAGGATTCTCCAGTTAAATCGAAAACCTCTGGATATTCTCTAGTTATTTCGGTAACATGATCCATTTCTTCTTGATTTAAATGTTTCAAATGTTAGATTAATGATGGTGTTTTAAGCGATGTTGTTTGTCTGAGTGATACAAAATTTATATTTTTGGTCTGAAGTATGTCAAAAAAATACCTATTATATTATTATGTTTCAATTGTAAAATTTCTAACATGGCTTCCACTGTCTCTTCAGGCGGTGAGTAATCTTTATCGATAGAGTATTCGTCTACTTCATCCCCTGGTAGCTGATAATATTCAGAAGGAATGAGTTCCAGTGGTTCTATTTCAACTTCCAAGTCCTCTTCACTAGTATTCATAGCATAAATATGACATACTCCATTGAAATTTCACACCACTGCTTCTCTCATCAACGGTCCTTCTGTTGATTTTATTAAGGATATATACCCTTCCTTTACTTCACTGTTGACTGATAGGCCTGGTGGGGTTAGAATGTTTTACTAAAGTGTTATGCCAGAATGAGATTTCCAGCCTTTCTTGATGGAGGTATTCTTTTTCTAAAATTCCACCCGTATTGATAGGAAAATCAGGTAAAACTACATGAAAAACTACTATGGCATTTTCTATAGGTAGTTTTATGGTGCCTATTGTGGAAATTCTAACGGACGTAATTCCTGTTATGTTTATGGATTGATTTTCCGTTATTAATCAATCTTTGTCTAGTGAATTTAATTGAATAATATTAACGATGGCTCCTGTTTCGATTAAAAATAATGCTGTTTCCTTTATGAAATTTGAGGAGGAAAATCTTACAGCTGGGGACTCTCGGCTGAGTTTTGTGTTAAAAATTCTTTTTGTTTCATTATGAATCGTACGCTCGTCTGACTAGGAGATTGGGAACTAGGGAACTAGGGAATAGGGATCTGGGTTATCGGGTGTACAGGGATACTGGTAAGGTGGAACATGGGTATTTCAAAAATGAGGGCTATTGTCATTAGGATGACAATCCCTTGGCTGTCCCTTGATCCTGATTAATTAGGTTGAGAATATCTCGAATCATGATAATAATTTGTAGGATATTGCCGGTTTAATTCTTGCCTCGCTTCATACTCGAGAGAGACCTCTGGGCACTATCTAAATTTGAGGGGTGTGCGCCTCCGCCAAATATGAAATGCTATCTGGTAGTCCGCATTTGAAGGCTTCTAGGGCACAGTCATTTAATGGGGCTAAAAGTTGTTCCACGTTGGCATATTGAACCTCGAGTGCTGCTTGAGTTCCTGATTTTAAAAGATTCACGCGATCAAAGAATTAACTGATATTTTCTTATCGTCTCATTATGATGGTGGAAGTCTCGTGTGAATACCATGAACAGGTTTTACGTGGGGCAAAACGTTGATTTAAATTTTCATGAATCAATTATTCTTTTTGAGGTGTTTTATCTTCTATCCGTGTCCTTCAAGAGTTTCTACGTAAATCACTATATCGTCGTCAAAAAAAAAAAAAAAATTACATCACACACATGTGACACAGTCACGTAATGACATCACTGATGGTCGAAAAATTATTTCCGTGCATGCTATCTTTGACCGCACACTTTAATTGGGCTAGAACCGCTTTAAGATATTGTGTTTCACAATTGGCTGGTACAGGCGATTCTCCGTCAATAATGTCTTGGATAAAATTCCTAACAGGCATGTTCTTTCTATCGCAAGTAGAGATGTTTACAACCCATTGCTGCATGGCAAAACATTCTGCCATGTAAGTCATCATGACGTAACTGAGGGTGCGATTGATATCGCCAGTGCATTGAGTCTGATTGAGCTCCTTATTTTTTTTTTGTTCAGAAATAAAAATGTATTACCGGCGAAATTCAAAAATAATTGTTTTAACTTAAAATTGGGATCAATAATAATTTTTCTTCATTCGAAATTTTGTTTATTTATTACTTCTGGATGATTGGTAGATACTCAAATGTTGAATTTTGAATATCTTAGGAAAATGACTATGTAATAGAGGATTTATTAGCATAGAAGTGAAGAACCGTGAGAAAAGTTTAGGTTGGATTCAATATGTGTTGTGCGTTTTTTTATTTTATTATTATATATTATTATATATTTTTTAAATTTTATTCATAAATACAAAATCAATGATTGCCTTAAAGAGTTGACTTTTGTTTAAAATTAAATGATAATTGTGTTTATCAGACACAATAAAATTGGCTATAATAAAAATGAAACGTCTGACCGCAAATGCGCATTTATCACTAACAAGTAATTGCCTGCGTTGTTCAGTGGAAAAGGGCAGTTAAGGTTAGACCATTACATTATGACGAGTAGTGAATGCCAGAGTTCGTGCATTATGAAAGGCTCTATGGCTACAGTTCGAATTGTTACAGAATAGATAAAATAGCGATATTAATTCAAAAGTTGTATGATCTAAGTCGCGTTTAGTTAAAAACGCAGGTTTTGAAATTAAATTTAGAAATCCTGTATTTAAGTGAATTTTTGATGAGTTTATTGTTCGCTACTGGCTCATAAATGCTTCAAATGGCCACTCGGATGTGGTTTATTTACTCACTTTCAAATTTACATTGTGAAATTCCAAAACAGAATTTTGTTCTCAAGTGTTGTTAGTTCGTGGAAACGATTTTGAACGCGATTGTTGAATGATGGTCTTGTATGACGTTGATATAAACCCTTCACGTCTACAATCATGATCTACGCAAGATGCAATTGCTTCTACATAAATGTGCATACATATTAGGGTGGGCCGAATTACACATAAGTTTCCGAATCGAATCGTAATAACACAGAAAAGTTGCTACTCGTCGCCCTGATCGCAATAAAAATTTTTTTTCTTAAATCGGACCATATCTTCCGGTCGCCCATCGCGTTCAGTTTCGAAAAATCGTGAAAAATTGAACACGTTTTGGGATTTTTCCTTAGTAAGTGATAGTAATCGAATTTTGTCCAAACTCGGTATGTGACCTCTTCTAAATATACTTTGAATAAAAAAAAACTTCCCCATCTTATCCCCCTCTCCCGTAAGGGTGGGGGGAGGGGCAAATATCGTAAAAAGGAGCCATTTTAAGATCGTTATTTTCCTTGTGTGAAGTGTGCTGGTGCGATCGGCTAAGGCGTTAAAAGCGTTAAAATATATCATATTTAGAACAGTATTACGTGAATATACATCAGCCGCAATATGATGGGAGGGGAGGGGGAGCCTCAGCGAGGGTTGGCCAATGGCCAAGCTGGGTGGGCGGCAGTCGGTTCTAGGAATTCGCCTTCTTGCTGCGCGCAACGTGCCAACCTGACAAGTCGAGACGTGTCGAATTTTAGTGTTTTACTGTGCATTTTAGTGTTGATTAGAGAAGGAGTTTGATTGACAATGACTCCGAGGACGCTCGGTCAAAAATTTCATTGTCCTTCATTTGGACCGCCTAAAAGTCTGAACAAACAGATTCTTCCTGCAGTAGCTAATGTCGTTGCTGATGATATAGAGTCCATTTAGACTAAGGCATCTTTGCCAGAGGTCTCTCGCACGAGGATTATACAACTTATCAAAACTCTTCACGATAAGTATTACTACATCCTTAACAAGTTAAACAGGAACAAAAAATACCTGAAAACACAAAAAGAGTACACCCCATTTATTTCTGACTGTCAAAAAACTTTATTTGAAAGTTGAGTTAAATATTTTAGAGTTAAGGATTGTCAAAATTACTTCAAAGTCTGTCCCACCGGTTTTTCGTGTAAAATTCATATACATGACAAATACGTTCCTTGATATTTTAGTTTTTTTCTCTTCACACCCTCTCGGGTTATCTTTAATTTTTTTTAAAAATATTTTAGGCGGTTTGAAAATTTTATTGTTTTTGAAAATCTTATTGTCTAAAATGGTCAACTTTACGAAAATCGCTTATAAAATATGTCAATATAAAAAATGAAAGGACTTTACACAAGATGTGATTTACTTAACTTTTTCTCTTTTCTCTCTTTGACCACTCTAAAAATTGATGCTCTTTAATTCTTCATTTTTGTTATTTATCTTTTCATTGCTTGAAGTTGTTTTTTTTTTGTTGAAAATTATATCTACAAATGAAGGATGTGGCGGCAAAAACATGTGAGTCCGTCGGGATAAATTTTTCAGGAGAGAGAAAAAACCATCTCAAAAATCGAATGATCAAAAAAACAAGAGAAAGTCCATCCGAGATTTGACGGAGCTCTAGAGATATCAATAAACAAATTTGCAAAAAAGTTAATTCTACATTATGACAGTGTTATTTGCATACAAAATATTTAGTTTATTTGTATTTTGTAACTATTTATGTAAAAAAACTATTTCTTGCATTAGGGAGCTCTCCGTAAAAAAAAACAACTCCGTATTCTCAGATGACTCAACCTTTATTCTTTCTCAAAAGCACGCCACACAATGTTCCCCCTACACTCCTTCACACCTCTCATTTCACTCCCCTTTGTACTCCCTCTATCCGCGTTTCTGCTAACTACGTAATAGTTTCCCCGATTTTTAAATTAAAAATAGCTAACAGAGCCGGCTATCGGGAAAAGTTGGATTTCCCCATCCAATGCTATTTGTCTTCAAATCATAGTTTACAAACTAATACAATTAAACATAATAATCGGTATTAAAACACCATAAATGGTTATCAAACCAAAAGATTTCCATCAAACAATTAAAGTATTAATTAAATTTGTTAACAACCTAAATGCATCGGAACTTTCTTCCTTCGCTGACTCCTTCTGAATTCCCTTGGGTCCTCTTCTGTCTTATAATTTTTGACAAAGTTTCCGTTTATCACCAGTCCTTCTTCTTGTCCAGATTCATTTGCAGATTCTTCCTCTCCATCAGGATCTTCGGGACACATAGATATATGACGTCTCACATACCTTTTTAATCTTGGAAACCAGAAGTATCTCAAAATTTCAGCTACCGTTCTGTCCACAGAAAAATGGCCACGCAGATCATGATAACGAACCACGATGGATTTGCTCATGGACTTAGGAATCACCATTCTCTAATGCTCGGTTTGTCCTGACCCTTGCACTCGATAAATGAGTTGCTGAACCATCTGATATCCATCTGCTATATTCTTCTCTTCAACACTTCGATCTTCCGGGTTTTTTTGAAGAATTAGAGCCAATTTCTTCAATTCTGAATCTGCGGCCTGCATCGCTAATTCAAATTATTTCTCAGTCCATCTGGAGATCTGAGGATTTTTGGTCATATTTGCATTCAAATATACCAAAGCTTGACAATCCGTAACGACATTGAACGATTCAATGTCAATCAAAAATGATCTTAATCTATCAACCGCCCAGACTATCGCCATGAGCTCCAGTTTAGTGGAATGATAATTGTGCTCTAAGTCTGTAGTATTCTTGTTCACTGCATCGGCTATGTGCATACAGTCGTCTGCACCTTTCTGCAACAGCATTCCACTTAAGCCATCAGCGCTGGCGTCCGTATGAAGTTCTGTTTCTGCCTTCGGGTTATACAAAGCAAGAACAGGTTCTTCACACAAAGCATTTCGTAGGTCTTCGAATGCTCTTATTCGTTCGTTCATCCATTTAAACTTTGTGTCAAATTTCAGCAATCTCGTCAATGGCTCCGCCCTCAAGGCATATCGTATGATGTATCTTCGGAATGCATCTGTCAATCCCAGAAATCGTCTCACCTCGTGAACATTATTCGGAACCGGAAACCTTTTAACTGCATCCACCTTGTTCACCCCCGGTCGTAGTCCTTCAGCCGAAATTCGATGTCCAAGATACTCCACTTCAGGAACTCGAATATACATTTTCTTGAATTCAAGGTTCATCCTGCCTTTTCCAATGCTTGTCATATCAACTCCAATTGTCTTAATGGTCACCCCAATCAATTGCTGGAATAATCACATCATCCATGTAGAATAGTGCGACTTTGTTTCGCAGATTCCCCAAAGCTTGGTTCATGACACGTCCAAATTCGAATGGAGCGTTCTTCAAGCCGAACGACATCCTTGTCAACTCTCGAGAATCCTCTGGTGTCACAAACGCTGTCTTTTCACTAGCCTCTCTACTTAAAGGGACCTGATTTGTATCCAAGAGCCAGATCTAAAGTAGCAAATATTCTGGCTCCCGATAATTCCTGGATCTGGTCGTCTATGTTAGGCAAAGGGTAGCTCTGCTTCAAGGTTTGAGCATTGAGTCTCCTATAGTCCATCACCATTCTAAGTTCTCCATTTTTCTTCTTGATTATCATGGCTGGGCTGGCGTATGGTGACTTCGTATCTTGGACCAGACCCACTCTCTTGTATTCGTCGAGGATGTTTTTAAACTGGTCTCTTTCTGTTTTAGTTGCGCGGTATGGTACTCTCCGTAAAAAAACTCCGTGTTCTCAGATTATTCAACCTTTATTCTCTCTCAAAAGCATGACACACAATGTTCCCCCTACACTCCTTCACACCTCCCATTTCATTCCACCTTCTACTCCCTCTATCCGCGTTTCTGCTAACTACGTAATAGTTTCTCCGATTTTTAAATTAAAAATAGCTAACATTTAATACAATAACAGGATGTGATGAAGTACAAAGTTTTAATTTTTTGTGTAATTGATCACAGTTTATCGAGATAAAAACCCACTATCGGTTCGAATTTCGATACATCCATTCACCACAATGTCAGCTAGAATTTGAGAGAATTTTTAAGCCAATAAAATGTGTTTTAAAAAAAATTGCACTCACATGGTTGTCACATGTGGTTATTTGCATAATTATTTCTTTTTTTGCTTTTGCTTCAGGCAAAATACGTAATTTTCATTTCATTTTAATTTACACAAGGTCATTCCATTCCTTGAAAGTGTCTTTATAATGATATTCGTCACGTTTTTATGGAAATTATTTTATTTAAAAATAATACGTACAATTATTTTTATTTAGTCATGTTTCAAATAAAACTATTTACTAGATAATATCTAATAAAAACGTGATGAATAAAATTGTAAAGGACCTTTCAAGGAGTAGAATAAGCTTTTGTAAATTGTAATTGAATGAAAATCATATGACTTTTGCCTAAAGTGAATTTTGCTTTTTGAATATTCGTTGCTCTTAAGCATTTAAAACCTTCAAATTGTCTAATAAATTATTGAAAATATTACACATGTTTTATATTAGTACTTTTCGCTGGATTGAAAATTAAATTTTCTGTTATCATTATACAATTTTGCAAAATCACACTATAGTAAGAATAGTGTAGAAAAGATTTTTTCGAAATCTCATTTATTGACACAATAATTTAACCCTTCGATGGCGCACTTCTCGACGCGTAACTAGGTGGCATACTGGGGTCTTTAAAAAGGGGTTAAAACCCCAAGCGAAAAAGGCTTCCCACAAAAAGCCAATTCATTATTTTGAGTAGCTGAATTTTTTTACTAACTCTTGGAGAGTTACTTCAAAGAATGCTGTGGGTTATTTAGTTCAAAATTTATTTTATTTATTAAAAAAAAGGATCGTAAAAGTTGAAATAACCATCAATACCATGTTCAATTTACCATTAGTACCATTTTTAAATGTTGAAAGGACTTAAATAAGTTTCAACATGCCTGGGGTCTTTTTAATCCCAGTGTGCTATCGAAGGGTTAAAAACAAAATTCAATGAAATTTAAGCTCAAATTTAGTTCAAATTTTAGCGGAGTATTAATTGTTTCAACCTTTTAGTATTGATATTTTTTTAAATTTGTATCATACAATAACAAAAATATATACTTTCTTTTTTTCGTGATACCGCGAAATTCAATTTTGATTTTCTCGGAATAGAATTATTTTTTTGGATCAAACTGTTTTTTATTCCCATTGAATAGTACATTTCGTAACTAGTGTGGACTGACGGTCTTTTTGAAACGAGCGCCATGTTTCAAAAAGGAAAGCCGTAAGTCCGCAGGAGTCACGAACGATACTTTTCAGAACAAAATCATAAATGACATGATTTCATTGTCTCCATGGAAAAATTCAAAATCACGTTTTGAGTCGGTGAAGGTACGCATGAGCTCTGCTGTATTTTTCTTATAACGTGCGTGAATGAGACAACGAAGTATAATGTGCGAGATGATAGGAGCACGCTATACTCTTTGTTAGAAACATCGACTCACTAATCCGCCATGAATACTCTTTCTATCTTTGTCTACCACGATCTCTCTCTAGCCAACTCTAGCGTTACGAAAATAGTCGGACCACGCACAAACAAAGCTTTTTTTTGAACTCTACGTCACGCAGTGCTAACTGAACCCTATTTTGTAAATCATCCAACGCACCGCCAGACGCCGCTCAAAAAGCGTACTTTTGCGTTTGTCTATGGAGACATGAAAACACGCCATTTTTATGACTGCATTCTGAAAATATAACTTTGTCATCCCACTAAATGAAAGAAAAAAACTACAAATTTAGTAGGGGATCCACTAACATGGCAAAAAGCACTGAAATGGCATCACTAAGGTTTACGCCAGGGGCGTCAACTTCGATCCATGGTAATCAACTTTGTAATAATCTTCTTGAATAAACTCTAATTTAATGTTGCAATCGTAAAACTAATATTCATTATTAAATACTAAATGCCAATGAGAACTGAAAATAAGTTGAAAATTCAACACCATATTCATAATTTAAAAAAAATGGTAAATATCTTCGAGGTGCTCACAACTTGCATACGATCCTGCGATATTAAAGAGGCAGTGGGAGATGCCGGGCGACTGCGACTCGACTGTTGGTTTACTGAACTGTCGAATAAAGTCTGACGTAGCAAAAATTCAAATCTCTTTCACAGCGGAAAAACTTTCATGCAATGTGGAGGACATAATAACACATCCAAAATCAATTTTTCTCTAGAATTCATTTTAAAATTTACCAAACTTTCGAGTAAATAATACATTTTTCACTTACAAACATTCACCAAAATTTGTCATTCTGTAACCCATTTTAAGGGAATCATTAACATTGCATAATTTAAAGTTGGCTTGGCTTTACATTTGCAAATTCTACTTAACTAATATGAAATATTATCCAATTTTTCCTCAATGTATGACAGAATAGTTTTCAATAATTACATCACGTGCATTAATGTTTACTTTTGAAAATCTTTACTGTGCATTTGGTAACTTTAATCTGCGTTATCAAAGTTCACTGAACTGCCATGTATTATTTAACCTTTTGCGCGTCACAAATTATTACAATAATGTCAAACATTCTCCTTTTGGTCCATATATCCCAATTGTACTCAAAAGTTTGGTAAAGTTTCCTAACCTATACCTATAATGATTATGGGTTATATTATTATGATTAATGGGTAAAGTTTATTTATTCCATGTCAGCACATTCCATACAGGATTTCTTATTTTAGTAGCGCTTCATTAAAGTAGCCGTATCCGTTGAGTCTTTTATCCTCCTGTGGTATTGCGTTTAAATTACCTTATGTCCCACTAAAAAAAAGTCAGGAATCGTCACAAATGGTCAGAAATTCTGACGATTCCTGAACATCCTGATCATTCCTGGCGAGTCTGATGATTTCTGAAGATATGCTAATTCACATTCTAGCAGGTAGCTCATCGGCTAACACCGCAGGTAGGCCAACCCAAAAGGATTATAAATTGAAAATAATTTTTTTTTTCAATGTTGCATATACAGATTCAAAAGTCAGAAATTCAGAACCTACGGGTTTCGACAATTTCAGATACCTAAAAATTTTCCTACAAAATTTAAAATTAGATCAAATATAATGTATCTTGTGAAGAGAAAGAGGTACGTCAAAACGGACAAACTTTTCAGATTCACCTTCGGAGTCATTCAATATATGAATATTATTAATTAAATATAAGTGAAAAGTGAACATGCATTAATAAATATAAATAAATAATATAGATAACCTGGGAAATATAAAAGAGATTAGGTTTTATGGCATTTCATTCTTAGAACTCTAATAAAAGGATTATCCTTCGAACCCAAGCTCTGACGATTTCTGAACATTTCTCACGAATTCTGACTTTTTCTGACGATTTCTGACGAGAAACGTAACAAAAGTGGTCAGAAATGGTCAGAAGTCCTGACTTTTTTCTGACGATTCCTGACTTTTTTTTAGTAGGGTGGATTCTGTTTTATCATTAGTAGCGCATTTACCACAGTTAGATCTATCCTCGTATAAGTTCCGTAACTTGCCTGAAGGTGTGTGTAGGTAATTGGCACTTGGATTTTCTTCAAGGTAAAGTAGGTTGCATCTCATTAGCCGTTATGGGCAAAATTTCGATTTTTTGGCGTTCATATAGTGTACATCATAATAAACGCAGAGATATTTTAAAATATTCGATAAGAAGCGGAACTCCGTGGTACTCTCGAATGATAGAAAGTATTTTACCAATGTACTAATTAATTACTCATATCAATATTGCTGCGTTTTAATTATTTTTTGTTTTATTCAATTAACTGTTTTTTAACTTCTGGGTGTCTAAGAGTGAAAAGGAAAAAAGAATAATTTAAAAATAAATAACGGATCCATAACTGTATGAAATATTCGAACCAAAAACGCATCAAGAATTCAAAGAAAATTTAAATTTTGCTGGTCTGTCCACGGAGCAGGATTTCACTATTTAATAAATCATTTACGGAAAAGATACCTCCATTATCACTGATTACAACGCAACGGTTTGACTCTTTTGTACAAAATCGAAAGTTTGACCCTGTTGTGCCATATTTACTGAAACGAGACCGATCGCGCGCTTATCAGCGCGCGTGTTTTTGTCTTTAGGATGAATTACGAAACCTCTTATTATTTTCATATTTAAAAATGAAACATTTTTATGCAGAGATTATTTTTTTAAGTTAATCTGATAATTCAGTGTATACATAATTTTTTATCATGTCATTGGGGCGTTGTTCTCCCAAAAAAATACGTAATGATTTCCAAGATCGAACTCGAGAAAATGCCACGTACAATTGTCCATGATCGAATACATTTTTACGAACATCTACTCCTATTTTTTCGAAGGTTTGTCCTTGACTTTTATTAATTGTCATCGCGAATTCTAATTTAATTGGAAATTGTTGTCGTTTGAAACTAAAGGCTAAACGTCTTCACAGTATAGTGTAATGCGGTGAATGGATACAATATCTCCCGTTTTATCACGAGTTAGGATGCGACATCGTAAAAGATTATTCGCAAGTTCTATTACTTGTAAACGCGTTCCATTGCAAAGACCTTCGTTAATACTGAGGTTTCTAAGTAGCATCACAATGCAATCATTTCGTAATTGTAATTTGTACGGTGGAAGGTTAGGAGGATTTAAAGTATTGAGATATTCTGGCAGTATTACATCATCAATGTCTCCATTGTCACAATTTTCCGTACTATCCATGCTGGTGTAAATACGTTCTGTTGTCTTGTCAAGTAATTCTACAACTCTGCAATTGATTTCTTCAACATCAACGTTTCGTACAGATAATACAGCTATTTTCGCTATATCTTCGTACTTGTGATTATTAATTAATTGTTTAAATGTAGTTTCTACCATGACATCCGTTCTCTGAGCTACACATTGTTTTGGAGCTATTAAATGATCATCATTGTCATTTAAAGTACCATTGCCAACAGACAGTAAATATTTCGCAAATTTTACCTCGCTTGGTGAAGTTCTCATATTTTGGTTTAATGAGAACACTGAAAAATGTTTCCATAGTGCACTAAACTTGATAGATAAATTGATCAATTCACTTCGAGTAGCATTTACTTTCATAGGTAGTAATTGCCTAAAATCTCCACCTAGAAGCATAATTTTTCCTCCAAATGGCAAGTTAATATTCATAAAGTCACGGAGAGTTCGATCAATTAATTTCAAAGCATATCTTGGCGCCATTGGAGCCTCGTCCCAAATAAATAGATCTACATTCCTAAAATAGTGTGCATCTTTTGATTGACTTTTGATGTTTGATACGGAATCCAAAAATAGTGAAACAAGCATACCAAAAGTTTTACGAAAAGTCTTTCCTTGTGGAAGTAATATTGCAGCAATTCCTGTAAATGCCATTGTACAAATATTCTTTCCCTTACTTCTTAATAAATGATATAATGTATAGTGTAAATGTATGTTTTACCTGATGCACCTGGCCCATCAATATAAAAACATGAATTGAAAGACGTTTTTTCATCTGTCATGACAACATTGAATACTTTATCGAAAATATCTTTCTGTTTTGTATTCAATTGTTTATACTGTATCATACCATTTTTCTCATGTTGTTTAAGTAACATTTCATCATTATTTCCATCGTCAATGGCAATATCATTTTCTGTTAGTTGTGGAATTGTAGGAAAATTACTAATATCATATCTTTCATGGGATACGAAAGTACTTATTTGAATATAAGCTTTTCTACGTGCTTCATCTAAATCATAATTTCTCTGAAAATCTTGTGACATTGCATTCTGGAATTCCTCCCATAGTTTTTCTGGGTTATTCGGATGACAGTATATTAAAATGTATGGTTACGTAAGACTCTGGAATATCACCGTCAGCAGTTGTGGTAAAAATTGCGGCTACTTCAATAGTATTTGTAAATTGTAACGTCTACTATCCATTCCAGATTTTAATAAAAATAATGGTTGCATTTCAGGTTCAGTTTGTAAATTATTGTTCACCATTGATTCTTTTATTACTTCATGCATCATACGGTACGATTGCGCAAATATATTTCAGCTGCGAAGGGCAGTCTCAATTGCATCCACAATTTCCCTATTCAAAGTAGACATTTGATTGCATCGAATATTCGTAGCTTCATTTTGATCTACGATAAATACCCGGTAAGAAGAGAAGAATTCAAAAAAATTCAGAATCTGAATTCTTATTAATACGTGAATTTTCCTCCATTGAAAGTTCCACCAACGAGTAGGAAAAAAAAGCAAAACCTATTCCTTTTAATTTACTTAGAAATATTCAATGAAAATGAATTGGGAGAAATTAAAAAGTGGAGGAATGCAAAAGAAAGAATAGAAAGAAAGAGAATAATGTCACTTTGAAGACGCAAAAGCTAGTCCTTTCAATCGACTCATAAAAATTTAATGGAAGCGTATTGGGAGGAATTAAAAAGTGGAGAAATGTAAAATAAAGAATAGAAATCATTCATAGAGTTTTTATTAAGTTTAAAAATATAAAAGGTTATCACGTTCAAATGATGTCATAAATAACAATATATAAATAATACGTAAGTTACATATCAATCCGACCGAGATCAATTCGAAGATATATTTTATAAAAAAAAATTAATTATGAAAATTATCCAGCATAGTCAAAATCAAATTTAAAAATTTCCTGCTTACCATTTTCTTGGTTTGACTTTGGATTTTTGGTTTAGGTTAACTTTTTGCAACTTGACTGCTAAACATCTGAAATCCTTTTTAGGGGTTAGGAGAGGACAACAAAATTGAAATTTTCAAACTTATGTTACACACGGAGGAATAGAAATCATGTAAGTCCACGCATTTTGGGGAGGATTAGAAAGAATTAAATTAATCGAAAATACAGTATGTAAGTATGGAATTAAAAATAACCATCAGAGGTGCGTCTACTGCTCGCATTAAGAGGAATTAAAAAAATAGAAAATATGTTCGCCTGTATGGAACACAACACAAGTGGCATTTGTTAAGGAAATAGAAAAGAACTGGTTTCGGAGATAAACCTATTCTTTCGTTGGGCACTTCTCCCGATGGAAAATTAGCACATTCAAAAAAATTAAATAATTCTCACTCTTTCGTTTAAATATGAAAGTATTAATTTTTTTGAATTCTTCTCTTCTTACCGGGTAGTTGACCATAGGAAGGACTTCCATTTGCATCTTGATACAAAGATGTATTAATTTGATAATAAACCTGGCCATGTATTTTGAAGCAGCATGGTCCAGGACGACTGTTATTGAATTTAACTAAATTAGCATTAAAAGACGCAAAAGCAAATGTATTGTTATAGCACCGTATACATTCGTGAAAATGATCTGATTGTTCGTGTGTACCATCAAATAAACTCTTTATTAAAAAGGAAATGGTGGTGGATTAGGCAATGGTTCAAGAATGACTTCGCCATGACTGCAACAATCATTGAAAGAATTTTTCTTATTAGCCACTTTTTCAGCTTCAAAGTGTTTCGCGTTGCAATGTGTACATAAAATATTCATTCCACCACAGTAGTGTTCAATTTTATCTGCACTTTGACTATTGTCAGACGTATTTTCTATTAGAGAAAAAGCCAGATTGTTTGTATAAACATTTTCATTTCTATGCGATGAGCTGTTTGCTTCATGTTGTAAAGTCTGAACTATCTCTGTTTTATTTATTCTCACCACGGTTACCGGTATATCATTTATACTGTCATTAGTTTAAAAACAAAAAATGGTGTTACGAAAATCATCTTGTTTCTTCTTAAATTTAACTGTTTAGTTCCAAATTCTCATTTTTTGATTGAATTTACACTTTTTTGTAGAAAATTCAATAATTTTTTAGAATTTTTTGTTCCCTAATGTCTTGAAAATTTTATTTGTTTAAAATTATTATTTTTCCTTTGAGGATTATTTTTTTTAATCAGTCTTTTTTGGATAAGTTAAACTTTTTTTGATTTAGAAAGAAAATCTGTTTTTTATGAAATATTAACTATTACATATTTCGTTGATCACACAGGCCAACAAAATTTAAACCCAAATACCGGACTATGTGACCCGGAAGGATTTTGGTAGCCTAAAACCGAATCCGTTATCCAAATTTTTCCTATACGTCAGGTTTTCGATATATCCTAACCTGAAAGTGCAAAAATGAGTATTTTTATCCATATTTGAGGCCATCGTCTGTTACTCCCTTTTATCTTGAATTTCCATTAACCAAAATCCTTCTGGGTCACATAGTCCGGTCTTTGTGTACAAAAATGATGTAATTTTCGTCGGCCATGTGTAATCAATATTTTTTGTTAAAATGAAACTATCTTCGTAAAAGTTGAACTACTTTGTTAAACATTAATTTTGTTGGTTCAATATACGTTCTTGTGTTTATATTAAAAATTTGACTGTTTATTTCGAAATTCGCCTTTTTTGATTCAATTTACACTTTTTTTAATAAACTTCAATAATTTTTTTAGAAATTTTTGTTCCTTAATGTCTGGAAAATTTTATTGGTTTAAAATTATTTCTGTTTGAAAATTTATTCTTTTTTTTCTAAGTCAATATGCATATTTTGTGTTAAATTTTTTTATATTGTTATTTTTGTTGAAATAGCAAGTATTACATTTTTTGTTGATAATGTATCTCATTTAATTTAAAATTAAATTATTTTTATGGAAAATTCAACTGTTTTGTAGAACTTGAAATTAATTGTCTCGATTTTTTGTCTTTATTGACTGCAATATCTTTAATTTTTTTAAATTCGTTTTTTTGGTTTTAAAATTCTATCTCTTTCGGAATAAATGTAATTTTTTTAAGAAAATTAAATTGTTTTTGATTTGTTTGGTTGACGCATGTATAAGCTGTTACATTTTTAGTATATATTTCATATTTAATGTCTGAAAAATGTTCTTGGTTTAAAATTATTCCCTTTTCTTTCAGAATTAATTTTTTTTTTTCGTTAAAGGTCAATCTTTTTTGTTTAAGTTAAACTGTTTAAACATCGTGCGCATGTTGAATGTGCATCTTTATCTTTCTAAGTTTAAAACATATCCTCGTAATTTTAATATCTCTCCTTTTCTAAGATGCACGTTCAACATGCCCACGATGTTTAGCGACGCGCTAGATGTTAACAGAAATTTTACGTCGCATTTTTCCGACGCGCTCGATGTTAGAAAAGAATGAGGGTGAGAGGTGGGAGAGAGTAGGGGAATCCATCGAGTGTGGACCGACCGAAAGTAAATGTCGATAGAAATGGGACGACCATAGAGTGTGGATCGACCGACAGTAAGAATCGATAGAAGTGAATCCGCACATTTTAATGTTTGACCAATAGAGTTCAGGGAAACTTGGCGCCAAATAAATTGACCAATGAGGTTAGTGGGTTACGCGTGAAGTTTGCTTCAAGGTGACACATTTGAAGTTAGTCGAAATGCATGTCCTTTTTAGATAAGGACAACAACCTTTTGTACATTTTTTTCAACTCATTTTCCCCCGTAATCAATGTCATCTAGGTAATTTGGTTTTGAATCTAGCCGCGACTCTAAGTAATACTCGAACGACGCCATACACATGAGCAGCAGAGTGTTTAATTTTGCATGAATTTTCGAAATGTAAATGCGTTAACCTGGTATTGGGCGACATTTAAGGAGATAATGAAGTTTCCGGAAAAAAATCAAAACCGGGTAGCATTTAGAACTCGTGCATCGCATTTGAAATGTACTGTGTTACTTCAATGAGGAAAACAGTGTAAAACTTAGAAAAAGGGAATTTTTTTCAAATATAATTGAAATATAACGTCCTCCTAGGGAGCGACAGCTTCTGATATGCTAACTTAAGTGTTCGTACGTGCTCACTTAAAATTTTATTATGCTTTACCGTCTAGTAGTATGAGAGATTCGCTTAATCAGTAAAATGTTCATAAGCTTTATAAAGCAAACTGTAAAATTTTTTGTCCAATATACCAGAAAACATAGAAATTCTACCAAAAATGAGCCCCAAGCGAAGTCATTAACTTAATTCTGTGACCAGGACTGCATGGGAATCCGTCGCAGTCGACTTCATGAGACCGTATCCGCGAGCGAGCCATGGGCTTCAAACGCAGTCAAGCTGCTCGAGGAAAAAGTTTTCTCTCGTTTCGGGTACTTAAAACGAATTTTAAGTGACATCGGACCACAACTCACGCCCGTCTATCACCCCCTTGCAAATCCAACAAAACGGCGAAACCAGGAAGTCAAAAAAGACCTCAGGTTCCGCCTCTTCGGGAGTAACCAGCGTACGTGGGATGGACACATTTCAGCACTTCTTTTCGATATACGGTGATGGCGGAACGCAACAAGTGAGGTTACTTCAAGTTATCTGCTTTTCGAAAGAACAATTCTCCGACCAGGAGAATGGCGCTCCTGGGAAATGCGTAACCTCGGAAGAATCCGAGGAACATCAGCAGAGAGGAGAGGCCCGAAAACACAAGGCTACTTATCAATCCGGCTACGCGCCCGCACCAATACCCACCACTCCTCGTTTTCCAATTGGCGACTGTGTTTACACGTAAAGTCATTTGCTTTCCAACAAGGCCGACGGATTTAATGCCAAGCTCGCCTCGTCCCGGATGGAACCTTATCAAATCCTAGAGAATATTTCAGATGAAGTTTACTGGGTACTAAAGGACGGCACCCTTATGGAAAAGAAGTTTTGATAAGTATTGGAGCTAACACTTTTCTCGCGAATAATTATTGGATATCCAATACTTTTTCGCGAAAAAAGTACGTGATCCTATACCTACCAATACATCTTTTTCATAAGGACACCCCACAAAAAATGCCATGCAATACCTTGGTACCTGCATCGCCACGCGACTTTCCAGCAAGGCTTGCTGTTAGCCAAGAATTAAGCAACCCGAGGCGGACCTGCTTCTGTTCCGAACAGTAGGGATTGCCAACAACACGCCGCAGTCAACCACACATTTCACGTGTGGACTGAGTCCAGCGACGACGATCCGTCACGCTCAGCTGTGGCTGCCGCTGTACAAGCGCGCCCACCAAACTTCGAAGCTAGCCTGCTTCCGATCCGATCTACAGTTCAAGAAGAAGACGTGACGAGATTTAAAGATAGTTCTTTTAAGCATAAGTAAATTAAGGACTATTTTTATTCAATATTTTCATTTTATTTCTAATCTATTTATTTAGGAATACCGGTACCTTATCGCGATAATATGTACATTGTACATTTGTGTATTTATTTTTCAATTTCTTGACGAGTAAACCAACAGTCTGTGCGAGAAGGGGTGGACTTGATATATTTCACATTATTAGCGGCCATTGTTTTAATCCTCAAGCGTGGTTGGAGATTTGAGCTTTCTGTATTTTCCGAGAATGAGCCGGCCAACTTATTCTTGGAAGTTGGAGAGTTGAAGGCTCAACCCCGCTTTTTGCAGTTAATTCAGTTAGGACTGTTTTGAGGATCAATTTTTTTAAACTTTTCGATTGCTCATCAGATATTGTCGTAAATCGTTACTTTATTTAGAATTTTTGATTGGGAATCGACAGTTGAACTCATATCGAGAAGGATTTAGTATATTTGATACTTTATTCATATGTTTCATTCTGGATGCCTTTTCCAAATTTCGTGAGTAGAGCAACGACGCGCCGGGCGGATGAATGACCGCGTGGTTTGGAAGCGCACAAGCACGATTTTCGCGATGGAGAGTCACTTGATGCTTAGATCTAGATCAGGACGGGTCGATTATGTAGCTCGAAGTTATTCACCTCGACCAGCAAATTGTTGCCCTTAACGCTCCCGCGTGACCCGAGTCTACAACACTTAGCCTTGGTTTGGGCTATTATAAAATCTAGACCATTTTAAAATAATTGCCTATTATTACTTTGAAACTATAACCCTTCAGCAAAGGGAGACCGGCAATGGTCAATTTTAGTTTCGGCTCATAATTTTTGAAATGAAAGCTTATTACCTGAGTATTAATTTACCAAAGCAGCTTCAGAGCCGAAAGGTTGCGTGCTCGTTTCTCGCTGCCTGCACTTTTTGTATTTTATTTTTTATCTATTAAAATGCTTATTATAAATGTAATTTCCTTCAATAATCTTTTTCTATGTTATTTTGAAATTAAAAGCATGAACTTGTTTTTTTTTAAACCCAGATTTCTTCAGATAAACGATGAGCTTTCACAGGAACACGATTTTTTAAAGTGTCTATTAGGAAAAACACCGTATTTTTTTGCATCAAAGACATTTTTGCTTCGTTTAAAAAACATGAATCATACCTCTAATTTCAAATATAATTGGTTAATATTATGAAAACAATTAATAACAGTTATAGAAAATAAATTTGTTTTCGATAACAATGATAAAGTTAAAAAAAAAATAATTTTTCCGTGAAATAAGTTTAATATTATTTTCTCTAAAATGGTGAAAAATTGCATGTTACTACTTTGGCAAATTAATACTCAGGTAATAAGCTTTCATTACAAAAACTAAAAAATCCCCACTAGCCGGTAAGCCAGATGAACATTAGTGTTGCTGGATTATGCATATGAAGTCACATACCGTAAAAGTACTTAAAATTATGTTCCCAATGCTCTCTTCTGGAGATCAGAAGATTCAGAAAAAACTATGGCGTATGCGCTAGCTTGTAGTGTAGAAAAATCGAAACCGGACGTCAACAAAAAACAGACGACGGATACTATACTAAAATGAGACAACTTAAAAAAAAAGACCAGTTGAACGCGAAAAATGGCGAATCCGAGATCCGCAACTCTATTTGCACAAAACCGACCCACTAAAATCTACTCTATTACCAGACTCTAACGCGTGGGAACTCGTCGCACCTAAAAATTACGAATACAGGTTCTAAAATAAAACCATGATATACAAGCATGTCACTTTGGTTATGAAAAAACGCGCGCGAGAATCTCAGAGCACTAATTCTAATCAGGGATGTATTCTGAGATAATCGTATACGTAAAAAAGGTTCAAGTCTGTCAAAGAACCAAACCGAGCAACCAATCGAAAATAGGGCTAATGGGAAAATAATCGTCGAAGAGCCATGAACCATGATTGCTGCAGATATCATGAGCCCATTACCGATTTTCAAAAAGAGAAAAAGATAACAATAATAATTAGATTTGTATATATTTTTAGAAAATGGGTCGAAATAATCCCAATTAAAAAAGCTATCGGGATCACAATAGAGTCAGAATTTCACAAATGGATAATTTCGCATGGAGAATCACCGCGGATTCTCCATACCGACAATAGCACGTAATTCATAAATAAAACTTTAAGGGAACTAACAGAAAAAAATTCGATATTAAGTACATTAAAACACCGAAATACTGCCCCAGGCAAACCCAACTAGGTGCTATAATATAGCAATGAAGCAAATAATTAAAACCTATTTAGAAAATGATCACTTCACGTGGGACGAAAATGTCAACGACTTACAGTTCGCAATAAATACAAGAAAAAACTCATCAACCCAATTTACCCCAGTGTTTTTAAACTTGGGCTGAGAATTCCACCCTTTTCAATCTATCCGACAAAAAAAAAATAGAAAATTACTGTTAAATAGAATTCCAAAGTACAAAAGATTGGACGGATAGGTTGAGAAGGTTGCATGTCATAAAAGAGGAAGTCCAGGCAAATTTAGACCAGGTAAATAATAGTCAAGTTAAAAGCTATAATTAAAGAAGACCCTTAGAATTTGAAATAGGAGATAGAGTACTAAAAAGGCTAACTAGCTATCAAATAAAGCTTAAAAAAAGCAAATAAGTTCTACGGTCACTATGAAGGTCCATTTATTATTAAGAAAAGGTCTCACCAACCATTTATGAATTGGAAAACCTTAAAGGAAAAAGCATTGGCGAATGCAATATAAACGATTTCAAAATGGAAAACCTAAATATAGATAATGTTACACAGTCCAACCGAGTTCAAAAATTTTAAATTAGAAAATTTAGATTCAAGAAACGGCAAAATGGCAAAGGGGCAATAGTACTAATCTCGTAAACTGACTCAAAATTAGTCAAACTAACTCAATTCAATTTCAAATAACGAAAAGAAATTGACTCTAGAAACAGAATTAGACAGTAGCCATTCTCTCATGTTTTCAGAAAAATGTAATCACAAGCAAGATATTACCTGTGTTAAAACACAATACGGCAGAGTTCTATAGAGGAGCGCCTAAAAACATACCGCGCCTGATACTTGCTACAAAAACACTATAGCCGGATTGCAAGCAACATCACTTGAATACCACTCAAATAGGCACGTCCGACAAATCTTCAAAACGAAACTGCGACGTAAGAAGGAGCAGTAGGTAAGATATCATAGGAAGAACTATAAGACATCGAAAACTGAAAGCATAGAGAAAGTGAAAAATATAGCATCTTCTCCAATTACGAAGGATGATACAGCCGGAAGGAAGCCAAAGTAGAAGAAGAAGAAATTAAAGAACTAGAATATAAAGTAAAAATTTGAAATTACATGAAGCCCTGGACTACTTCAGACAAACAAACAAAGTGACGAGGAGAAAATACACACAATCCAAAGATATTGGCTACAAGAGCGCAAAAACAAAATAGAGAAAAATGAAATAATTTAACACGTCATATCGACAGAAATTAAAATGAATCTAAACTTCATTTTGCTTCTACTTCTACTTCGAAAAGTATAAAATCATTTAAAAGTCTCCACTACTTTAAAAATAACCAAGTAATTTCTACTTCGTAAGGCACACAATTATTTAAAAGTCTTCACTTCAAAATGCAAGAAAATTGTTTAGTAGTTTCGACTGTTCAAAATTTAAAATAAAATTGTTTAAAAGTTTCTACTTGAAAAACAAGAAAATTCTTCAGTAGTCCTGCCACGTAAACAACCTAGTAGCTTCTACTTCGAAAAGTACAAAATAATTTAGAAGATTCCACTCCAAATTATAAGAAAAATGTTTTGTAGTTTCGTCTGTTTAAAATAAAAAAAAACTGTTTGAAAGTTTCTACTTCAGCAAAAAAAAAGAAAGTTCTTCAATAGCCCTACTTCGAAAATAACCTAGCAGCTTCTAGTTTTAAAAGTACAAAATCATTTAAAAGTTTCCACTCCGAAATATATCGACCGTTTAAAACAAGAAAACGGTTCAAAAGTTTTTACTTGAAATAATAAGGGAACGATTTAGCTGTCCTTCTTCGAAAAATAACTTACAAGGGGGGTTAGGTTGGTGTCCGACGCCGATTTTTTTGTAACTTTGCAGGTGTAAAGAGGATCCCAGACTATACAAAAAAAATTAATTTTTTGGGCAATCGTTCATATTTAGGGGTGGAAATCACCCCTTCTATATTTTTGATACTTTTACTGTTTTAAGAGGTATCATTGTTTTTTCTTTCTTGTTTTTGCGCAAAATTGTTCTTATTGATTCTATATTATAATATTATCTTGAGTTTTAAAAATACTTACCACCTAGAGTATCATAATTCAAAAAATCTACCCCTATAGGATGCTTCGCCATATGACACATAGTTTAAGATTTTGGACTTTGTTGCTGCAAACATCTAGTTTTGATAATTAATTCTATTAAAAATTATCAGTCTTATTCGAAATAACCCCTAAATTATGTGCCATCCACCCCTTTAGCATTATCAATAAATAAAAAATTTAGTTATTAATATGACATTTTTGTAAGTAATGGATTAAAATATTTAGTTTGTACAATGAATAATGATATAACTAATTATTTGTTAACGATGGCACATGTTCTTATATTAATAAACCCTTGTTATGTGAAAACTACCCCTCAAAATTTTTTTATGTTTTGTTTAACAGGCGATTTTAATGACAATACATATATAACAGAACTGTTTAAAGAATTTTTATTTTGGTTCAGGCACGTACATATTTCCATTGAAAATTGTACACACATGCACGTACCCTTTCGCATATCGTCCCTCTAACCCTTATTGCTCAAGGCTTTCGACTTACAATATATCTTCTACGAAATACAAAATAAATGTGTGATATGATGAGTGTGTGTTAATTTGACCATTTGCAAAATTGCGCATAAAATTCTAATCTAATTCTAATTTTAATCTAAAATTGTTTTAAATAACGAAAGATTAGTTGAACACAAACAATATTATTCGATTTTTAAGGCACGAAGTTTTCACAGTAATGATATTCTTCGAAGAAGTGTTTTAAGCACAATCTCTTCTTGCACCATGCACATGTTATTACTGCAACATCACCGCAAATATCACAAAAAGGTTCAATATCTTCCTTGAAACAAAAGTCTACAGGGTTATCAAAATGTGGAGGTCTATTTTCTATATATCCGCTTTTATACCAAGAATATTTGAATACGTTAATAAATCAGGTGAAGACAATTGATTATGTGTGAGGGACTGTAATTTTATAATGTTATTTCTAATATGCAAGTTAATATCAGACCTCAAAAGAATAGAAGTGTCAGAGATTTTTCGTACGAAATTCTTCCAGATTCTAAACCCAAACACATCCAAGGGCTGAATTTTCCCAGTTGTGCCTTTTGGAATAGTTTTCAGTAAAAGGGTTTTACCTTCCGGTATAGCAGTTTGCACGGTTTGTTCACACAGGCCACTCCATGAATCCAACAATAACACAGAATTTTCTCCCACGTTAGGGAAAAATACATCTTGAAGCCACATTTGCAGTAATTCTGAAGAAAGTTTACCGGATTTAGAGGCCTGCAAATAAATATTGTTTGCCTCAAAAAGCCCTTGGCTTACTCTTGGTCCAAATAGTCCGGATGGTTCCTTTAAAACTACAAAAAGGGGTGAAAGTAATCTTCCATCGGCAGATATGGTTGGCTGAATCGTATAGCTATGCGTGGTGGAGGAAACCGATTGAACAACATTTTCCACAGTTTTTGTTCCTTTAAAGCTCAAAGTTCTTCCACTGTGTGATTCTAAATTAAAGCCACTTTGATCGGAATTGAAAATTTTGCTTTCCCCATACCTCAGAATTTCTGATTTTACATTGTTTTTAAAAACATCACATTCTTGTTCTGTATCTCTACTTTTATGTAAAGATGATACAGATATAAATTTTGTGATTTTTCGCGAAACGTCATGAATTTTCTTGAATTTCCATACCCACCAACGTGATGCTTTAAACCATGGCATGTCCAATTCATGCTTCTTCTGTAAAGCCCATCTTCGAAGATCTATATCGTGAACTGTCATCTTTGAATCAATAGCCTCCTTCAAATTGTCGAAAGTGTATTTTGCAGCGTTGTATAGCTTATCTTCTCGGTCACCACCACTGTTGACTTGTTCTTGCCATCTTCTTAATTGTCGCTCTGAACGAAGCTTCTTGAATCCTTGATGAACGGTTGTAAAAGATAACCGTTTTTTCTTTCCAGAATTCCAAAAGTCAACAGCTTCTTTTTTATAGTCGAAATTAACTCTCTCCTCTTGATATAAACAACTAGGAACTTCACCATAATCCTTTTCTTCTTCTTCTTCTTCTTCATCTTCAATCGGTTTTATGTCAATTTGACTATCCTCATGAGCAAATTGTGACTCAAAATTTGAATAAATATCAGTGGAAGTGGGGTAATTTAGTTTAATAAAAGACTATATATGCAAAAAAAAAGACATCGATTTGATTTCTGGAAAATAAGCTATTTATAATTCCTTGGTTGCTACCAACTTTATAATACCCTTCTTTCGTTTCTTCCATTACTACTCCAATTATATTTCGGCAATCTCCTTTACTTCCATCAACGCTGGGAATCGGAACTTTGACAGAAGAACCTACATCAATTTTACCAAATTTTTTGTCGTACATATAGCCTTTTATTAAACTAAATTACCCCACTTCCACTGATAATTATTCAAATTTTAAGTCTGACATTTTTCCATAAAATTTTTATTCTCTAATTCACTGAATATATAAATTTTTACTCTTTATTTGCATATATGTGACGTGCGCCGAAGAAAGGGGGCTTACTCTGGAAAGTGAGATTTTTCAGGGCGAGCGGTTGAAGTCGACCCGATAGACGCGACTTTTAGGAGAGAGGGAAGACCACGAAATGTTCCCTCTCCGCTTACCACTACATTCTCACGCATATAGCGGCGCTGCTCACGGACGGGGTAGAGATGAGACGCGGAGATGTAGTGGTGAGTGGTGGGAGGTGTTTCACGGGATCTCGAGCTCTCGAGCGAAAGCACGATTTCTCGGGTACCTATCAACTCAATTATTAGCAATAATAACGCTCGGAAATTTTTTTCGATGGTTTCATTGAAAAGAGCAACTCAAAAACTATCGAAAGGTGTAAAAACCTCGATTTCGATTTTTCCAGAGTAAGCCCCCTTTCTTCGGCGCACGTCACATATACTTTTGCTAAGTATTGTCTAGAAAAAAACTCAGTGAGAAAAAGCTCGAAGTGGGTGTTTTGTTAAACAAACTTGTTATCAACAATTGAAATGTTCAATTATATAAATCTTCAAATACTTTTTAAACAATGATACTATGGTTTAGTGAAAAATAAAATATCTGTCTTTGAGTGAAATAGCCAAATTGAACATTTTAAATGTTAATAACAAATTTGTTAAACGAAACACCTATTACTGGCTCTATTTACTGAAAAGTTAAGAAAAAATTATAGTATATCTTTTATCATAGAAAACATTTTACACGTATACTGAATCATTTTCCATCAAATAAATCAATAATAAACAATTATTGTTATTGACAACCTAATTATTACAAATAATAGACTCGTGACTTGTATGGAATTTGTAGTCTGTAAAAGCTCTCAATAATTAAAATCATTGTTGTTATAAACCATTTAAAAACCAGATATTCGATCAAAGTTATTATATTATTATATCATATTATGAGAATTTGTAGGCTCCGGAAGCTTCGATCATGATTCCTTAAAGAAACCAATCCCAAAGCTACTGGAACGTGTACGTCATCCGCTTCTGCTCCTTCTGTCCTAGAAGGTAAGCAAGAGCGGGAAATTTACGCGTGATAACATCGGGCAACACTGTTCCTTGGAGTCAGGTCTCTAGCCGCGGATGACCTTACGCGGCAGACAAGACAGTTGGAGATGAAGTTTCACCTCTGGATACTTTTTTAGAGCAACCAATCTTTGTAGAATTTAAGAGGAACACTGTTGACGGACCAGATGGAGTGATCCCAGGAGAACAGCCTTTTGCATCCGGTTCGCGATGAAATGAGCATGACGCTGGCAAGCCCGAATCTTATTGAGTTGGCTAATAAATGAAGCTTTCATACCTCCAAGGCAGCCGATTATGAGAATTATAAGATGGACTTTGTAGCCTTGGTACAGCCTACTCAGCTCGAAAAGAAGTGCTTGATATTTTGCCCGTTTTTCTCCCTCCTTTGCCGTGATATTACCATCGGCTGGTGCCGAGAATTCAATCACGTAAATGATCTTGTTCTTCAGATCTTGGAGGACAATGTCAGGCTTCGTAGCACTGATACGTTGAGTGGTGGAGAATGAGAAATTCCAGTAGATCTTACACTGATCATTCTCCACAACTGACTCGAGTTCCCCCTGGGCGTATGGCAAGACGGGCAATAGATCAACACCATAGAAATGCCTAAGATGGTAATATATCACTTTCAGAGCTGCATTGTGTCTCTCTATGTACGCGCAGCGTGCATATTTAGAGCATCCACTGAGAACATGTCCAAGTGTTTCGGGCTCTTGCTTGCACGCTCGGCAGTTGGTATTGCGTACAGGTACATTCATTATGCGCTCGCGGTAAACTAAGGTGTCTATGACGCCGTCTTGACAGGCAAAAAGGAATCCCTCGGTCTCCGATCTCAATCCAGCAGACTTGAGAAACATGTTGGACAGACCCATCGAGAGCTCTTCTCTACGTAGGATACCGTAGAACTTACCATGGAGGGGTTTCTCAGCATGTTCTCTTAGTAGGAGCGCATGTTCTGCTTCCTGTATACGACTTTTGAGCACCAGAGGTGTTAGTGATGCTAGGCCATGTGTAATGTCGCTGGAATTGAATGGGAGGTCAAGCTCCTCTGCGGCCCTATCTGCTGCATGGTATAGAAACACCGCAGCATTGGCGACTTCATGTTGATGTACGAGTCGCATAAGGGAATCCGTGCTTTTTAGAACTGAACAGGCTGTAGCCAGAACCGTTCTTTGATGAAGACACTCTAAGCTTAGCAATCCTCTACCCCCTTTATCGCGAGGGAGATATATTCGAGGTACGGAAGATCTAGGGTGAAGACTTCGTTGTATTATCATCATCTTGCGTGTGCTTCGATCAAGTTGTTTTAACTCATCGACGTTCCATTTTACTGCACCAAACGTGTAGAGCACTATAGGAACGGCCAGCATATTGGTCGCCTGGATCTTATTCTTTCCAGATAATTCGGAAGCCCAAATTTTTCTGAGAATTTGGCGATACCTTTTTCCAAGGGCCGCTTTCAAGTTATGCACATTTTGGGTTTCCGCTTGCGGTATTCCAAGATATGTATATGTTTCTCCAATACCAAGATGTTGAGTGGTATTTCCGCCTATGAGTTGAACATCCTGATCTTCACGGGATGATGTAGTTTCTAGTCTTCCTTGGTGTAGGTGGACGCAGGCACACTTGTCCAGTCCGAAGCTCATGCCAATCGCTTTATAATACCTATTTACCGCATCTACAAGGATGTTAAGGTCCTTTTTTGAGGAAGCAAAGAGTTTAAGGTCGTCCATGTATAAAAGGTGGTTGACCTTATATTCTTTTCTGTTCGGCGGGCCACATAGGTATCCAGAGCTTTTGCCTCGGAGCACAATAGATAGAGGCAAGAGGGAAATGCAGAAAAGTATCGGACTTAGAGAGTCTCCTTGAAAGACCCCCCTCTTATATGTGACAAAGCTTGTAGTCACTTGTCTTTTGTCAGATGTTATGACAAATCTTGTCCGCCACAAGAGCATAAGCTCTTTTATGCATCTCACTATTTTTGGATGCACCTCCATGCACTCAAGGAGCTTGATAAGAAGCTCATGGTTCGTGTTATCGAATGCCTTACGGTAATCAATCCAAGCCATGGACAGATTTCTTCGATACCTGATCGAGTCCTGGGTAATACACCTGTCTATTAACAGGTACTCCCTGCAACCTGCCAGCCCTCTCTTGCATCCACGTTGTTCGACTATTGCACTCCATACCGGCTCGATAGATGTCAATATCCTCTCTTTGAGGATGCCAGTGAATAGCTTGTAGCTGGTGTTTAAACAAGCTATGGGCCTGTAGTTCTTTGGACATGACAAATCTCCGGCCTTAGGGATCAATACCGTGCGTCCTTCCACTAGCCACTGCGGGACGGGTTGTTCTCCGTTTAAGAAAGTAGTAAATATACGAGCTAGATGTTGGTGCGTAGAAGTAAACTTCTTCCACCAAAAGTTGTTGATTTTATCTGGCCCTGGCGCAGAAAAGTTCTTAGTTCTAGCGATAACTTTCTTCACTTCTTCAGCAGTAATTAGTGGACACTCTTCCTCTGGACCTTGCAACCTTTGCAACCATATTATTTTTATTATTATTGTTGACAATTAATGTCCCAGGCTTAAGATGGTTACAGCCCAATATGTCGAAGGCATTCTTGGTTAATCTTGGATTTTTTTATTTTTTTGAATAATTATATTATTTTATTAATAATAGTATTAATAATAATAAAATAATTAATTTTTAATAATTCATTATTAATTTAATTATATTAATAATTATTGCATTATGTTGTATTATTATTGTATTATTATATTATTGTTATTAATAATCTAATTATTACAAATAATCGACTGGTGACTTGTATGGAATATATAGTCCGTAAATGCGCTTTAAATAATCGGTTTTTCCTGAAAAGGCTTGAATTCGGAAATTATTTATACTAAAGATTAATAAAAATATTAAAAATGAATTATTTATATTTTCTAAGCACATCTAAGTTAAATATGATATATATTGATATTATTTTTTATTTTATTTAGAGAAAAAACTTGCGTTGAATAAATAATTATACTGAAACAAAAATTGATAAATATACTCTATAAGTTTTCTTACAAATTTACTGCTGATCATTTCTAAAAAAAAAAACGTTTAAATCCATTCACAATTGCGACCCGTAGACTATTTTTAATTGTAAATTCCCGAGCCAGCGCACTGTGCAGCGGAAAAAGTAAACCCCAAAGGTTTTATTCTTACTCCGGACTTTGCCTGCGCCTGTCGGGCACTTCGCGATTTGCCTAGGCAGAGTCCGAAGTGAAAGTGCTACTTCGGACTTTGCCTGACACTACTCAGGCAATTCGCGGAGGGCCTAGGCAGACTGCGGTGTGCCGGCACTTCGGACTTTGCCGGTAACATATACATTCCTGATAATTTTATATTTGTACAGTTTTATTAAAATTGCCAAAATGATAATATTTTTATCATATCAGACACCCAACTTGTAAACAGTCAATATTTTGTCAATTAGGTTATTTTTCCGTATGTCATATGGCCTCATTTGGATAATAATAACGACAATTTATCTTATTATTAAAAAATGATCCAATTTTAATATTGTCGTTATTATTATCTGAATGAGACCGTATGACATACGTAAAAACAAACTAATTGACAATTATTCATTTGACGGTCTAAATAATAAGTTGTGTCTCACACAAATTCTGAAGGTAATATTTTGTTTGTTTTTTCCATTTATTTTCTATTTCGTAGAAGATATATTGTAAGTCGAAAGCCTTGAGCAATAAGGGTTAGAGGGACGATATGCGAAAGGGTACGTGCATGTGTGTACAATTTTCAATGGAAATATGTACGTGCTTGAACCTAAATAAAAATTGTTTAAAGAGTTCTGTTATATATGTATTGTCATTAAAATCGCCTGCTAAACAAAACATAACAAAATTTTGAGGGGTAGTTTTCACATAACAAGGGTTTATTAATATAAGAACATGTGCCATCGTTAACAAATAATTAGTTATATCATTATTGATTGTCCAAACTAAATATTTTAATCCATTACTTACAAAAATGTCATATTAATAACTACATTTTTTATTTATTGATAATGCTAAAGGGGTGGATGGCACATAATTTTGGGGGTTATTTCGAATAAGACTGATAATTTTTAATAGAATTAATTATCAAAACTAGATGTTTGCAGCAACAAAGTCCAAAATCTTAAACTATGTGTCATATGGCGAAGCATCCTATAGGGGTAGATTTTTTGAATTATGATACTCTAGGGGGTAAGTATTTTTAAAACTCAAGATAATATTATAATATAGAATCAATTAGAACAATTTTGCGCAAAAACAAGAAAGAAAAAACAATGATACCTCTTAAAACAGTAAAAGTATCAAAAATATAGAAGGGGTGATTTCCACCCCTAAATATGAACGATTGCCCAAAAAATTAATTTTTTTTTATAGCCTGGGATCCTCTTTTCACCTGCAAAGTTACAAAAAAATCGGCGTCGGACACCAACCTAACCCCCCTTGTTAGTAGCCTCCGCTTCGAAGAATGAAATTCTTTCTTTAATTCTGTAACTTCTACTCTAGAAACTAAAAAAATAGTAACACAAACAGCGTTGAAAAAACATACATATTCATAGAATTCCATTCGTAAAGGGTACATACTTCAACCACAACCACTAAAATAAACAAAGTTAATCACGTAATTCGACTCATTGACAACTTAATACCAGAACTGGAAAAGGGTTTTTGATGTGTAAACATCTTAGACCTCGATATGGGGAGTCGCGCCTGCTTCGAATGAAACCACGACTGCATAGTGTAACGCAGGCCTGTGACAAACACGTTGTGTCTTATGGCACAGACCGGAGGCGGAGGCTCGCTTTTCTTCACCCACAGAAAGGAGCCCTTCAGTCTCTCTCTTTGACCATCTCTCTCTCCTTCTCCATCTCTCTCCTTCTCCATCTCTCTCTCCTTCTCTCTCTCTCTCTTTTGTTATTGTTTTCTGGATATAAGTGATAGAATTTATTAATCTTCTTCAGGAAATATAATTAGCCTAATTCTAAATGTAGATGCGTAATATAAATGCCACACAATGTGTTCTTTCAGAGAACTCATATCGGTCCGCACCGGTATTTTATAAACAAAGCTTGACTAAGCAGGCAAAGGAGAAAATACGTTTTAGGAAAGGGGCCGTACGTAAATTACGTAACGGATAATCGAACTTCTTCGACCCCCATGTAACGAAACGTAACAAAATGTTTCTAACCCCCTATTGCTGTACGTAATTTATGGTTTCCAGAAATAATAAGATATGGGACTTGAAACTAGTGCAAATTAGTTGTATTTAACATAATGCGTGCTGTGCAGGGAGAAAACTTCATTTTCAAAATTCTATGATTTTTCTTCGGCCAATTTTTTTTCTTTAACCATTAACATTCAAATCCCATTAACATACATATACAAATCAAAAATTTTGAAATTTATTTCTTTTAAACAAAAAAAGTGACTTTTCTACGATAAGAGATGACTTCTTAAGAAAATACTTGAATTTTCTAAAAAATTATTAAATTCTCTACAAAACAATTGAATTTTCTAAGAAATAGTTCAATTTTCAACCTTAAAAGAAAATTCGTAACAAAAAAGTTTAATAGTTGATAGTTAAACCTAGAAGGATGAAATGTAATTGAAAAAAGAAAATTAATTTCAAAATTAAAAAGACGAATTTTCAACGAATAAAAAAATTTCTCAGTGATGAAAGAAAAAAAAGTTCACCTGAATTGTTGATCCTGAAAGCCAAAAGACGAATTTTCTGTAGAAACATTGAATTTTCAACCAGTAAAATAGGAATTTTCAGCAAAAAAATTCATTTTCAACAAAATAGTTAAATTTTTAACCAAAGAGGTAAAGCTTCATTAAAAACAAATTCAACAGAATAGTTCAACTTTTACCCACGCAGTTAAATTTTCAATTATAAAAAATCAGTTCTCAACTAAATAGTCAAACTTTAACCAAAAAGATGAATTTTCAAATTAAAATATGAATCTTCAACGAAAAAATTATTTTTTAACAAAGTGATTCAAAAAAAATTTTCAAAAAAAAACCAGTTTAAATAAGAAGTAAATTTTCTACGAAGGTATTTGAATTTTCAACCCATAAAAACGAATTTTCGATAATAACAGTTGAATTTTCATACAAAAATGATGCCTTTTTAAAACAATTATTTAATTCTTTATCAAACAGTTGCATTTTCATCGAAGAAAGATCAATTTTCTACTAAAACAGATGACTCTTTAAATCAGAAAGACAAATACTAAAAAATATAGTTGAATTTTCATCGAAAAAATATTTAAATTAATTTTTCTACACAAAATGTGAATTTTTCTCAAAAAATAAATTTTCTACGAAATAGTTGATTTTTCAACCAAACAGTTGCATTCTTATCAAAAAAAGATTAATTTTCTACTCGGATAGATGAATTTTTTAATAAAAAATATACATTTTCCAAAAAAATAGTTGGATTTTTATCCAAAAAACATCTAAATTTATTTTTCAACACCAAAATATGAATTTCTATCAAAAAGTAAATTTTCTACGAAATAGTGGAATTTTCAAGCAAAAAGATTAATTTTTGAAGAAAACTGTTGCATTTTCAAACAAATAATAAAATTTACAACTAAAAAGATAATTTTCAGGAAGAAGCATCTGCAAAAAAAGAAATATAAATACAAAACAAATAAATTACTCAGAAGAATGTTATATCAGGATTACCGCAAAACTTAATTTTAAAAATTCTCTAATTTTTCCCTAACCACCTTGAAACGGTTCAGTATAAAATAAATATTTTATACTTATAAAATTTACTTAAGAGCGGGTAAGAAATAAAATAAATACGCTACTGAATGACTTGCGAATTCCTGGGCGAAAGAGTTATATAGATCGCATGTAACACTATGCGAAACAGGTGCGG
>CAKNXH010000969.1:219996-252833 GCA_932178445.1 Andricus quercusramuli
TTAGTACTTGGATGGGTGACTGTTCGGGAATACTGCGTGCTGTTGGCTCGTCGAGGGTGTGGTGAGCCCACACTTGTAGTAGTTATTTACTGCAAGAAACTATCCACCTAGAAACACCACCCGAATCGGGTAGTGTCACGCCTACCCCGTAAGGGAAATGGCTTAATGGTATACATACATACATAAATACATATTGGATTGGCCACTCTGATTTTGGAAAGAAATGTTTTAATACTGGTCTCTGTCATACTTTAGAATATATAATATAATATAATTTTAATATCATTTTTGAAATCCAAAAATTTAGCCAATTGAACATGGCTCAGCCCCACGTTACGTAATACTTGAACGGTTCCTGAAGCTAAGGCGGAGCGTCCCACTACCTGAGGCATTATTAATATAAGTACTAATAGAACTCTAGTTACCTAGCTGCAAGCAGTGCAGAACATTTTGAGAATTTTATTTTTATAAAATTCTAACGATCTTGTTCATCAGATTTTTTTCAGGAAAAATCAATTTTATTCATGTAGAAGCCATAGATTTTTTTTAAATTTATGTTCTTTAGGATCTCTTCAATCTAATTATTTTTGCGTTTCTGCAGTACCTCATTAAGGTCAACGAAATCAAGACGAAGAAAGGCATCGAGTTGTTGCAGCATTTGGTCGAATATTTCCACGCCCAAACAAAGTGAGTATTGATTGCAAAAAATTAATTAATAAATTTTCGCCCAACACCTCGAGTGAATTTCAAAAGCTCAAAATGAATTATTTTAAGCAAATAGAATAGTAATTTTTCAATGAATATATTAGCTATGTGTGAACAATTCATTATTTATTGTCTAGTACATTTTTCCGAACCTGATCTATTATATTGAGTGATACTTTATTTTCTATATAGTATTATTGATTTTGCTATCGTTTATTGTTATCGCTGTTGAAAATGATAATGAGTTTTATATTTTATATTGATAAAAAGAATCGAATTGGACAAGTGGATTTTTCCCACGTACGAGTTTTCCCTTTACCGTTACGTACAACAAGCCCTGACGCCGCATCTCGTGACGCTCCGCTTGCTTGCGCGGCATACTCCACCAAATTCTCACCTAGATGAAATATCAAAATGATTGCCCTTTCGAAATTGGTACAACAGTTCCAGTTTTGCTCTTATTTTACTAATCTCGTCTAGAAGTTGAAACTTCCATAAAGGGTGTGACATATTTCTTAGGGTGTAGTCGTTAGCAGCCCGGACTCTGAGTTTTATGCTCATGATCCTGTCACATGCGACCACAGCGCAATACGCCAGAGTGCCAACTAACCGGAGAAGGTCTTTATTATAATAATGAGAAGTTGTAGGTTCCAGGAGGAGCGATCATGGTTCTTTAAAGCAACCAATGCGGACGCAACTGGAACGTGTACGTCATCCACTCCTGATCCTTCTGTCCTAGAAGGCCGACGGCAGACGGTGAAGCTTTCACCTCTGGATACTGTTTTACAGCTACCAGTTAATTGTAAAATGTTATAAGGAACTATGCTGACGGACCAGATAAAGTGATCCCAGAAGAACAGCCTTTTACAACCGGTTCGCGATGGACTGAGCCCGACGCTGGCAAGCCCGTTTCTGTTCCTCCTTTGCCGTGATATTGCCATCGGCTGGTGCCGAGAATTTTATTACGTAAACGATCTTCGTCTTCAGATCTTGAAAGACAATATCAGGCTTTGTAGGACTGATACGTTGAGTGGTGGTGAATGCGAAATTCCCGTAAATCTTACACTGTTCATTCTTCACAATGGACTTCAATCTCCCTGGACGTATAGCAAGACGGATATTGGATCAACACCATAGAAGTGCTGAAGATGTTAATATAACACTTTTAGAGCCGCATTGTGTCTCTCTATGTACCCGTAGCATGCATACTTTGAGCATCCACTAAGAATATGTCCAAGTTTTTCTAGACCCATCGGTAGCTCTTGTCCACGCTTAATGCCGTAAAATTTGTCATGAAGGTGCTTGTTAGCATGTTCTCTTTGTAGAAGCGAATGTTCTGCTTCCTGTACACGACTTTTCAGCACCAAAGGTGTGAGTGATGCTAGGCCATATTTGTGGCACGGTATAGAAACGCCGCAGCATTGATGACTTCATGTTGATCTTGCGTGTGCTTCGGTCAAGTTGCTTCAATGCGACGACGTTCCATTTTACTGCATATTGGTGGCTTGGATCTTATTCTTTCCAGATAATTCGGAAGCCACAATTTTTCTGAGAATTTAGCGATACCTTTTTCCAAGGGCTGTTTTTAACACACGCACATTTTGGGTTTCTGCTTGCGGTATTCCAAGATATGCATATGTCTCTTCATTACCAAGATGTTGAATGGTATTTTCTCCTGTGAGTTGAAAATCATGATCGTCACGCGATGATGCAGTTCCTAGTCTACCTTTGTGTAGGTGGAAGCAGGCACACTTGTCCAGGCAAAGCCTATGCCGATCGCCCTAGAGTACCTATTTACCGCCGCCACAAGGAACAGGCGGGAAGGATGAGTAGAAAAATGTAGACTTTTCCGGAATCCACTCTACTCGCCGCTCAAGGCGCTGTTTCGAGATTGAAACAGATCTCATCTTTGCCTCCAGTGCTGCTTGATTGTCAACAGTTTACACTTGTTTAGCGTGCGATTCGTTTCCCTTAAGTTTCGAGCAAGTGCCCTAACTTTTTGAGTGAATTTGATGTTATGTAGCTATTCACTCACTCAATATTTGATGCATGCCGTCTCGCCGTTTCGATTTTAAACTGAAGCTGTGCAATACGCTCGCGAGTCTTACTCAGGCTTACTGAAGTATCGTTACTTCTATTGTCGCTAAGCAGAGAGACCGCTATCTCGTGAACTACACATTTCAGATTCCAGGGGATGTAATCGGGGAGAGCAGTATTAGCTTCAGCTAATTTGACCATCCTGAGAAAGACTTTTTGGTAGATAGATCTCTTACTTCTCATGTTGGCATTATCGGCTATCTGCAAAGGTGGTCTTGCCGGAACGGGTGGAATGTTCGGTGGAGGATTTTGCTCTTCTTCTTATTGATAAAGAACTTCATATCCGTTTGTTCTCAAAAAGGATACCTGACCTCTTAAATACTGAGGTGTTTTATGAGCATATTCCGGGTGCATATTGACCCAACGGTCACGTAACCTCTGCATGAATCCTATTCGCACCGGTGAGCTTCTTTGCCAACAGGTAAGGATGTCCCTCCTGAGTTGGTCCGACTATTTAAATCGATGTTCTCGCGTTTGTCCGGGGTCATTGCCTGGTAGTCGCCTCGTTTCGATCCTGTTGCCATTCCCAACTGAACCATGGCCTGCATCCGAGAGAGGTCTATTGTGGGTGGCACTGCCCGATACTGGTGACGTAACCGCATAATTCGTTGCATTGGGGAGTTAGCCCAAAGCAACGGGGCTGACTGCAAGAGCTGGAGCTTTCGGGCGATGGGGTCGCCACAAAGAGTTATTATTGTTAGTATTATTATCATTATTACACATTAATGTCTCAGGCTTAAGATGGTTACAGCCCAATATGTTGAAGGCATTTTTTGTTAGGGTTGGATTTTTTTTTAATAGTCGGCACGGGTCTGCCCGGTATATATTATCAGTCACGGGTGCAGTTTGTAATCCTTAAAATGGGATTCGAAGTACCAGAACCTCGGTAAAGGTAGATAGAAAAGTTTTCAGAGGTACCAGCTCAGGGATCGAACCCTGGATCTTTAACGTGAAGATAGAGCACTTAACCGCCTGAGCCACCAAGGCTTTATATATTATTATTGTAATTCTAATTATTCTAATTTTTCTAATTACCTAAATTAAGATAAATTTTTATTCAACATGATTTATGGCAGCTTTGGTGGCGTAATTGGTTAACGTACATGGACGTGAAATATGGGTTCGAATCCAGGCTGAGGTAGATTTTTTCTTTTTCTCATAAAACCTGGAACAGTGGAACAAAAAATTAGGATCTTGTGAAAATGTTGACGTTGAATTGATTTTTAAATTCTGAATAATCGTACGAATAGAATTTTGTATTCGTCCAAATAACTCAATTTTGAAATAAAAATTTATTTTATAGGTTCTTTTTGAAAAAATTGACAAATCCAGTACACGAAAGACAATTAGATAAAAAAGTGCATATATTATAACCGAAATTTGTTGATAGATTTTTCCCAATCTCGAGAAAGTAAAAGACTTCTTTCAGCTATGTTTTACTTTTTCGTTGCTTGAAAAGTAACATGCATGTATTTCTTTTGTCCCTCTTATTCTTAATCTGAAAAAGATATCTCGTTGTGAAACGAAAGAAAATAAATATAAAAGGGCTTTGCTGTCTGGCCCCTTTAAGCTTGCATTTTGTTTGAATGCAACTTTATTGATTTTTAACTTAGAATGTAATTGAGAACAGCGCTTTATTGCTGGGGCTAATGTCGAATGAGGGCACTAATGCCCTGTTTCCAATTACACATACAGAGCGTATTCTGGGCTTGGCGAGATGTGCAATGTGTGTTAAATTTTTAAGAATAAATCGCACGTATGTTTTGTTCATGCCAGTCGATTTGTTAAATCTATTTTAAATCTATGTGAAATCGTGAGCAGGCTTTATGGTGATATGGGCTCCCGCCTATCGCACTACCACCCATTGCGACTTCACCCACTCGCTTTGATTCCACTACCGACTTTTCAAAAAATGTTGAAATTCAGTGTAACCTGTTTAATAATTTACTTTTAATTTATAAGCGGCTATAAAGTCCAGAATATAACTTGTAACGAACCAGAAACTTTGTCAAGCTTGGTATGTAAAATTAGCATAATAACCTCTGAATATTCTCTGCTACTTGTTTCCTTGACTGTCAAATTTTAACATTAACTTTTTTGAAAAAGTTCGATTTTGTCAACCAATCACATATACGGATAAATCACGTAGGGAGAAAAATTGATTCAGGCGAAAGCGAAGGAGCGGGAAAGCTTAAAATTTATTGTTGTTAACGAGAAAATCAATCTATGTTTGTTGCGGCTACTTTCATTGGATAATGAAAGCGAGTATTATTTAAAAATCAACAATCATTTTTCACTTGGGTCATTTGAAATGATTGTTTAAATCGGCTGCGTGACCCTGTCAATGATTTAGCTGGCAATATTTTCCTAATAGTAAGCGCCCGAAAAAAAAATTATTAGATTATTCGAATTAGAATTTTACGTGAATTTTTTCTTGTTTGAAATTTGACTTCTTCTAACCTAACTATCGGTTATCATAATTTCTATTATACCGAATCCTCATTTGACATCATTTTCATATTTTCGAATTTCTGTTTCCCGTAATATTTATTTTTCCTAATTTTCGTTTAATGGCAATTTCTGTTTTCCACATTTGCATTTAACATAATTGTCATTTTCAGAATTTCCAATTAATCTAATATTCATTTGCATGAATTTATACTTGTCATATTTTACATTTATCCGAATTATGATCTGACATAATTTTTTTTGCCGAATAACCACATAACCTAGCATTTATTTACACGAATCGCCATTTATCATAATTCCCACTTCATCGAATTGTTATGTCACAGAAATTTCATTTGCCCTATGGCCCATCCGGCATAAAATAAAGGCTCGAAATATGTGAGAATTCGGAAATATGACAATTCGAAACGGAAGCCGTACCTCTGTTCTCCCTCTCTCTGAACCCTTCTCCTTGTGCTTCTTAACGCCTCTGCGTATGCCCTTCTCTCTCTCTCTCTAACTCTCTAAACATAGTTTTTTTTTTTTTTTTTTTTCTTAAAGGAGTAAAAACGGAAAATGCTCATGCACCAGCCACATCCGAACTTTAGGGGCCACGAGCCCAATATATGCATCTCACGCATATATATTTAGAATATATACACGTGAGATGCACACATGGGCGCGTAGTCCACAAGGAACGAAGGTGAGTGTGGGACTTACCAAACGGCACCTACCCACTAAACCTTAACTCCTTTTCCCGCCAACCCATGTCCTCGGAACCGCTTTCGCATTACTTCAAGGACATGGGGGTAAGGCTCGTCGGCCTTCAGCATCTTGGTTGGGTGCCGCAGTTTAACTTGGTCGTCCTTGAGTCTTCCTCGATGAGGCTGCCTCTCGGAACGACCAACACCTCATAGTCCCGGGCAGATGGTCCGTCCGGGATTTCTCTCCCTTTGCGGCGCAGAGGTAGCACTGCGGCGAACTTTCGCACGCCGCAGCCCTATGTCCCTCTTTGCCACATCTCCAACATGACCTCGAGCGGTCTGGGCCATCGCAACCCGCTGCCATATGACCGAAGCCCAGGCAGCGGTAGCACCAAACCCTTTCCGCCTTTTTATGTACACGACAGGACACCCACCCCACCTTCAGGTGTCCTGTGCGTACCAACCTCGCGGCCAGTTCCTCGGCCAGCTCCACGAAAGCCTTCTGGTTGCCCCTGAAGGGTTTTCTCGTGAGGCTGACTTTCACTTCTCCAGCACCCCGACTTCCGAAGTGGCTTCTAACGGCCGCTTCGACTTCACCGGCCTCCGTGGTTGGATCGAGGTCCAGGACCTCGATCTCGGTACGGGGTACGAGCTCGCGCACAGTACCCCCCAACCCAATAGCCTCCCTCACTGCAGCCGAAAATTCGGCCCTGCCCTCTGCTGCAGGTCCAAGCTCCACAAGGACCTCTCCATTTCTGGTATGCCTGACACCCTTGATTTAAACACCAAGGGTGCCCGGTTTCACCTTCTGTTTGATGTCCTTGAGGACCTCAGCGTAGCTTATACCCTCGGCCGGTTTGATAAGAACCGCCTCAGGTCGAGCTCGTGTCCGCACCTTTTTCCTTGTCTGCTCCCTGGTGTTAATGTCAGGCCTGTCCTCTCCGTCTGTCTTCTTCGGGGTCGAGGATGTTCCTGTTGCAGCGTGCATCCTCGGCTTTTTTTTCTTGGGTTTAGAAGATCCTGCCTCGATGGGGCTCAGGGTGGACTCCCGTTCGCGCTTCCGAGCGGGAGCTTCCATTGCTTCTTCTGTCTGGGTCCCCGTTTGACTGGTTTCTTTCACCGCTTTATCTCTCTTTTTAGCAGCCGCCTTTTCCTTTTGTTTTGCAGCAGCTTCCGCTCCAAAAGCCTCTATCGCCTGACTGTATGATTCTTCAGCGTAGCGCAATTTGCGTGCCAGCTCGTTCATTAGGTCAATTGCCTCCTCCAGTCCGTTCTTAATAGGATTGAACATATTTCTCCTGGTATCGCTAAATTCCTGCATCTTGCACAGTACACCAGATAGCTCGGCAAAATTTTTTTTACCCTCCTTCATCCCTTTCAAAGCGTCAGCATTGACGTCGAGTTCCCACACGTCATCAGACTCTCCCTCAGACTTCTCAGATCCACTTCGATTCAAATTTTGTACATCATCCATTTAGATTCCCACGAGTAGCTAGGGAAATTAAAGTCCACCCCCGCAGAGCCCCGCATGCGAGGGTAAGGTCTGTATACTCTAGAAGGCGACCTGGTATCCTAGAGACACCGTTTGTGACACCACTCACCTGGTGCCATGCAGCCTTCGGCACGGTGGACTAACGCCTTGGCTTGGAGGTTTTTCCTTCGGGACCATCCCTGGACATTACCTGCGACTGCTTATTGAGTAGTGTAACCGTATTCAGCAGGAACCCTCGGTACAGGGCTGCAACAGGAAGAGGTCATGGTTTTTTCTCGGTGTGTCCTTCGCCCAGTCTGTTTGGTCCGCGGGACCTATTTTATTTCAGCCCTACCCTCTGTTTCCAGCGAGCATTCCCCTATCCGCCACCCGGGGACGCGCCACGTATGGGTTACAGACTCCCACTGTGGCTCTAAACATAGTGCCCCAGCACCCTTTTACCCTACTCTAACTCTCAAACCTCATTTCACAACCAGCTTACTGATTCTTGCCCTGTTTAACAAATCACAAGTACCGAGGCATACTTTCATTCTTTACATCCCCTTTGCATTCCCTTCTCACTTCTAGCGTCCCAGCACCGCCTTTTCTCACCCCACATACACCTTGACACCTTTACTTTGCTTTTCACTGCTTTTCACTCCCGCACATATTCTTTATCCTCCCCACCGCCATGCTCCTCCGTATTCTTCTTTTTCGTTTCCCACTCACCGTCCTTCTTCTTAGCCATTGGCACCGTCCCTGCTTCCACCATCTCTCCTTCCATCTCGTTCCAATGCCAGATCGTCTCTCCTACTTTTGCTCTCATGAACCTAAGCTCAACTTCATTCCCTGCCAGTTCAATTCTCCTCTTTTCCCTTCTCAGCCATTCTTGTATCTCATCTTCCCTTTCCGTCAGATCTTCCTCCATCCAGAATCCTGTGCCTCTCAGTCTGCCCTTGACATTGAGCAGGTCCCTCTTGTTTTCCCAAGTCTTTAAAGTAAGGAGTATCCCACCGTCCATTTTCCTCGAACTCTCCACTTTCGCCACCACCTTCGTGTGCGTGGCCAAGACCCCTACCACGTTCGTCACCTCGTTGTCTTCCCTGCGTACTCCAAGCACTCTGAGATTTCTCTTCCTCTGCGCTCTCTCTTCCTTTCCTCTCTCTCACTCTTCTTGCGTTAGCTTCTTCGGCATCTCCCTTCGTGTTCTCCCTTCCTCCTCCATCTGGCATCCTATCTCTTTTGATTCTGTCTCTTCCTTTCCTTCCTGCAGTCTCTCCATCCTTGCGCTAAGCAGTTCGATATTTTCCACCAACTTATTCAACGTTCCCTCAAAATTTCTCCTGTCTATCTCCCTTTCACCTCTCATGTGTGCTCTTTCTATCTCCCATTCAAATTTCAGGTCCGTGATGAATTTGTCCTGCCGCACTTCCAGCATGTCCACTGCATGCTTCCACGCCTCTTTTCTCGCTTCCTCCTTTTCCCTCTTCTGCTTCTTCTCCTTCTTTTCATCTCCCATCTCGCTTTATACGTGTGCTAGCACTCCTTCTGTCACACTCTCTCTCTCTCTTCGTTCTACTCTCACACAGCCCAGCTGATTTTTCAAACACCTTCGTCTCTCTCGTCGCCACTGCTCGAGTCAAACTCCTTTCTTCTCTTCCTCCACTCTCCACCAGGTGTCACTAGCGCTAGCACTACTTTCCTCTTTTCCGCGTCCTTCCGGTCCGACCCTGACCTCACACTTTTGGCGTGCCACTTTTTTCTCGTTCACTTTTTTAATCCACCAGTCCTTCTTCCTTCACACACTCACTTCCACTGAGCCCAGTCACCTTGCTACACCTTCTCAAAGCTTCTTTTCACCTTTCTTCTCACTTGTTCCCAACCAAAACCTCAAAAACTCACACTGGCACCTCGCACACATCCACCTTGTATCCACGTCGAACCGGAAGTCCAAATTGTATTGAATTAAAATTAGGAATAATAAATATTATGGGGAATAGAAATTCGGAAATATAAAAATTGTGCCAAATGAGAATTCGGTACAATAGAAATTATGACAAATAGTAGTTAGGACAAATTGAGGTTATTTTACGCGAAATTCGAAAAAATAAAAATTATGACAAATCGCTGTTCGGCATCTTGATTTTCGGTCAAACGAAATGTAGGTCAAATGGAATTTGGGGATATTCATGTGCCTCAAATGTAACATGCCGCATGGTGGCATTCCGAAAATTGTCTTGCCGCTTGGCACTTTACCCGACCCCGCTTCTCTAAAAATCAATGTTTTTTAAATATAAGAATTCATGTGCGTATGTGTTAATACATACTACATGAAAAAATTGTTCATAGAACCAATGCGTAACTCATAGACATTCGCATTTGTGGTGTACAATATTCTCTAAAATGCATTTTCATGGTACATTTTTTTACGACTAAAATCATGAAAAAGTCAACGCAACTTTAATTTTTGGTAGATTTTTCCGAAAAATAAGAATTTTACCAAAACACATTGTACACAAAAAAGTTATATTTTTATGAAATTAATTATAAAATTATTGTATTAATTAATTAAACTTCAGAAATTAAAATGCACAGAAAAGCCATTGACGTTTTTTCGTACATGATTAAATGTGTGAATTTCCATATAATATTCACATATAAAGTTTGGTCTATAGTAATTAAAGCGATGTGAAAATGGTAGATTTGATTAAAAGTAGCTTTCTTTGCCATTGATGTAAAATTTATGTGAAAGAAAAACAAACGCTTGACTAAAACTATTTCCATAAAATTTTAATTCCGTATACTATACCTCACCCAGCTAACCTGTTACTAGCGTGAAAAGTTCCTAAGTGATCACATGTTATGAGAGGAATTGTTACTTGTATGTCAGCTTCCTAGCTGGTAACGGGATAATCACCGTAGTTTACTAGGGAGGCTTGTTTGCATCCGTTACCTGCCAAACTAGTAACATGGTGGTAACAGCCGGCAACGATCTTAAACTTCGTGCGCATGTGCAAGGAATAAGCATTCATTGGCTCCGTGATTTCCCGCATGATTTTAAAGTGCAAACTTAAATAGCTTTGACGTTAATTTTGCAATAACAAAACATGTTTCATTTTTGCATGTAGTACATACGTTTTTAAAATTATAATCAGCGGTTAGATTATCTAAATTACACAGAAAAATTCATCAATTCAAAAATTAGTACAGAATATCTTCGTAATTAACCGTTATTGTTATTTTATAAAATTAACTTGTTACGAAAAATACATAACAGGTGCTGGTCAATTTCATAACATATTTTAAAATTATTATTATTAATATTTTTGAAATAAAAAAGAGTAATGGAAAAATTATTAAACTTATAATTTGTAATTATTCCCTTAATCTTCGGCTTGTGCTTATTTTTTGTAGATAATATGCGTATAAAATTACAGCATTTGGGCAATTTTCAATCAATTTAAAACAAACGTTTTTTTTGTATTAAAAAATCTGATGATGAAAAAAGGTACTTTTCTGATATGAGTAAAAGTAATTGTTATATGTAGATATATTCAATAACAGGGGTTTCGAATCTCAAGACGGTATTAAATTTATTATTCATTTATAATTTTCTGTAAAAGCAAAAGGCTGATCAGTGTAATTTCTAAAGCTCAAAATTTTATGTCTGACCAATTTGAAGATTCAAAATTAAAATATTGTAAAAAAATAAAAGTTGTAGATAAAATATTCCATAAATGTTGGAATTTGGCAAGTTTTTACATTAAACAATATCACATTTTTACATAAAGCTGGTTTCAAATTGTAATTGTTTGAAATTAAATACCAACATTTTAAATCAGTCAGGATGAAATAAAATCCAATTTATTGTTTGAGAACTGATTAGAAAATTAAAAATGTTCTTGTAGTCTTTGATATTAATTTTTTTTTTAAATTAGTGTAATCAAATTGGTTGTAATAAGTGTAATTTCTGAAAGCACAAAATGTTGAATCTGAATAATTTAAAATTAAAAGATTGAATACTAAAACTCCTTCAAAATGGTACAAAAACTAAACGTTGCTAATACATACATCTTGAAAATTTGAAAACTGATAAGTTTCTAAGTTTAACAATATAAACTTTTTTAATTAAACTAGTTTCAAGATATATTTTTTTTTAATTGAACACGTTTATTTTACATCAGTGGAAATTAAATCAAATCAAATCAATTTTTTTATTCAAAAAACATAATAGTTCAAAATGTTTTTATAGTCTATAATATTTTACAATTTTTTCAATTAGTTTAATAGAATTTAGTGTAATAAGTGTAATTTATAACAGCGCCAAATGTTAAATCTAAATCATTTCAAATAAAAAGATTTATAAATTAAAATCGAGAGATTTAATATTATAATATTGTGGACTAAAAGTAACTTGAAAAATAAAATTTATTTCTAAACGTTCCTAAGCAGTATTAATAAAAGAAAAACATTTTATTGTAAATGACCTATTAAAATTGGGAAATAATGCTCTTTTAAACATTTTGCTACCTCACTGGTAGCGACAAATACAAAATTACTGCTACTGACAATAATATTTGTGGAAATTTTTTTAATGATTTCGGTTTTCTCTTGAAAAGTTAACTTTAAGTTTTGACTTTTGAACATTTAGAATTATGTCGAAAAGGAACCTGAAAAATGATAGGACAATTTTTTCAATTTTGCAGAATTTTAAAATTTTTTAGGAAAAACAAATTGTTTTAACAGATATTCAGAAGTTTTGAAAATATTATAATAAAATTTACATCTTGAGAAATTTGAAAACTTTTATGAGAGTAAAAAAAATTCTTAAGATTGTTAGCAAAACTTCAGATGATTTTTATTTGGAAAAATTAATTTTCAGAGAATTATAATAAAAGATTTTTAAACATTTTAAAAAATTTCAAAAATTGTCAAAAAAGTATCTGGAATATATTGAGGCAATTTTTTTTAATTTGCAAAACTTAAAAAAAGAATCGAATCATTTTAAAAAATATTTAGGTGTACAAGTTTTAGGAAGACTTAAAACTAATTTTAAGTTTGAAAATTTTCCTAAAATTTTTAAACAAAATGATTTTTGATTCAGGAAGATTTAGAAAAAAATAGAAGCTTTTCAAGAATTGTGAAAGGTTTCAAGACTATACAAAAAACCTTCTTAAGATTCCTGGAAAAATTTTAAATAATTTTTTAAATTCTAAAATTTATTTCTAAAGAAAATTTCAACAAATTTCAAAAGGTTTCTAAAAATATCGAAAAAAATATGGCAGATTTTAAGGCAATTTTATTGATTTTGAAAGATTTTTTCAAATTTCAAGAAAAATTTGAGTCAGTTTCAAATATAATTAAGAATTTTAGAAGCTTTCAAGATATTAAAAATATTCTAAACTTGAAAAGGTATCTGAAAATTTATCAGATAATTTTGAGTTTCTCCTAAACTTTCAAAAGTCCTAAATTAACTTTAAACGGACCCCTTTTTTTCATAAATTTTGTAAAATCCTGTAATAAAATAGAATTTCATCAAAATTTTCTATTTTTTTTCAATAAAATTGAAAAACTCTTGAATTATAAACTTTTAACATTGAAATTAAAATTGTTCATTTAAACGCTGAGTTATTTGAAAGTATAAAATGAAAGCTATTAACACTTTTTAATTACCAAAATTTTAATCAAATGCACTTATACTGCAAAAAACATTTGTTTAACTTTTATGAATTGTACAGTTTAATGATTCAGATTCAGTTAAAAAAATATAAATCCATCTTATCGTTTTCAAAGCTGTAAATTGAAGAATAAATAAATAAATTTATAAATGATCTAAATTATATCATTTGAAGCAATTTTAAACTAGAAACATTAAAGAGTTGAACGATTAACATTCTTTTTAACTAAACACTTTCCAAATTCAAGTTTAAATTAGAAAGTACATTATATTTTCAGTGATTTCAAATAAATATTAATGACTGATTGAATTTCTGTTCAATTTTTATTCATACATAAAAATTTTTTTTTGCTTTGAAATATTTTTAAATATTCCCTGTAATTTTTTTTTCAAATAAAAAAATAATTTTTCGAGGAATATCAAAAAAAAAAAAATTTTGTTTAAAATTTTCTGAAATCTTACGAAATTTTTTCTTAAAATTAATTTTTCAAACTAAAAAATAATTTTTCATTTCCCTGGGAAACTTGAAAACTTTTTTTAAAACCTTTCACAATTCCTAATTGTCCATTTCTAACATTTTTGCAAGAGTATTTATAATTTTTATTTCGAAACGCTGTATATTTTAAGGTTAATCTATGATTGAACGCAGTAATAATTACACTTTTTTTGTATAGAAAGAATTCTTTAGAATACAAATATTTCACTTAATTATTTGAAATTTAATGTTTAATTTTTATTTAAACATATACACTTTGGTTCTAACCTCCAACGTAATTTCTTCTTCGTAAGTGTTCAGCTGATAAATCTTGGTATCTCCTTCATAAAAGATATGTTCACATATTATTGGAAATCATTTATCATTTAATTATGTCCCTTTCCAAAATTTTTGCAAGAGTATAATTAATTATAATTCCGAAACGCTGTATATTTTGAGGTTAAGCTGTCATTGGTCGTTGTGTTTCCAAACATCACTTTCTTACAAGCATGTGATTACTCTGGCGGGATAATGTTACCTGCTCCGCTTGTAATATGTCATTGGCTTGAGTGGGAAATATGTTGTCACTGGGTGACCATCGGGGAAGTCAATAGTGACTGGTTTTCTGAATCTTGTTACAAATATGTGACTACTCAGATTAGTAACTGTGTTAGCTGAGCACTCTACAAAAAGTTGATGTAATTTTACATCGAGCCACGATGCAAAATTTTCTTTCTGCGTCCGACGATGTAAGTTTACACACTTATGAGAAATAATATTAAGATAGTAGAGATGACATACTTCAGACCAATCAAATCAAATTTGATTGGTCTCAAGTATGTCATCTCTACCATCTTAATATTATTTCTCATTAACTTATATCACTCAGACAAACAACAGCGCTTTAACAACATCATTATTCTAATTTACACACTTATGTAAAAAAATGCAGGAAGCAAATTGGCAGTGCCTTATTTGAATTTTAAGGTTATGTTCGTAAGTTTCGAAATTTCTGAACACTAGCAGGATAAATAAATCGCAAATCATTTTTCTAAGATATCTTACTGAATGAAAAATACATATTTTATTATTCATATAGAACCTATCACTATTAGAGCAAAATTAGGGGATTGTCGATTTACGTCCTTCTCGTAACTTTTTAGAATGCCAAGATGTAACAATACTACCTGTCTATGAAATTACGCTAGAGACTGCAACTTTTAAAAAAAGTGTTAATTCTTAAGCTCATTTAAGTTTATTCGCTTACATAAATTGACCACGTGCTACGCTGATCGAATAATTTCCATCGTCAGACATAGTAATTTTACATCGGACTGTTATTTCACACTGTTCATGTGGTGAAATTGGACTAGATCGTGAATTTCTGTGCGATATTGGTAAATTTTACTAGTTTATACATTTTAATTTGAAAATACACTGCGCGTGAAATTACAATTTGATTTTAAATATCACCAAAGATTTTTTGACAGTGCTAACTTTATACAAAATCGAGATTGCTGAGCTTGAAAATTAGAAATTGGCAGCTCTTTTAAGTTTGGTGAAATTTAGGGAATTTATACACAAATTTGAAGATAGCCTTATTTTTTTAGTTTTTGACAATCAACAAGACTCCTTACAGAGAAAAATTTTGAATGAAAATAATAAAAAATAGTAAATAATAATAAAATAATGCATCATGGCTTATAAAGCAAAATCTTGAGCCAGACGCCGTACGTATACTGCGTATGGCGCGTAACATCAAGTTGGTCAAAGAATGCTAAATTCGAATTTTTTTCGTCGAAATGTCCCATCTTGTGAGGTTGCCGAAAAAATACCCATTTTTTCGATTAGTTAATATTAAAAGATGCCGCTCATTCCCTCTTATTTCGCATAAGAATAACATGGGGTTGGAGAAAACACAATTTTTCACAATTATGAGACTGGAAGGCTTAATTTTCAATGAAACGAGTGCAAATTACAGGAACTTCTTAAAATCATTTCCCAGAATGTGACATGCATTGTCTTTTTATTTTGACCCGCCCCTCCCCAAAAAAACAAAACAAAAAAAACTCTTCAAACGAGCATGTTGATCTTGTATGTTGCATGATTAGTATATTCCTTTTAAGAATACCAATAATTTTCGATAAAGTGTGATAAAATTAATCTTTTGGACAAATAAAAATTGTTTAAACAATTAATATTTCAAAAACAATTTTTATTTTAGAAACGAATACATGGGTTTTTTTAAGTTGTTCATTGGAGGCGATCGGTAAAAAGAAGTTACAAAAAAGTAATATTTACAAGTATGCAGACATACCCTTGCATGCGGGGCTCTTCAAGGACGGACGAACCCTTTCTCTAGCTGCTCGTAAGAACAACACTGACACCACCAAACGACCAACAAGTTTTAGATGCGGTTCACAACGATCAAACGCGCAGTGCAATCGACAATATTTCGGCAAACAGTGCTGATTCCCCTAGAGTTTCGGTGAAGAAAATAATTGAGATGTAAACAAAACGACGAACCAGTGAAACGCCCACATTGAGTTGACGAATTAACTCAAGGATGACTTGCTAGACTGCTACGATGCCAGCATTATACCTGTTCATGGATGCTTTATGGCGCGTATGCATACTTTATGTTGCCAGAAACACCAAGAGCTTCAGCACGTTCCGCATCAGTCTTTTTGAAATCAATCCGTCTACCTCTCGAAAAAGGGATATGTACGCGAAGTACTTCCCAACCGCTGTATGAACAAGCCGCAGACGAAGAGCAAGAAACGACATTAAGTCCAAACGCAGAAAGCAGGCACCTCCTGAGAGATGATCCCGTTTTCAGGACAAGATAGAACATTCATATACAGGTTGCTTCCAAGCCCCAGACCTGGCTGGAATGAATACCTCCCTTCGTGAGGATCTCGGAAGAGTGTGACCTCTGGACCATCAATTGTTCAGTTCATGGTGCTGCGAGAGCTTTGGCTAATTCCAATCGAAGGCTAAAACCGACAGAGGATCAAAAGACAAAAAAGATCCTTGCATCAACTGAACCAGAAGAGTGGATGGACAAGACAGATGCGTCCGGTGTTTAGTGTGTGATGGATTACATAACTTCTGGTAGACCTTTCACGGAAAGGATGCAAAAGTTCTCTCAAGAATTGAGGATATATCATCACACACGGTATAAATCAAAGCTGCTGACAATCAAGCAGCACATTATTGATAAAATACGGGTATTATCTGACGTAAGGAGTAGAATACAGAAGAAGGAGAGATGGATCAGGGAGAATCAACAGTTTCTCGCTGACCCATCGCGCGTCTTCAGTGATCACTGTGTTTCTGTCAAAATCCACCCAAGCCCCACGAGACAGAAGCTTTTTGGAGAGAGGTATACAAGATCCCAAAAACACTGGAGCTGAAAGAAGATACTGATAATGTCATCCGCTTCAAGGAGTTTGGCGACAACTTCATAACATCAGAGGAGGAATGTCCATCAATTACTGCCGAATAGGTGAAAAAAGCACTTAGGGGGCACGAAGAACTATTCCGCTGCAGGACCAGATGGCACCAAGAACTTCTGTTAAAAGAAGTTTACGTCGACAAACCAATATCTGGCCCGCTTTCACCTAATATTTAAATTCGGAGACGCCCATTTCGCAGTGGCTGGTGTGAGGACACACTATACTCCTACAGAAGAAAGGCGACTTGTCCAACCCAGATCATGCTAATTGACAGGTGCGTCTGCAAAGATGCAGCAACACATCAGCGCCTGGATTGACTACTGGAAAGCTTTCGATTCAACCTCTCATAGACTTATCATCTGTCTGCTGGAAAGATTGAAGGTTCATCCACACATAGTGAAATGCATAGAGAGATTGATGCCCCTTTCGATAACAAGATTTACAGTCTCATATGGAAATTATCATGTGACAACGAACAACGTCACCTTCCAAAGGGGCGTCTTTCAGGGCAATACTATGATCCCTCTGTTTTTTTGCATCACGCTTCTGCCTCTATCTATCACACTACGAAATTCTCCTGGATACCTCTATGGCGACAGTTATCATCCCAAGCATAAGGTCACTCATGTATTTTATATGGATGACCTGAAGATATATGCTTCTGATGCAAGAAAACTTCAACTTGCTCTGAATATCGTCAAGGTGTACACTGGGAGATTGGTATAGACTTTGGATTAGACAAGTGGACCAAGATTAATCTGATGAAAGGAAAGATTACTGGCAGTGTTGATCAAGGTATCTGCGACTAACATGCTTGCCGTCCCCGTTCTTCTCTACGCGTTTAGGGTGGTTTAATGGATGAAGAACGAGCTTAAAACCCTTGAAATCGCCACGCGTAAGATCATACATATGCATAAGAGCTTGCATATCAATTCGTCCGTTGGCGATTATGCATCTCATGCCGACAAAGCGGTCGGGGACTTCTGAATCTCCAATGTCTTCATAACCAAATTTTTCTCAGTACAGCTGTGTTCATTGTAAATAGCAGAGATCCTCTCCCAAAAATGGTCAGAAAACACAAGATGATTGGCAAACAGGCGTTTTTTTTAAAAAGCTGCGGTCTATAAGAGAAAAACATTAGACACTTTCCATGGCTTATTTATTACTTCACGTCAAGATAAACCAAAAACGCATAACACTAATCACTGTTCAGGAATCATTCATGTGATGAGAACATTGCCTTGGAGGATTCATTAAGACTTGAGAATGCACGGGTCGAAATTCGAACTGACATTCAATATCACTTTGAATAATGTAGCGCGTCGAAATTGGTCTTAGAAAGGGGGTCAAAAGTGCTTGGCACGAATGTCAGAACGGAACTGATAAGAGAAAGCTTGATACTGTCTAGCCAAACTGAGCGAGCCATCACAACAACAACACTACCCCTTCATGCCCGCGGTCGCAAGATCTCGAGCGACAGACAATAATAAAAGTGACCCCGCGGGACAATAGCGTTAGCTACAAGCTTCCAAAATAATCACAAACCTCATTAGGAATAATAAACATTTCTCAGTTATAAACTTATTTTGGATCAGTCGGTTATTCAAGTTTGCAGTTATATCAAGTGTCAATTTCACGAATTTAAATATTTCACGTAATCATGTAAGCAGTTAATGTCAATCGGTATGTATTGCAGCTCGGGCGAGTATTCCATCAATTTTAGTTACTAAATATCACAGTTATGGTCCGGAAGCGCGCAACATGGCGACTGGCCGTCCAGGCCAGACGCATGCTTGTCCAATAGTCATAGTCATAGCAGCTCGAAGGCGCGTCTATATGGCGACTGCCGCCGTGGACCAGACACCATGCTTGTACAATAGTCAAAGTCAGAGCAGCCCGAAGGGGCGTCCACGTGGCGAATGCCATTGCGAGCCAGACCCCATGTTTCTACAATATTCACAGTCACAGCACTTGAGTCGAAACTTCTTCATAAGAAATTCATATTTACAAGCACATATTAAAGCATTTGCGGGAACTAAAATAATCACAATAATCAAGTTAGTCACAATACATATACGTTCTGTCATCATAACACCATCCCACCACAGGGTATCAAGACGCAGGCTAAGCACGGGGAATCTCAGCGCAATCCCAGAACAGGGTGTGAAAAACATAATACCAGCACTGGGAATCAAAACATAAGCCCAGCACGGGGCACCAAAACACTATCCCAGCACGGGGAATCAAAACATCGGCACAGCACGGGGAATTAAATCATAAACATAAATCATTGATACTGAATCAGTAATGACACTCGAGACGCATGCAACAAGGCAGGAAGCAAAATAACGAATCTTCAGACTGCCTCTTGAGACGACTGCGTCTTGGCAGCCAGTAATTAGCAAGATCCAAGAATGTGTCCTTGGACGAGTGCCACTCAATATAAAGTAACAAGTCCCAAGAATGTCTCTCGAGGATAGTGGCGCTTAGCAACAATACAACAAGTGAGTTACTCCTGTAAGTTTCATGTCCATGATCGGGTCGGAACTCGAACCGACAATCAATATAACTTTGAATAATGTAGCGTGTCGGGCGTGAAGGGATAAATTTATTATAGATATTTAATAAATCAAATTGATTAGGCTCAAAAAAGTATTAACACATTGTGATCTGATATTATCGGAATGGGGTTTGGTATTGAAGGATTTACATACAGGGTGATTCACACTTCATCATACACCTTGTATATGTCGTAGGCATTAGCTCGAATACGGCATTAGATCTAATGCCCGGGCAATAGCCCTAATGCCGGCACGAAGATGAATCTACCTGCGTCGACCTTTCTTTCGTCTAATTCCCCGAATTCAAGGTGACACTTGGTCGTCTGCATGCACTCACGGCTCATTGCTCAAAGTATACCTGGGCAATAAGACGATTTTCATTTTAAATCAATGACTATTATACATGTACTGGGATTGTGAAAAATTGAGAAATCTTTTCAAAATACATGATGAATCTTCAACCAAATAAACTACTTTTTAACCAAGCAGTTCGACTTTATACCAAGTACCTAGTTGAATTTTTAACCAACAAAAGAAAAGAATTCTTGACGAAAAGTGTAATAGTTAATATTTCAGCCAAAAGACGAATATTTAACAATATAGTTGAATCCTCAACAAAACCTGATTATTAATTTTGAAGAAAGCAGTTGCATTTGAAACCAAAACGATCAAATTTCTAACAAAAGAATTAAATTTCCTATAGAATAGACGAATTTTCAACTAATGTGTTGATTTTTCAATTAACAAGATGAATTTTCGACAAAATACATGAATTTTATTTTAAATCAATATCAATATAATACTGATGGCTTTGTAAACTATAAACAATCCTACAATATTTGCTTATTTAAATTTGCACATTGAAAAACAATTTTGCACGACTTTCAAAACAAAAACATACATTTTTAATCCAGAGGATAAATTTTCTTAAAAAAGTCGAATTTTATACAAAATACATAAATTTTCAATAGTTGAATTTTCCATAAAATAACCTCAGAAATTAAACTTATTCAATTTTAAATCAATGGCGTTACATTTACTTTAAATCAGAGAAATGCTATATCTACTGTTCGGTGTATTCTAAAAATGACAGAAGGAAAAAAGTGAGGAATCTTTTCAAAATGCAAAACATTATTTTTATTACATTATAATACATTCAGAGTAATTGCCAGAGATACATTTTATCTGAAGTTGGATGAAAATTCGTCTATTTTATAGAAAATTTAATTCTTCTGCTAGAAATTTAATCTTTTTTGGTTAAAAATGCAACTATTTGGTTGAAATATTAACTATTACATTTTTCGTCGAGAATTCTTTTCTTTTATTGGTTAAAAATTCAACTACTTGGTGTAAAGTCGAACTGCTTTGATAAAAATTTAATTTATTTGTTTGAAGATTCATCACCTTAGTTGAAAATTCATTTTTTTTTTAAATAAAAATATGATTTTAAACATTTTTCTTTGTTTGAAAATTAACTGTTTTAACGGAAAGTTTAACTATTCTCTCAATAAAAATTATCGGATAATTGTAGCTTTCATTTGTTTGCAATGGTTTTATCCAACTTCAGATAAATATCTCTGGGATTTACTGTGAATGTATTATAAGGCAATAAAAGTAATTTTATGTATTTAAAAAAAATTCCTCACTTCTTTTACTCTCTTCATTTTTATGATACACTAACCAATAGATATAGCAGTTTTCTGATTTGAAGCAAATGTAGCAATATTGATTTAAAATAAAATTCATGTATTTGGTTGAAAATTCATTTCTTCAGTAGAAAATTATTCTTATTGGTCAGAAATTCATCTTTTTAATTGAAAAATCAACACATTAGTTGAAAATTCGTCTACTCTATAGGAAATGTAATTCTTTTGTCAGAAATTTGATCGTTTTGGTTTCAAATGCAACTGCTTGCTTTAAAATTAATAATCAGTTTTTTTTAGGATTCAACTATATTGTTAAATATTCGTCTTTTGGCTGAAATATTAACCATTACACTTTTCGTCGAGAATTCTTTTCTTTTGTTGGTTAAAAATTCAATTACTTGGTATAAAGTCGAACTGCTTGGTTAGAAAGTAGTTTATTTGGTTGAAGATTCATCATGTATTTTGAAAAGATTTCTCAATTTTTCACAATCCCAGTACATGTATAATAGTCATTGATTTAAAATGAAATTCGTCTTATTGCCCAGGTATACTTTGAGCAATGAGCTGTGAGTGCATGCAGACGACTAAGTGTCACCTTGAATTCGGGGAATTAGACGAAAGAAAGGTCGACGCAGGTAGATTCATCTTCGTGCCGGCATTAGGGCTATTGCCCGGGCATTAGATCTAATGCCGTATTCGAGCTAATGTCTACGACATATATACAGATTCCTTGTAAAAAACCGAACAACAAATTACAATGGCAAAATGTTGTACGCTCAATAGTTTTTAAACTATTGATAATTGCAGCGAGCCAATAGGAGGTTGTTATTCTCGCGCGTTCATGAGCATCTTGCGCGAACGAACTGTTGATGTCTTATTTGAAGTTGGTATGAGAATGCCTGTTCAGATTGTATAATTTCCCCTCCGTTTATTTTTGCAGAAGATTTTGACTCTTTGGTGCAACTTCACACGTAAACGAGATTCGAAAATAATCAAGTATCTTTCACTGGCAACAAAATTGCAAAACATTTCTCGAGGAGTTAATTACCTAAATTAAATGCATAATTTGCTTTGAATTCTGTAGAAGCCTCCTGAATTCTTTCCATTCTGCAAAATTAGTCAAGTTAGATCGACTGCTACGCTAGCAGTGAATGAAGCTGAACTTGTTATTTGAATTCCACAGAATTCATCCGAATTTCGTAGAATTTCCTTTAACATTTTTTCATTACATTTTAAAAAGTTTTGAATACTTTTCAAGCTATGAGAATACAAATTGAATTATTTGGTATTTGAAAACTTTTAACTTCTCTAAATTTCGTAATTATTTACGAATTAGTCAAGTTATGTCGAGGACTTAGCTTCCAGCGAGTGATGATGTAATCGATTCTTGAATTCCACAGAATTCTTTAAAACGCCTTGTAACATTTTTGAATATTGAAAATCTTTTTGAATGTCATCGAATGTTTTTAAATGTAAATTTCTAAATCCAATTCCGGGTAGTATTTCAAATAACGAAGAAATGAAAGAAGGCCCTGCTAATGTAGAAACTTTCTAAATTTTCAAACAAATGTCTATCGTATTAGAAGTCATGAAACTTAATTTTATTTCTGGAAATAAAGAAATACCTTCGCTCGACTTTTATAAACGTCTAGTTTTTCGACTGAAGAATTCAAAGAAGGGATTTTGTTTTTTAAGGCAGATGACTGTTTGTCGTAAAAACGCGACCAAAACAGTCTGAAGACTCAGTTAAAAAACTGTCCAAAAATCTTTGGAGATTGGATTCTTCAGTTGAAAAATTACCTAAAAAGCTTGCGAAAGCGATGTCATAAACATTTATCAGATGTAGTTCATTATTTCTGTAAATAATAAGGACTCTCATAACTTTCAATTACTTCACAATTTCTAAACTTTCGTAAGAGTCTGTGAGTTTAAGAAATGATTTAGTTCTGTAATAAAAAAAAATTTTAAATGAAATGTAAGATATAAGTAACGAACTTCATAAAATAAAATTAGAAGTTGTCACTCACCTGTTGTTTTCCCGAAACTGACATTTGCATTTTCACTAATACGACAGTGCAATCTCACAAAAGTTAATTCAAAGTGAAATAATTATGAATTATACCCCAGAAGAGTATACCAAAAGTTAATAAGGTATGACGAATGTGGGCGGAACGGGAATGCAACTTCACGAGAGTACGCATTAAGTTTTATAAACCGAAGGCACTCTAACCCACAACAAATTTTGCATTTAGTGAATAGAGCGAGAGAAACAGGAAATTTAGTTCCTGTTCGAAGAGGCTGTGGGCAAGGAGATGCAGGAATTCAGTTGCCTGTGCATGATGAAGACGCGATTGTGAATAGTGTTCTTGAAGAACCTGCCATCGGTATACGGGGTCTTGCCGCAATGCATGAAATAAGTTACAGTACATGCCAAAGGGTGTTGACTTTCCCAGACGACTACAATTTTGCAACTGGTTACTAGGACGACATGCCAATGATCCAAATGTTGTAAAGAGCATTATGTTTACTGATGAATGCACCCTTACAAGAGATGGAATTTTTAATTCCTGAAATTGGCATCATTATGGTTTCGAAAATCCTCATCTCACACTTCCAACCCGAAATACTGAGAACCGAATCAGTATAAATGTATGGTGTGGCATTGTGGAGGAACATGTGGTAACCTTCCATTTCCTGAATACAATCCATTTAATCTGTATTCCTGATCCCTCCGTATATTATTGTAAACTAATTTACACTAGATTGGTCCGTTTGAAATCGAGGGACATTTGAATGGTGAAATGTATGCCGAATTCCTGGAGAATCAATTGCCTGGCCTTCTAGAAGATGTACCGTTGAATCTTCGTCAGAGACTCGTTTTCCAACAAGATGGAGCTCCCGCACACAATACGCTCGTTGCAAGAAGACTTTTGAATAATATGTTTCCCAATGCTTGGATTGGCACACGCGGTCCACTTGCTCAATGGCCACCAAGAGCAGCTGATCTTACTTCTTGTGACTTTTTTTATGGGGATTTCTAAAAGAAAAATTTTATCAGACGCCGGTGCATACCATGGAAGAACTTCTTAATCGGTTACAGGAAGCATTTGCCTTAATTACCCCCGACATTATTCGGAAACTGTCAAGCAACATTGCGCGGCGCGCTCAATTATGTGATGAACATGCAGGGCAACATTTTGAGCAATATTTAAAATAAAAAATTGTAGAAAAATAATTTTTAAATAAATTTTCTTTTTCAGTAAACTGATACTTTAGTGATTTTTTCGTAACGAGATAGATTATGTTTCACATATCAAAAAACTGGAAATATTTTTAATGTTGCTTACCTATTATCATAGCAAATTTTAAAATAAATAAATTAAATTAAAAATAAAAAGAACCTAACATTCTTTAAGCTTAGTAGACTTTCTTTCTTGAAAATTTATTAACAAGTCTGGAATACAAAAATACTTATTCTACCCGAACAAGTCGTTCTATTCCATTCCTTGCAGAATTTCAGTTAATTGTATTTCAACAAAATTAACAATAACTATAAGATTACAGAATGGAATGAACTTACTTTCGTGATAATTTATTTAGAAGCCTAAATAAGTAGTCCATTTGCTTCAAGTTTTATGATGATTTTAATTTACATAACATTCAGACTCTTTTAAAAAACAAAAAAGACTTCGGTTAGAACGAGTAAATAACAATTTTATTGAAATTCAAGTCCGAAGAGTTTGAAACAAGATATTCGATTTCTGCATTGCACTTTTTTATGAAACTGCAGATAAAAATGAATTTTGAAGTTGAGATTTGCTATCTGTAATAATTTTGTTTAGATTTAGTATTTAAATCGGAGGATTCCCTAAACAAGTGGCAGTGATATGTTTAACGAACTTCACGTTGTTTCGAACCTTTTGTCTCTGGTCTGACTGTTACGACTTTTTTTACTAACTTGAAGTAAGACATCAACAGTTTGTTCACGCAAGATGCTCATGAACGCACGAGAATAACAACCTCCTATTGGCTCGCTGCAATTATCAGTAGTTTAAAAACTATTGAGCGTACAACATTTTGCCATTGTGATTTGTTGTTCGGTTTTTTACAAGGAATCTGTATATACAAGGTGTATGATGAAGTGTTAATCACCATGTATACTTAAAATTTATATGCAATTTCGAAAATTATGAACAATTTTTTACTTTCTCATTTTTGTATTCAAAAATATTTGTTTATAACAATTCAGATGATTATTATACAAATTATCTGTATTATGTGGGTGCCCCTGTATGGATTTAAGACGTTTTGTAATATTTATTAGTAGCTCCTCAAGAGTTAAAGTACAAAATTTGGAAAATTGCTCGTTTTGCTATAATTTGCGTTGAATAAATAAATAAATACAAAATAAAGTGAAATAAAAAAATTACTGCTATCTGATCTCTTAAAAATTTAATTATCTTCAATTTAGAAAAAGAAAATTGTAAGTTTCATTTCTTGAGCACTGTGTGCTGTTATGACGCCTGCTGCTTTGTCTGGTGTTCGCTTTATTTGCTTGTAGAAGGTAGGCTTTGTATGCATTGTGATGCCCATGCACATCGCCGCTTCCTTAGTCAGTGTTATTATCTGAGGATCTACCTGCATCGGAGTTATAGTTTCTATCTGTTTCTTTGTTATCAACATGAACTCGGTCTTCCTAGTTGACAAAATAAGGATGTGATCCACTTGTTCATGCGGCGCATAATCTGACTTAGTTTCATCTGAGCTCTTTCCACGTCTCACACAAAGATTACCTTTTCACTGATTGACAGGCACTAGTCGTTGTATCTCACAACTCGCACTGAAAGTTGCAGCTTCTTGGCATTAGTTGTACATGTTCAGTAGTAACTGCCGACGAATGCGAGCTACTACTTTCTGGACTTTTTCCGGTGTCCTATCGGGTCCTGGTGCTAGCATGAGAACTTCTCCACCGAAGAGCGATATCTCCGCGCCTATGACCTAGCTGTCGTTCTTTTCTCTTACCGGGTGAGTGGGAAAGAGCGCATCCACGATGCTTTCCATCGCATCGGCTGAGGGGACTCCAAGCTTTCGGGTCACTTTTTTGTATTTTAATCCCTCGGGGGTTTCATGTCCACTTCTAGGATGAGAGATCCCCATTTCTGTGCCTTAATATTTTCATTCGCTCCTCGGAATTTACTTTTGGCAATCTTGAATATCATTGCTCTAAGAGCTAATTTGTTAGTGCCTTTTTTCTTGGTTGAGTAGCCTTCAGTTTATGCTGTGAACACTTCCTTCGAAGTTCTGCAATCTCTTTTTGCACCAATAGTTAGAACGCCTGTTTCTGCACAGTTTGCTCCGAGGCATCGACACGTCACAAGCCTTGTGTATGAGAGGCATTGTGGCCTCCACAAGCTCTCCACTTTAGTGGATTGTCGTGGTGTGCCTTTGTCCTTGCTTTCCTTCTACCCTGAAGCATATGTATCCTTCTCTAATGTATCTTCGAGGAGGTCCAGTTGCTTCTAGAATTTTTGAATCCACGTTGCAATCCTTTGTCTCTTATTTGCCACGCTTTAACAAAAACTAGGAACTTCACGGCCGCTCAATGGATAAATAAGTTATTTGAGCAATATGAGAATCTTCAGGGCATCATTGGACGTGTCTTCCTAGGACAAGTCTTCCCAAGATATCTCTACCCACCTTAAAATAAATAGGAGCTCCTGCGAGGTTTCCTGGGAAGACATGTCCAATTGTGCATCGAATGATGTTTTTTGGAAGTGGAAAGCGATTTCCTGGGAAGACATGCCTGATGGTGCCTCGAAGCATTTCAATTTTTTTGAGGTGGGAAGTTATTTCCCGAAAAGAATTATCCAATATTACCAGAGCGTGCATAGGTAGACCTTTCGAGCATTTTAATTTAATCGCACATATTCTTCCAAGAGCAAACTGAACATCAAGTACCATATGTGCACGTGTACGTGTACAGATATACCGTTCGAGCATTATAAGTTAGACGTGCACATATGTGCACGTGTACGTGTACAGGTCGACCTTTCGAGTATTTTAAGTTAGGCATGCACAATTGTCCAAGTGCTATCAGTGCACGTGTACGGGTACAGTTGTATGTTTGGAGCTTTTCAGTCAGACGTGCACAGTTGTCCCAATCCTCATGTTCCCATCTGTGCACATTAAAATTCAGACGTGCACAGTTGGCCAAGTCTTATCTGTGCGCGCTTGAATTTAGACGTGCACAGTTTTTACTTGGACAACTGTGCATGTATAGTTTTTAACTTGCACAGATGGGCACCTGCACGCTGGGGCGTCTGGCCATTGACGTGCATAGTTGGACCATTGCAAAGACCGGCCTTAAGCCGAGGGTCGAAATTATTGTTGAATAGGTAAATCAACAATAATAATTAACCCGGCCAAAAGCCGAAGGTTGCAATATGTATCCATATATCCATGTTCTTATCTTCTTCTATTTTAAAATAGGTTTACATAGGAATTACAATCGTCTCCTTCCTCCCATCTGTAAAACATGAATATGCGGTATAGTTAGGAGCAAGCGAAATGTAATCTATGAGAAAGTACTATGAAAAATCTCTGCTGACTTGTGGCATGACCTAGAAAAGTTGTAGCAAAAATCTGAAATTCATACCAATTGGTCTTTGAAGTCTTACTTTTAGTTTAAGCTAATAAAACTTTAAGAATCTTCAAAGGTTCTCGAGATACGCCTAAAAATGTCCAAGCATGTCTGCGCCGAATTTTAGTCGCTTTAGCAGCGAGTCTGGCCGTCTGCGGTGCTCGCCGAATAAGACTCGACGCAGACACGCTTGTACATTCCGTGCCATATCTTAGGAACCCCTGAAATTTTTTAAGTTTTATTGTCTTAAATTGAAGATGAGATTTCACAGATTACGTCCTGGCAATATCAGTTTTTTTCCTGGAGTATCCTAAGTCACAGCATGAGCAGAAGTTACAAAACAAAATCTGAGAAATTCTCGGCGACCACCGCTCTCGCGGTCGAGATCAGTAATCGCCGACTGAAACTTGACATTTGAGGCTTGGACATTTTTAGTCGTATATCGCAAACCCGTAAAGATTTTTTCAGGTTTTATTGGCATAAATTGAAGATAAGACTTTGAAGACTAAATAGTATGAATTTGAGATTTTTGCTGCAACTTTCCTAGGTCATGTCACATGATGAACTCGAGGTAAAAAATTCGAGAAACTCTTGATTTTTTTTTAAACTTCTCACGTAGTATATTCTCTCCAAACGGTCAAAAATATCTCTATTAAGGTTCAATTGACGCGTAATTTAATAGGCTTCTCAATGGTTTTTTTTAAGTTTCTTGCTCCATTTTTGATCAAGTGATCACGTTTCAGTCAGCAGTACTTTCGCTGATTGTGCCGACAATTTTCGACGGTAGTATGGTTTTCATATTTTTAGTTGATGTTACAAATTTATTGAATACGATTTACGAAATCTTTTGCGATAATGTAGGTACAAAATTAGGAGCATGGTGTAGTTTCGAGTTTGACTTTTACCGCTGTTATCCTCTGGATGTTTTCTTTATTATTATTTCTTCATTATTTTTTTTCGAAACTTTTTCTCGGATGAGCCCGGTTTTTCATCATCAGCCACAGAGTGCAAAAGTTGAAGAAATATCACCGACTTGAAACGGTGAGAAAAGTCGCCTCTGGGTGCTTTCTTAGAGCTACCATCTGCCACTCAATAGGTTTTTAGTCGCTTTCTTCCTGGTGGTTTAGAAAGTTTCTTACAATGCGACAATTGTTCAATAAAACCGCTTTCTGAGCTGCTGTTAGCAACCTACTGACTCCTAAATTTTCATGATGTTCAGTGCATCTTGTATGCACATTGCCTGTAGCCGAAATCACAAGAGGATGAACAGATGCATGTTTCACATTCCTTCATATTGTCTTTACTTCATATCACGATGTCGGGTTGATTGGCTTGTACATAATGATCCGTTTTCTAAAATGGGCACTGGAGTATATCTATAGAAAGGCATTCTTTCTGTTAAGAGTCCTAGGCTTAGGGCAAGTTGTCGATATATAATGCCCCACATATTATTATGTCTGTGCGTATATTTATATATATTATATATATTGAATCTTTATCAAAAAAACTCCATAGTGAATAAATTCGGCTCAATGCTCGACCTTATCATATCCAATTATAATAATTGCTCGTCCTTTCTGGCACCGGATCCTTTGCTACCTTGTGATCCCTATCATCCACCGATAATTTATTATGTATCTACTCCTAGTACAACCAGTGAATTGGCACATAACATTGTATCCTATAACTTCAAAAAAGCCAACTTCGCATTTATCAACTCATATTTAGAAAAGGTTGACTGGAAATATATTCTCTCTCATTCGATAACCCTTTCTAACAGTAATTGTCCCAACTTTAATAAGAAGGAAATTATCGACGATATGGTTGACTTTTTATATATGCACTTGTACACTGCGATAGAAGAGTATGTCCCAAAGTATTATTGTCATACCTCAACCTACTCTCCCTAGTTTTCATACGAGCTTAAAGATCTCGTAATTGCCAAGAAGATTGCGCACTTAGTATACAAGAGAACGAGAGGTCAGACTGACTATGAGAATTTATCAGTCTTGAGGGCGAGACATAATTTTTTATCGGAGCGTTGCTATAATGAGTACATACTCAGGACTGAGAGAAATATCATAGCCAACCCGAAATCTCTTTGGAATTATGTTAACGAAACTAAAAATAACTCCGATGCCAGCTGAAATGTTTCTCGATAATTTAAGAGCAGACTCTTGTCCGCAGATCGCCGAATTATTTGTTATACATTTTAAATCAGTTTACAATCCTACTAAAAATTGTGCCCACATTCACTCTTATCACGATGAAGTCGATCTAAATATTGTTTATATTTCCAGAGACGAAATCAGGGCTAAACTACGTAATCTCAAACAGAATAAGGGAGCGGGTATCGATGGCATCCCTCCCTCTCTTCTGAAGTCTTGCTGCTCGTCACTTACTGAACCTCTTTTCTTAATTTTCAACTCTTGCCTGGAATTCGGTTACTTCCCGTATGCCTGGAAAGAGGGAATAATTGTTCCTATCCATAAAGGTGGTGACGAATCTGACGTCACTAACTATAGGCCGATAACAAACCCTAATGCCATATCTAAATTATTTGAAAGTATAATGTATGATAAAGTTTATTTTGCATTTTCTAATCTGATTTTCGACGATCAACATGGATTTAGAAAGGGCCGCTCGGTCAGTACAAATTCATGCATCTACACTCAATACTTACTGAGCGCACTGGAGGGTGGCGGTCGGTTGATTCCGTTTACACAGATTTCTCCAAGGCTTTTGACAAAGTGGATCACAGTATCTTAATTTCCAAACTAAGAGCCTATGGTGCCTCTAGTACTGCAGTTAATTGGATAGAATCTTATCTGCATAACAGAACACAAGTTGTTAGGATAAATGGTCATATATCCAGCAAATTTTTGGCAACTTCGGGTGTCCTCCAGGGGTCGCACATGGGTCCCCTACTCTTTCTAATCCTCATAAATGATACAAAGCAATCTATTCAGCATAGTAACTTCCTTTGTTACGCGGATGACCTTAAATTGTATCACAAAATTTCTTCCTTTGGTTGTGCTGCTAAACTTCAAGAAGATCTTGAAAGAATTCATTTGTGGTCTTTGGAAAACAACATGCCTTTAAATATAAAAAATGCAAAATTATTTCATTCACAAGAAAGAGGAAGCTAATTAGATTCTTTTACAACATCGAAGGACAACTGTTGGATAGAGTTCTCTATGTGAGAGATCTGGGTGTCATCCTTGACTTTGTCCTGACTTACCTTGATCATTTATCTATGATTGTGAATGAAGCAGTTAAAGCTTTAGGATTCATTGTCAGAACTTCTAAGTCTTTTCATAATCTTCTAGTTTTCAAAACACTCTATTTCTCGCTAGTCAGGCCTCATCGTGAGACGGCCTCCGTCATCTGGTCACCCTTCTAAGCGGCCCGTATGATGAGAATTGAACGAGTACAGAATAGATTTCTCAGATGTGTAGCTTGGCTGCTTGGTATACATAGGAATAGATTTGACCACGATTACACTGAACTTCGAACTACCTTAAATGTACCTTCAATGCAATCCCGACTCTTAACAGCAGACTTGCGTTTTCTTTATAATATAATTAATGGTCATATCGATTCTCCACAAATTCTAGCCCTGATCTCGTTTTCTACTCCTACTCTCTCTCAGAGGCTCGACCTCTATCTTTAGAGTTCCTTTTCATCGAACAAATTATGGCGGAAATATTACTCTAACACGCATTTGTCATGAAGCTAACCACTTTTCGGACTTGGATTTCTTCGACTCATGTTCATCTAGGTTTAAGAACAGACTCACAGTGATACTCAGAGACTAAAACAGTATATAATTTCCATTCATGGACCGGCTCGTGCGCTCTTTTGTTTACTACTATAACTTTTATATTCAGTTCACTTTATATTTTCACTAATAAAGGGCGTTGCCCGTTGAATGATTAAATAAATAAATATTCTCTTTGAGCCATTATGCGACAACCATCAATAATGTGCTCGATGGATTCGTTTGTATCTCCACATTATCGGCCCCGGTGAACCACGTCTTGATGTAACACATGTTAGCGATAATTTCTGGCGCTGGCAAGACTGTCCTGAATCGAAACGACGAATCCTTCCGTTACTGGAAACAGGACGCACTTTTTCCGTCAAATATTGGATGCCTCACTATCCACTTCATATTGATCTAATGTTTTGGCATGCTCGCTGTGGATGGTTCTTTGTTTCCATTCCGTTTCTTATTCTTGTATGATTTCTGCCCTGATATTCAAGGCCTCTTCAGAGGATAAATTCAAGGGCGTATAATTGAGATACGTTTTACATCTCGCTCGCTGTTGAAATAGTCTCGCAACTGTATAACTTGTGACTTACACAATTTCTTGGAATGTACAACGCCCCTAACTCCTCTTTTTTATGTTAGAACCATTTGAAGAGCCGAAGGAGTACGTGAGGACAGGGATGGCAAAGGTATTGATTGCCCTGATCTTGTTTGCTGAGTTCAGAGAACTCTTCAGAATCAATCCGAGTCTTGCAGTGAAGGCAGCCGTTAGGCTTTTATCAACAATCGTATGCTAAATACCCTTAAATTCGAGAATACCCGAGTATTTATGACTCGCCCTCAGTCATTGGCTCGATTTCATTCTCAAACTCGTTCGCTTTCTCTGCGGTCCCTAATTCTCCTCTGGTTAAGTGCACTGTTCTGCATTTATCTATTCCAAACTCCATATGGATATCATTGGAAAACGGTTTTGTGACACCGATCACTTGCTGCACTTTGTTCTCTGAACTAGCGTATAGCTTCAGGTCATCCATGTATATGAGATGGGTCAGTTGATGACTATCCTCATTATCATGTATTTTAAACCCATGAGACATGCTATTCAGTGTTTTTGCTCAATGGGTTCAATGCTATACAATTCAATAGTGCTCTGAAGGAGTTTCCTTCAAATACACCCGTTGTA
>CAKNXH010000970.1:6587-74729 GCA_932178445.1 Andricus quercusramuli
TAATTATTAACTGATTCTATTTAAACTTAAATTTTCCGGAATTACTTGAAAAGGTCAATAATAAATCAAATTTTCCTGAATGAAAGTTGAAATTAAAAAAAAAGTAAAAGTTTTTTGTATGTTTCAATGAATATTAAAGCTTAAAGCTTCTAATATTGTGAAATTATTCATTAATTATTAGCTGATAATTTTTGTCGCTTTATTAAATTAAATAAAGTTGAAAGTTCAGCTTTTTTTCAGATTAAGCAACATAAATTGATAATTTAATTTAAGGTTATATAATTGAACATTGGATATAATTTTTATATTAAAAATTTATTGATATTCAAAGTACCCTTATTGTAATTACATAATTTTTCAAATGTGCCTGATTTTATAAAATGAGTATCTGAATTGAATTTTAAAAACTATATGTGAATATGTTTTATTTTTTCTGAAATTAGTATAAAATGTTATGAAGAAATGACATTTTTAGAAATGAAAGTAAAAATTTGCGATAATGTAAAGTAAAAATTATTGGGATGTTTTGATGAAAGTTATAGTTTAATGCTCTTTATTTAACATTTTTGTGATGTTGTGAAATAAGTATCTGAATACTGCCTCCAATATTATATGTGCATATATTTTACTTTTCTATGAAATTAGTTTAAAAAGTAATTATTAATTAAATTTTGCAGGAAAATATGAAGTACAAATTATTCCAATGTTTTAATTAAAATAACTGTTTATTGCTTTTTATGTTGTGAAATGAATAATTAATATGTACATATGTTTTGATTTTTTCTGGAATCAGCCTTAAACGTCTATAATAAATTGAATGTATAGAAATGCATTTTAAATGAAAAAAAATATACATAATGTAAAAATTATTTGAATGTTCCAATGGAAATAATTGTTCGATGCTTTTTATGTTGTGAACTGACTAATTATATATGAACTGATTCTACTGAAACCTACAGTTTCTGTTATTACTTTAAACGATTATTAATAAATTAAGTTTCCAGAAATGAAAGTTCAAATTAAAAAAATTAATAGAGTACAAATTATTTGAATATTTTAATGAAAATTATAGTTGAATGCTTCTTATTTTGTGAACTGATTAATTAATTATCAGCGGATTTATTTTGTTCATCATATTAAATTACATGAAGATTGAATTTTAATTTTTTCTATTAAGTAACATAAATTGATCATTTATTTTAAGGTTAAGTAATTAAATATGGGCTATGATTTTTATAATAAAAGTTGATTTTCTATTAAAAATACCTTCATTACAAATATATAGTTTTCTTAATGTTTGCGATATTGTGAAATGATTATCTGAATTCAATTTTCAAAATTATATGGACATATGTTTTAATTGCCTTCTAGAATTAGTATAAAAGGTTATCAATGATTCAAAATGTCAAAAATACAATTTTAAAATTCAAAAAATATATAAATACAACATTATTTGAATATTTCAATGAAAATAATGTTAAGCATTATTGTCCACATTGATTCATGTGGACATTTTCATGTCTACATTAGCTCCACCACGCCGCCTTCCTTCATGATATATTTCATGAATTTTCTTATATTTCCATTTAATAATAACAGGAAAAATTTTCAAAGACACATTATTGGTATTTAAATTTATAATTATATTAAATTGATATTTGTTTCCGGATTTATTATGTTGTTCAAGTCGTGCACTTTAAATCTTCAAATTATGTCTCGCCCTTTACTGTTAATAATTGAATGGAATAATTCTAAGTTACATGGATTCACTAAATACATTATTTCAGAATCTAATTTCAGCAAAAATTTGAGTAGTCAAAAACTTGTGAGAAATAAAAAGTTATTCAAAAATTGAGTAAATGAGAAAAATGAATATAAAAGTTAGCGCGCGCTTGCGCGTGCACATAATAGTCTATTATTTAATAAATTTAAAAAAATCAGTACGAGTTTCTTAGTTAATGTTATATTACTGTTACTTCATGTGTGCCTTCAATTCGACAATTACCCATCAATTCTTATTAAATCCTCAAAGCACATGAAGATCGAGCATATTCTCGAGCATATTCTCATGCTCTTGAGAATTTCTCCGAGCACTTAAACTCTTTAGAACACTAACAAGAAAGTGCATTTTGTAGAAGGCAGGCAGATTTGTTTCGACAAAATCTTGAGGATAATTAAAACGTTTAAGTGCTGTGGTGAGAGAAAGTTGCTCCTCACGATGCCAAAAACTGATCCTTGCGGCGCTTTGCAATTGGATGAATCCCATTAATCCTTTACGAAGAAACATCTTTGGCAATAAATTCTCGACAGATTGACGCGGTACGATAGAAGCGAGTTGTATATTAGCTGTAATAATGTAATATAGCGATACAGAGGGAAAGGCAGTCGCAGTCTCATCGTACTAAAAAAAAAAGAATTATATCGTGTCAATCTGGGTGGAATTTATTGCCAGTCATATTCTTTATTCCAGAATAATTTTGAATTTAAATCACTGAGACTTTGTAGGAAAGAGAAAATTCCGAGTGAAAAAAGTTCCATTGAGATCCCATTGGGATCCTGGATAAGGGATCGCACTTATATTACGTAACAGCTCACTCTCTCATTCCGAATTAGTAGAAATTTTACTGATTCGATTAGTAGAATTGTACCTGTCTGTTAAATTAGTAGTTTTATCAATTGCTACTAAATGTAATGGTGAGATTTATGTTACTAAATGAATTAGTAAGGGTATTATACTTAATCTGCTTAGTAGTACCAACTTGCTAATTCAATTAGTAGCAATGAATTACTAAGGAAACATGATTTAATATTTTTTTAATACATTCTGCTGGTTTTTGAGTTTTAATTAAGAAAGGTTAATATTTTCTCCATTCACTATCTATTTTTTCAATGTGGCCAAAATGTGAACTCGTGAAATTAAGTAGAAAGCAGCGTTCTAAAAAATTAAAATATGCAAATATTAAAATTATTATTCCGTAGATGTTTAAATTTTTTTAAATTAATGTACAACTACTGAATCGAACTTTTGCGTTAAAAATGTTAATTTAATTGTTGCTGTGAATTGTTCCTGTGAATTGTTGCTGTGAATTGTTGCTGTGAATTGTTGTTTTGAAGAAGATCTTAAAGTCTATTTTCTCATGTTTCAAATTTACTCTTTGGAGGCAGCAGATCTAGTTTTTCTAAGGAACAAAAATTATTATTTAACGTAAATTTTAAACAGAACCTAAAATTATTTTCTCTTCAAAAAAGCCTTTTTTGAACAACCTTACTGTTGAACTGTGGATAAGTTGAAATGAAGATATCTACATACTTTAAAGCGCGAAAATTTTAATTTAGTTTATTTCATTTTTCCAAATGAAAAAACTATTATATTTTTTTTGAAATTAATCGTTTTTAGTTCAAAATTCAAATATTCATCTTCTTGCTTAAAAATTCAACAGCTTGTTTGCAATTTTTTCTCTCGCTTGAATGGAAAATCTTTTTAAGTCGAAAATTCAACTCTTGTTGAAAAAATTTTTTTGTGGCATTCAACTCTTTCTGATTAAAAATTAATTTTGTTTGAATATTAACTACTACATTTTTCGTTCAGAATTCATTTTTTTTGGAATACAAACTTAATCATTGAGTTGAAAGCTTAACTCTTCTGTTAAAAATTGATTTTTTGTTGTTCAAGACTAATCATTTTAATGAATAATTTATCTCTGGTTGAAAAGTAATCTATTTTGTTGAAGACTCGTTCTTACATAAATATAAATTTATTTTTTTTTTTCAAACTTTCAGTGTTGAAAATTCAACTATTCTCGTAGAAAATTTATTTTTCGTTTGAAATCCATTTCTTAGTGTTGAAGATTCAACTGAAATCTTCTTTTCATGAAAATTCAACTATTTTTTTGGAAATTTGTCATTAAAATTCAAAAATTCATTTATTCTAGTAGAAGTTGCAACTTTCTTGGACAAAAATGCATCTGTTTTATTGAAAATTCGTCTTTTTGGGTCGAAAATTCAATTATTTTTGTGGAAAATTCACTTTTTGTGTAAAATTCATTTCATAGTGTTAAAAATTCAACTGAAATCTTTTTTGGCTGATAATCCATCATTTTTTTTTAAATTTAAAATTCATCTATTTCAGTAGAAATTGCATCTTTTTCAGAGAAAAATGCAATTGTTTGGTTGAAAATTAAACAATTTTGTAAAAACGTCATCCTTTTTGGTTTAAAATTCAACTTTTGTGTTAAAAGTTCCTCTTTTTGGGTGGAAAATTAAACCCTTTTCGTAGAAAATATACATTTTTTCAAAATTCATATCTTAGTTTTGACAATTAAACTGAAATCTTTTTTGGATAAAAATTCGACTATTTTTTAGAAAATTTGTCTTTTTAATTTGAAAATTCATCTATTTGATTAGAAATTCCATCTTTCTTGGATACAAATTCAACTGCTCGATTGAAAATTCAACAATTTTCTTTGAAAAATCATTTTTTTTTTAAATAAAATTCAAGTGTTTTGTTGAAAATTTCTCTTGTTGGGTTCAAAATTCAACTATTTTCGTAGAAAATTTAGTTCTTGTTTAAAACTGATATTGTGATATTGAAAAGTCAATACAATCTTTTTAGGATGAAAATTTTATCTTTCTTGAATGAAAATGCAACAGTTTCGTTTAAAAATTTCGGAAGAACAACCTTGTTAAGTCATCAACTGTGTGAATAAAATTTGAACTACTTTGTTGTTGGAAATTTAACTATTTTGTTAAAAATTGGTTTTTTCTGAAAATTCATATTTTCTGGTAGAAAATTCAATTTTTGTACAGTAAATTCGTCTTTTTGCTTGAAAGTTCAAAAATTTTGATAAAAATTTTTTCTTTGATGACAGAAAAACTTTTATTTGTTGAAATGTCGTCTTTTTGGTTTTAAAATTCATTTTTTTAGTGAAATTTGATTTTTGTTGTAATATTAACTATTACACTTTTTTGTGGAAAATTCATCTTTTTAGGTGGAAAATTCAATTATTTTATTGAAAATTTAATTATTTTGTTGAAAATTCAATTATTTTGTTAAACAGTTATCTGTATAGTAGAATTATTTTTGTTAACAATAAATAAATAAATTTGAAAATGTAATGGAAATTAAAAATCGGTCAACAAAAAATCAGGGAATTTTTCAAAGCGTTTATTATTTTAAAAACAAAAAATTTCCATCAGTCAAGCTGAAGTAGATGGGACATTTTTCCACAAATGTATCGAAAAAGCCCCACGTAATTTTTTTATTTTTTCTTTAATCACGACTTTTTCAGGAAAATGTACCAGATTGGTCGAAATTAATTTTTTTTTTGAAAATAAATCCTGGGCAAAAGTACTAGAAATCTTCCATTTTATTTTTCTGCGAAATTTTTCACTTTTGTTTTAAAAAAGTCCTGTTGAAACGAGACATATTATGAGTTTTTTTGAGACTTTATTCCTTTTCCAGCATTACTTTTTTTTCTCGTCCAGAAAAAGTCTGCACAAAATGAAAAAAAATTAATTGAGAAATAATTCATTAATTTTTCTTACTTAAAAAAAATGAGTTTACCGTTGACTTCAGGTCTATCCCTCTTACGGAATTTTCTTGATTTCTTGATTTTCTTGAATTTTCCTTAATCCTAAAGTATTTCTGAAAATTCAAAGGAATTTTCAAGCGATCTAAAAAGTTTTAAGGGGTTTCAAGGGATTCGAAATATTTTAGTATATTTTAGGAGAATCTAAGAAATTATTAATAGATTTCAAAAATTTGAAGGGATTCCAAAGAATATTGAAGATTTCAGGTTATATTTAAGGCTTTATTTTCAAGTGCTTCAAAAAGTTTTAAGGGATTTCAAAAGATTTCAAAGGATTCAAAATATTTTAGAATGTTTTAAAAGGTTTCTAAAGCATTTTCAAGAAATTCAAAAAATTTCAAGAAATTTTCCAGCAACTTTATAGGATTTCAAAGGAGTTAACAAAATTTTCATGGGGTTTTAAATAATTTCCTATAATTTCGGAAGGTATGGAGCGATTGTGTAGGGCCTATGAGGTTTAAGGGCTTTAGAAGTTTTAGGGTTTTAAATTTTCCTGAATTTCAGGAAATATCAGATTTCATGGAATGTCACGGAATTTCAAAATATTTTAATTATTTCAAATAATATATTCAAAAGAATTGAGAAATTTCATTGGATTTCGAAGATTTTCAAATATTTCAAGATATTTCCCAAAATTTTACAAATCTTTAATGATTTTAGGATATTACAAAAGAGTGTTTTAAAAAAAATTTAATCAATTTTTCAAGCCTTTAAGAAATTTCAAGGGGTTTCAAAAGATTGTGATAGTTTTCTACAGATTTTAGGTTATTTTTGAAAAATATCAAGAAATTTGTAAAAGTTTCAAAAAGTTGAAGGTATTTCAAAAGATTTCACTGGATTTGAAATATTATGGGATGTCTTTAAGGATTCCAAGGAATATTTAGAAGCTTAACAAAATTTGAAGGGATTTAAAAAAATTGGAACGATTCTAGGGTATTTTTAAAAATTCCAAGGAATTTTTAAGTTTGAAGAGATTTCAAAATATTTTAAAGATTTTGTGGCATTTTATAAATTCCAAGTAATCATCAAGAATTTTTTATATTTTGAGTTATTTGGAAAGATCGCAAGGGATTTCAAAAGATTTTAAAGATTTTAGGGCATTAAAAAAAATTTCAAAAAATTTCAAAGGATTTGGAGTATTTAAGGATATTTTCAAAAATTCCAAAGAATTTTCAAGAGCCAGAAAAAATGTAAAGGTTTTGAGAAGGTTTTTAAATATTTCAAATATTTGAGGGTATTTAAAATGATTCCAAGACATTTTTGAGGGATTTATAAAATTTCAAGGGATTTTCAAGGATTTTAATGATTTAAAAGTGCGAAAACCAATTTTCATTCTGGTTCAATTTTTTTTCACATTTTCATGGATTTGAATTGTTTTAAAGGATTTCAAAGAATTTTATGTGATTTTAAAATATTTTGATGGATTTCAAAGAATTTATTCACCATAATTAAGGGATTTCGTAGGATATCAAAGATTTGAAGAGATTCTCAAATATTTTATTTGAAATGATATGGAATTTACCCCACATTCTCATTAATTTATCCTTATTTTTTGAAAACCTTTCACATTTTTTTAAGGTCTTTTGAATTTTTTTAATTCACTTAAATTCTTCTAAATTCACACAATTCTACTAAATGAAGTGAATTTATTTACATTTTTCAACCTTCATTTTTTATTGGTGGAAAATTCGAGGAAGTTTGTATAAAAGAGTAGAAGGAAAATAGGGGAAATTAGGGGCGGGGGGATGACGTAGGGGATCGAAGGCAAATGAGGGAGGAGGACTAAAAGAATCAAGTGAAGAGTAAGTAGAGGAAGCGAGGGGAGGAAAAGTAGGGTAAGTGATGAGAAATTTGTGAAGGGGAAATGAGGGACAATGAAGTAGGGAATGTAATGGGCAATGAGGGGTTGGTGAAGTAGGGGAAGTGATGAGAAATAAGGGGGGGGGGGTGTAAAAAAGTGATAGGAAATAAGTGGAGGGAAAGTGGGCAAGGGGAAGTTATGATAAATGATAGAAGCGGAAGCGGGGAAGTAGAGGGAAGTGAGGGAAGAAGACGTACGGGAAATGAGACAGGAGAACTTTATGAGAGAAAATAAGGAGAACTGAAAGAGAAATTAATGAGAAGAAAATTCGGGTAGGGGAAGTGGAGAAAATTATGGAAGGGAAAGTGAAGATGTTTGGGGGGAGGAGTAGTAGAGGCAGTAAGGGAAGGAAAATTAGGGTAAGTCATGGGATATGTGTGGAGGGGAAATGTAGGACAAGGAAGTAGAGAAAGTTATGGGCAAGCAGGGGCTGGAGAAGCGAGAGAAGTGATGAGAAATAAGGAAGGAGTAGTAGAGGAAATCATGGCAAATATGTAGAGGGGAAGCAAAGAGATGAAAAGTAGGAGAGGGTAGGTATGATAAGGAAATTATGGGAGGGGATGTAGGGGAAATTATGAGAAATGATGAAAGCGGAAGTAGGGAAGTAGAGAGAAATGACAGAAGGAGACTTACTAGAAATGAGACAGAAGAAAATTATGAAGAAATAAGGAGGTAGTAAAGGAAATGGGAGAGGAGGTAATTAGAAGGAAATTCGGGGAGGGGAAGTGAGGAAAATTATGAAAGAAAAGGTGGGAAACTGATGTGTGGTGGGAGGGGGAGTAGGGAAAGTGAGGGGAGTAAATCATGGTAAGTGATGGGAAATTTTCGGAGGGGAAATAAGGAACAAGGAAGTAGGGAAAAGGATGAGGAATAAGAGAGGGGTAGTAGAGGAAGTTATGAAAAATACACGAAGGGGAAGTAAGGGGAGGGAAAGTAGGGGAATATTTTCCATTCCCCAGAAATACGTGAAACATAAATAAGCTACACGTTCCTATTACTTGCCAAGAAATGAGTGATTTATTGAGCTATTGAGGATATTAAATTAGTCGAAAACATCATGGGAAGCTAGAATTCATTAATACGAAGACAATGAAGAACCCACGCTTTTATGAAATACAGAATTATTGTATAGTCATAGAATACACTCTTTAGTATTATTCCCACTTTAAACCTAATTGCAGTGAGTTTCAATCGAATCCTTTAGAAGCGAGCACATTATTTAATTAATGAGTTTGCAAGACACCGTGGGAGTAGGTCATGCCGAGTCTTGAACGACGTAAACTTTCACGTCGGGAGAAATGAATGGCACGACGTTTCTGCTTCTACCTTCCAGATGCCAAATCAGAAAACACTTTTCGAAAAATATAACTTCATTTACGTATCTACTTATGCATGATTAAGTCCAGTTCAAGAAAGTTTTCTTCTGTTTTATGTACATTATGAGGAGTTGCAGTACAGAACTAGATAACCAATATTTCCACTAAAAATGGGGGAAATGATTGAAATCTCATTTCCTGTAAAATAATAAAGAGATAACTCACAACGTACAAGGGAAGGGGAAGGAGGGAAAGTGAGGGGGAATGATATGATGGAAAGTAGGAGACTAGATGGGAAATAAGGGTAGGGGAAGTAGGATAAGTGTTGGGAAATGAGTGGAGGGTAAGTAGGAGAAGTAATGGGAAATTATTAGATGGTAAGTAGGGGAAGTGATGGGAAATAAAGGGGGTGAGGAAGTGGGGGGAATACGTTTAAGGAAGTAGTGGAAGTAAGGATGAATGCAGAGAGCGGAAGTAGGTGATGTGATGGGAAATGAGGGTAGAGAAAGTAGGAGAAGTGGTGGGAAATGAGTGAAGGGTAAGTAGGGGAAGTGATTGTTAATATGTTGGAGAGAGGAAGTGAGGAGAAATAAGGCGAGGGTAAGTAGATGAAGCAAGAGAAAATAAAGGGAGGGAAAGTAAGGGCCGTGAAAGGAAATGAGGGTAAAGAAAGTAAGAGAGGTGGTGGGGAATGAGTAAAAGGGTGAGTAAGGGGAGTGACTGAAAATAAGGGGGGTAGAGGAAGTAAGGAGAAATGAGGGGATGGTAAATTGATGCAGCTAGGGGAAATAAAGAGAGGGGAAGTAAGGGACGTGAAAGGAAATGAGGGTAGGGAAAGTAGGAGAAGTGGTGAGGAATTAGTGGAGTGTAAGTAGAGGAAGTGATGGAAAATAAGAGAGTGAAAAAAGTGAGGAAAAATGTGAGAAGTTAGGAGAGGAGGAGTTAAATGAGGAAGATGTTGGGGAAGGGAGGGGAAACAAAGGTTCTCTTAGGAGACGAAGTAGGGGAATGTAGGGGGGATAGGAGTGGGAAATTAAAGGAAGATTTTGTTCAATCATCGCAATCAGTGGCAAACGAGCTAGAAAATGAAGTTCTCTCCAATCATATAAGTCAATAAAACTAATTACTGAGCATAGCTACATTTTTTAAAAATAAAATTGATAATAAAAGATTGTCTTCGTGAACATTCTTATTTATTTTTCTGCTTTATTTTTTTAACTTTCCCACCATATTGCTCTTTTTGAAAAATTCTAATTACAGTAAAATAATAAAATGCATATATTTTAAAGAAAAAGTCCTCAGATAATACATAAATCTACTTAAATCTTCATTTTCTACAAAAAAAAAAAACACTTTTTCAAGCCTATTTTTCACCCAATTTCTTGATTCGCTTCCTCCTGACAATTAAATCTTTTTTTGGTTAGAAATTGATTTTTGTGATTAAAAATGTAACTATTTTATTTTTGAATGAAAAATATTTTTTTTGTTGAAATTAATTATTTAACTACTTGGGTGAAAGTTGAAACTTTCCACTAGAAATATTTTTTGAAGGATTCATTATTTTAGTTGAAAATTCGTTTTTTTAATATTTGAAAAGTCAGCTATTCCAGTTGAAGATTTACCATTTTGATTAGAAATTGAATTACTTGAGTAAAAGTTAAAATCCTTTGTTAAAAATTAATTTTTTTTGGTTGAAGGTTCATCTCTTTTATTGAAAATTCGTATTTATTGGTGAAAAATAAATCATTTTGACTGAAAATTCTTCATTTTGGTTCAATTCAATTGTTTTGTATTTCAAATTCAAATATTTTTTGTTATTATATCAACCGTTCTTTAATTAAAATTTAAAACCTTTTTTTTGTTGAGAATTCATCTTTTTTAATTGAAAATTGTACTATCAGGCTGAAAGTTTAATCATTTTCTCAAAAATCATTTTTTTTTGTTAAAGATTCCTGATTTTAGTTGTAAATTTTTCTCTTCAGACAAAAATTTAGCTATTTTGTTTGAAATTCGTTTTTTTTTCGTTTGAAATTAATTGTTTTAACTGAAAATTTAACTATTTTTTATTTTTGGTTAAAAATTGATCTGTTTTAGTTGAAAATTCATTTATTCTCTTGAAAAGTCGTTCTTTCTGGTAGAAAATTAATCATTTTGGTTGACTATTCATCTTTTTGCTTATAAATAAAATATTTTCAAAAATTAAACTCTTTCGTGAAATTTAATTTTGTTGTTGAAGATTGATCATTTTTAATAATAATTCATCACTTTTGTTCTCCATTTTTAGTTGAAAAATGATATTTTCTTAGTTCATAATTCAACTATTTGGTTGAAAATTCGTTTTTCGTTTTTTTTTAAATTACTTTTTTTGGCGGAAAATTCTTTTTTTTTTGTATTTAACTACTTATTCAAAAGTAGAAATGTTTAGTAAAAAAATAATTTTGTCAGTTAATGATTTATAATTTGTGTTGAAAATTCATTTACTTTGTCGAAATATATACTTTTTTTATAAAATTAATCTTTTTTGGCGAAAAGTTCACATTTTTTAAAAATTCGAATATTTGATTGAAAGTTGACCTGCATCATTAAAAATTAATTCATACGTTTAATGTTTCCTCATTCCAGTTAAAAATTTATCTGCGTGACTGAAAAGTTAATTATTTTGTTGAAAAACCATTTCTTTTTTGTGACCCTTTTTGGCTAAAGTTCAGCAGATTGAATAATTTAAAGTCAGTGATTTCAGCAGTGAGTGAAATTGACTGATTCGAAAAGTCACATTTCACTGATTTGTGAGTCGTCAAATACGCATTATTTGAATCAGTCTGAGGAGGGGCAGCGCTTTTCCACTTCAGTCAAAATTGACTTCGAATCAGTCACTTTTGTGTGATAAAAATTTATAGAGTGTGATTACTTGGTGTAAAAAGTGACGTAGAATGTTCCTGTATGAAGTTATAGACTATGCAAATAGGATATGTGATTTCATGTTGAGTTTTTGGTGCGGGGAGAAGCTTGACAGTAAACTCGAATTGAAAACTTGGTCAGTGTCTTCACGCTTTGTCAGTCCCGACACACTATGTCACTTCCGTCACACTCTGTCAGTCCATTCACACTTTGTCAGTCCCGTCACACTTTGTCAGTCCCGTCACACTTTGTCAGTCCCGTCACACTTTGTCAGTCCCTTCACACTTTTTCAGTTCCTTATCGCTTTCGACTGAGTCTCAGTTCTCCGGACCTTAGAGGCTCCTGGACGGTACAATTGTCCTCGTACCAATATATAATAGTATATCTGTACGTTCCCAGCGTGCACCGCATCGCACGGTGAAATTACGGCAGGAAACACGAAAAGCCCCGATCCACGGTCGTATAAATAAGCGTAATGCGCTCGTTAGGACGAATAAAAGTTTTACGGTCCGATCGAGAGCAGCGTACGAGGGTGCAGGACACGACAGAAAATTTCTTTTTTTCATGAAGCCCAGAGCTGTTACCGTGGATTCTGGATCCCACATATCGTTTTGATTCGATTGAAAACCCATACGAAAGTCTGATAGAGAGACCTACTGGAATCTTGATTCGCATCTTTAACGAAATCTTTGTATCAGATCGCAGTAACTTTAGTGGATCAGGGTAACTTCTATGGTGGTCGTTCATAAAGTTCGTCACCAATTTTATGGGGTTACCCCCCCCCCCCCCCTCCCTTCCTGAAAAGTAACAAAGACCACGATTCTCTCAAAATATAGAAAAAATGTAATATTTGACGAAAACAGGGTAATGATGAGAAATTTTTTTTTTGAATAATATTAAACTAAATACCGTGTTGAATGCAATATAAAACACTTCAAATTTTCAATAAAAAATAGCATACTGCAATTTTCAGATGAAAAGTGTATGCTTTAACGAAAAAAAAATGGTAAGAAACTAGATTTACTTTCAACCAAGTAGTTGAATTTTTAACTAAAAACACGAACTTTCATTGAATTACTTTACTTTTCAAGAAAATTGTTGAATTTGAAAGCCAAAAGTCGAATTATCTGCAAGAAGATTAAATTTTCACCAAAAAATATGATTTTTCTACAAAAAAGTAGGATTTGCTACGAAAAATTTTTTTTTTTGTAAAAATGGTTCAATTTTCAATAAAATAATTAAATAAGACCCACAATTAATAAACCGTCAATAAAAATGATCATTTTTAACCGAATAGTTTGATTTTCTACTAAATTGTTTAGTCACCAACCAAACCAGATTAATTAAAACCGAAACAGTTGCAGTTTTAATAAAAAAGGATGAATTTTCAACAAAGAAGATTAATTTTCGACCAAAATAGATCGATCCTTTTAAGGAATACTTGTCTTTCCAACTAGAAAATGTTAATTTTCAATCAAAAATATAAATTCTAAACTAAAAATGTTGCAATGTTACAAGTAAGAGTGTTAGCTACAAATATTATTTCTCAGCAAAAAAAAAGAATTTTTGACAAAATCGTTACATTTTAAACAAAAGAGATAAATTTCCAACTAAAATGATGAATCCAAAAAGAAAAGAATTTTTAACAAAAGAGCTCAACCCAAAATATGATTTTTCAACCCGGAAGAATCATCTTCTGAAAATGGAATACTTAAAATTTCAAGTAAGATTGTGAATAAAAAAGATGAATTTTCAACCAAATAGTTAAATTTTCAACCAAAAAATATGATTTTTTAACAAAAAAATTGATTTGCTGCAAAAAAGATAAATTTTTATAAAAATTATAAAATTTTCATCCAAATAGTTAAATGTAAACCAAAAATATGAAACTTTGGACAGAAATGATCATTTTCAACTGAATAGATTAATTTTTTACAAAATTATCGAATTTTGAACCAAACTATATTAATTTAGACCAAAAAAGTGGCGTATTTAACCAAAAAGGATGAATTCTCAACAAGGAAGATGAATTTTTTTGTTAGTTAAAAAAATTATTTTTATTAACAGAAAACTAGTTTTCGACAAAATAGTTACATTTTCAATAAAAAGATGATTTTTCATCTAAATTTTTTTTCAGAAAGTGAATTTTCAAGAAAAGAATTTTCAATTAATAAAGATAAATTTTTAACCAAATACTTACATTTTCAACCAAAAAGGTAAATTTTTCAGCAAGAAGATAATTATTCTACCAACAAAACAACAATAAATTTTCAACGAAATACAATAATTTTTAATATAATCGTTAAATTTTAAAGCCAAAGGAACGAATTTTCTGCAAAGCGATTGAATTTTCAACTTGAAAATATGTTTTTCGAACAAAAAAGTTAATTTTCGACGGAGAAATTGAATTTTTATTAAAATAGTTGTTTTTTCAAGCAAAGAGTTAAATTTGTACCAAAATTATAAATTTTAAACAAAAAAGTCAATTTCCAACTGTATAGTTTAATTTTCTACCAAATTTTTGATTCCAAAACTAAACCAGATTAATTTAGAACCAACAGTTGCATTTCTAACCAAAAAGGATGAATTTTTAACGAAGATTAATTTTCGACCAAATAAGACGAATTTTCAACAAAATACATGATTTTTCGACTAGAAAAGATACATTTTCAACAAAAAATATACATTTTCAACCGAAAATGAAATAGTTACATTGTTAGTTTGAAAAATTAATTCTAAGCCTAAAAAACAAAAAATTTTCAATAAAAGAGATGCATTTTCAACAAAAGGGTTCAACCCAAAAGATGGGTTTTTGACCCGGAAGATTAATCTTCTGAAAATAGAATAGTGAAATTTTTAATCAAGAAAGTGAAAAAAAAAATGTGAATTTTTAAGAAAGTAGTTTAGCTTTCAACCAATTAGTTAAATTTTTAACCGAATAGTTCAATTTTGAGCAAAAAGAAGAATTTTTCAATGAGAAGATTATTGTTTTACTGAGAAGCACGAATTATCTACAAAACAGTTGAATTTTAAACCCTACAATATGTTGGTTTAACAAAAAAGTTAATTTTATAACAAAAAATTAAATTTTCATAAAAAAAGTTCAATTTTCGACCAAACTGTTAAATCTTTAACCAAACCAGATTAATGTAGACCCAAACAGTTCCATTTTTTCCAAAAAGGATGAATTTCCAAACAAGAATATTAATTTTCGACAAAACAAAAATTAATTTTCAAAAAAATACATGAATTTTCAACTAGAAAAGATCCATTTTTATTTAAAAATTTCAATTTTCAATAAGAACTGGAATAGTTACATTTTTAGTTAAAATACTTAGTTCTGAAAAAATGAATTCTCAACAAAATACTTACAATTTCAACAAAGGAGATGAATTTTATAGTAAAATGTTAAATCTTAAAAAAAAATTTCGGTTGAAGATTCATAATTTTAAATGAAAGCTTCTTGTGAAAATTTAATTGTTTGGTTGAAAATTATACTAATTAGTTAAAAGTTAAACTCTAATTTTTATTAAAAATTCATCTTTTCACTTGAGAATTTCACTTGTTTATTGAAAATTTGTTATTTTTTTATTGATCCTTAATTTTTTCAACCCAAAATTTAACTGTTCCATTTTTGACTAAATTTTTTTTTGGTTGAAAATTCATGTTATCATAAATATTAAATTCTAATTTGAAATGTTAGAAATTTAAAGCGTTTCGAGTTGAATTAAATATATTACCCTAAATGTAAAACAAGGTTTCCAAAGACATTTCCTATACCATACATACATTTTTCTATCGAACGAAAAATAATTATTCTTCAGCACAAATACTTTCCACGTAAAAAAATTTTTTATTTAGAAAATTTTAGTTTCGACAAAATTTTTAGTCATTGCTTTTTACCAAATTTTTAAAAATTATACGATTTTAATACAAGAAAATTAGGTTGAATTTTCGGACTGGTCTGACTTTTTATTTCTTTTTTTTGTAATAAAAATGCGTTATTTAGAAAAAAATTCTTTTCAACTAACGTTTTTTTCCTTATCACTTCATACCAAATTTTAAAGAATGATAGGATTTTGATGAATGATAACTTTATTTCCTCGGGAAAAAGATACTCTAAAACGAGACCACATTCAATTTTTTAAAATGAACTTGTTAATGACTCAAATCATTAAAAACACAATTTCTTAAACGAAAATTTTTATAAACAAATAACTATATTTGATAATAGTTCACTTATTATTAAAAATCAAATGAGGTCAAGTTGGAGAGAACCTTTTTTCCGAACAAATAAGCTATCCCTCATTAAAATCTTATAATTCTTAAAACTTTGGTGACACGCAATAAGAAAACAATTTCGATACAAAACCAAATGTTTCAAACAACAATTTTTCACGCTTCAATTTTTTTTGTATGCGAAATAATCATTTCTCGTTTTTAACAAGACCATCAACAATAATACTGCGTATTTTAAAAGTATAATTAGATGTTTTTTCCCGAGACATGTTTTTTTCGAGACTATAATACCCTAACAGGTACAGGAATTTTTCCAAAAATATTTTAGTTGCAAAAAAATGTGTAATGCTACTATTCTGAAGCTTGGAACCAATAATATTATTTCAATCAAAATGAATCGTATAAAGACATTGTAGAAAATAATCAAAGTTTATGACTAATGGCTTTGATACTGGAATTTCCAATCCCGCCTCCTCTGATGTCAATAATCGTGTTTCATTGTTTCTAAATTTAAAAAAATTGTTTAATGGAATTCGAATGCTTTACACAAGTGCTTGATTTCGAAACTAATGAGAATGAAACCGGACTCTTGGATATGGTTTATCTTAAATCTAATGCGAAACTAATTAGAAGTATTCTCAGGACTTGGGAACTCCTTTTTGTATTTAGGAGGGTAACAATTTTACAATGGTTTACCCACAAAGATATAATTAATTTTAAAATTTTTCTTTAAGCAATTGTTTGGTTTTATAGTAAGGAGTAAATGAGCAAGACGTGATAAATCCACTTGAGGTATTTTCTCATTATTTAAGGATATATTGTAGCTAGAAATTCATTGATCAAAACGAAATTCGAAATCGGCTACTATAATCCGTCCGGTTATCAAATAATTAGTTAAAAGAAAAAAAATACTGTCTCAACGTTGTTATTCAGATGAAAATGGATTTATTACCTTTGATCTTATAAAGACATATTTCAATGATTATGCTTATGTTAATGATAGTTTACAATTTCTCATATGAAGTACATGATTAATATATTAAAAATTTTAAAAATTCAAAAGTTTTTTCTCGTAAAATATTTGTCTTGAATTAAAGAAACATTCAGTAGTGTGATAAGGTTAAACATTTTTTTTATTAACTTAAGTTTGATGATCGAATTGATATTCCAATCATGCAGGAACAGTCATCATCTCCTGAATTAACAAAACTAGGTAGACTATCACAAATCTTTGGAACCATCTTAAAGTTGCTATCTCTTATCCAAAACAACACCACATTTTTTGAAATTTTTCTTTGTGAAACAATCTAAAAGTCAATCAATACTTCGACTCTGAATCAGCTTTTTCTTTATTCTAAAGATTTAGCTAAAGCAGGTGCTCCTTGATTGTCCACTAGATTGTCCTGAAGTTTTTTTCTGATAGACAATTGGATGCTTTATGAATTTCAAAAAACCTTTCAAAATATCTCTAGGAAGATGTCAACTTTATAGGAGTGAAGCTCATCGATAGTGTTATAACATTACAATGTTTTTTTTGTCAACTTAAGATTGATAATTGATGATGATCCAATCATACATAAAGATTCATTATCTGAGTTTAAAAGAAAATTGATCAACAGTGAACACAATTCAAAATTTGTGGAAACATCTTAAATTTGTCATCTCTTATCTTGAATGACACCAAGTTTTTCAAACTTTTTTCTTCAGTAGATGATCTGAAAGTTAATATTCCGACTCTAAATCAGCGTTTTGCTTTACTACAGAGTTTCAGCCAAACCACGTACCCATTCCTCAACCGAATGCCAAATCATCCTGAAACTTTTATTCTATAGACACTTGAACTATAAATTAGGATACTTTAAAAATGTTTTCCCTTTGAAAGATCTTCACAAGGAAGACGTCGACTTTATAGGGTTAAGCCTCGTCGGTAGTGCTATAACGTTGCAAATTTTGTTGTCAATTTCAATTACCAAAGCGTGGTACGCAATCAAGAATCCAATATGGAATCATCTTAAAGTTTGCATCTCTTATCTTAAACACCAAGTTGTTCCAATTTTTTTCTTCGAGTGATGATCTGAAAGCTAATATTTCGTATCAGCTTTGTGCTTCGCTGTAGAATTTTAGCCAAACCACATACCCATTTCTCAACTGTCCTAAAGTTTTCGTCTCGTAGCCCCCATGTTAGAGGTTTGACCAATTATTATCCTTTGAAAGATCATCGCAAGGAAGATGTCGACTTCATAGGGATGATACTCGTCAATAGTGTTGTAACGTTGTATTTGTTTCAAGTTTGATAATCGAATGAATGGTATTCCAATCATTCAGAAACAGCCATCTCAACATTTTCAAAAAATGGATCTATCACGTTTTGTTCGCTAACTCCTCAGTTAGCAAAACTTGGTAGACAACCAAAAACCTATTTCACAGGTTTCATCTCTGATCTTAACCAGCACCAAATTGATCCAACTTTTTCCTCCATGGATCTGAAGTTAATATTTCGAATCAGCTTTGTGCTTCAATGTAGAGTTTAAGCTAACTCACCTACCCATTTCTCAACAGCTTTAAAGTTTTCGTCTCGTAGAGTCTTTGACCACACAGTAAGACAATTAACCAATTATCACTCTTCGAAAGATCATCCCAATGGAAACGTCAACCATACAGGGGTGATGCTCGTCGATAATGTTTTCACGTTGAAAATTTTTCGCCAATCTAAGTTTCATAAGTGAATTGATGGTATTCCAATCATCCAGAAAGAATCATCTCAATATTTTCAAAAAATGGATCCATCCGATTTGTTCGTTCACTCCTCAATTACCAAAACTGGGTTTCTAATCAAAAACATGTGTAACCCTGCAACTTGTCATCTTTTATCTTGAACCACACCAAGTTGTTTAAACTTCTGTCCGCAGACCATAGTCTCAAAGTCAATATTTCGACTCTAAATCAGTGTTTTGTTTCACTCCAAAGTTGTAGCCAAACCACCCACCCATTCCTGAACCGTCTACCAAACCGCCCTGAAGTTTTCGTCTCGTAGACACTTGGACCATACAGTATGACGCTTCCACCAATTATTTCCCTTCCAAAGATCATCGCAAGGAAGACGTCGACTTTAGGGGTGAGGCTCGTTGATAGTGTTATAACGTTGGTGGATATAGAAGAATAGGAGAAAGCGGTGAAGGGTGAAAGAGTAGGTGGAGAAGTTGAAGGTGGAGGAAGCTGTGGATGAGGGTTTGGCTGAAGGGGTGTATAGGATAAAGGGGGGGGGGGGGGTGTCGGAGTGCAGAGGAGTCGAGGTCCGTCCGTATCGATCGGGCGTCTGCGGTAGATTGACACGTGTCATGGCCGCCTCGGTTCTCGGAGTGGAAGAGGTGGCTCTGAGGATGGGAAGGAGGTCGAAGGGTGGCGAGCGACGCCGGGCAAAGGGGTTCTCGCGGGGCGAGAGGGAACGGGAAAGAGGACATTAAGGTGCGTAATAGCCAGCGGGCCGAGCGCGCACCGCCGCGGCATCGATTAGACAGAGGCTCTCGCTCTTTCTCTCTCTCTCACTCTCTTCTTCTCACTATCATCCTCTCGCTTTCTCTCTCTTTTGCCCCTTTGCTAGATGTGCCACCCCCTTCGACCACCCGACGGGGGTCCCCACGACCCCACACCATCTCCTACGTCGAACTCGAGAGCCGTAGTACGTGCTCTACATACACACTCCCACACTTATATCAGTTCCTGTCCTGCTGCTGTGCTACTGATGCTGGTGATGGTACTGGTGCCGGTGATGGTACTGGTGCCGGTGATGGTACTGCTATTTCTGTTGGCGGTGAACCTACATACCCACCTTGTATGTGGGATGTTGGAGGATCCAACACACGCACCATCGAGGAGACCGTCTAACGTCGTTATAAACATTAACGGAGCGGCTCAATATTCCCCGGACCTTCGGCCCACCCCCTTCCGATGCCCCTTGCTGGGCACCCAAAGGTCCAAGGTGAGGACGGGGTTTGGACAATTCGTACACCTTCCCTAGGCCATTGCCCTAGGCCTTAGGGGGATGGAATGGACTAGACGCTTCCTGAATTTGATTACAAGAGGGTTTTGTAATTTGAGACTGACCTCGGAAGATTGGGGTAGGAGAGAAATTAAAAACAATTGGATGAGCTTCATTCAAGATGTGCATTGGGACGAATGCAAGTATCTTGGAACTCAGACTTCAGGCTCAGACTCAGTTTGTTGCTGAAGATTATTCAATTCCTAAGTTCTAGAATCAAAGAAAAAGTTAATGAACAGGCAAGTTAGGTCTTTTGGAAAAACCTAGGTCTCAGAGAGCCTGAATCTCCTGATTAATATTCATAAAGTACATGAGCATTCTCCTTAGAACTCCTAAAATTAAAGGTGATACGCTATGATGTCATCTTTAATATATTAAAGAACAGTAACCCAGAATACAAACTACAAGTATATATACTTGTAGTTTGTATTCTGGGTTACTGTTCCCTTAAACTTTTGAGTCCACTTCAAAGATGATTATCACAGTTTGATGTCTTATGAATAATATTGTCTTCATTCATTGAATAAATTATTCAATGAATTATTAATTACTTTTTCTTTGAAAGTAATTAACTATAATGAAGTACAATGGTCTGTGTGTTCACTTTGAAGCTGTTTTTCCGCTCACTTATCGCTTGCCTTTGTTTGTTGATTTTTTTCTACCCATTTTGACAGCTTATTAGTATTCGTCGGTTCGACATCTTACAAAATTGTGTTTCCAATTGAAGTTGTTCCAATTGAATGGAAATTCTTCAGTTTGAATTGGAATATTAAATCATCCTCATGTTAGATCGAGATAACAATAATTTTTATCTGACTTTAGGATCATTTAGATTTAGATGATTTCCGGAAAATTCTTTAAAAATGTAACTAATTACAGATACAGTTACTTCATGAAAATAGTAACTTGTTATATTTCCAGTTACTGAGCGAAGTAACTTAAAGTTAATTTGAACTTACAGTTCCTTTTTTAATATACGGAAACACTTTACATATGTAAGAAACTATAAGAATTTCCAAAAAATAAATGAGAGCTGTCTATTTAATTATCAACGATTCAAGAATTTTCAATTGCAAATCTATCGAATCAAATTTTTCCTTTTGAATCTTAAAAATTGGATTATTTTCTTTTTCAAACCTTAAAGGTTAAACTACATGCTCAAGAAAAGCGTTCTAAATAACATTATTTTGAACTATAAACATTCCAAATTTCCGAATTCAAAAATCCAGTTGTGAAGAAATTTTGTAATACTAAGCTGAAACATTTTTGATACAATAATTATAATAATTAATAATTTTGGATTAAAATCATTAAACATTTTTTAAAAATATACTGAACAGTTTTTGAATCGAAAACTTTCCAAATCATACAATTTTGGATTAGGTCAAATTTGGAAAAAAATGACAATATTTTGAATGGAATGAAAGAGAATGTAACTTGTATCATTTATAAATAAAAACGCTCTAAACTGAATAATTTTGAATTGAAAGTGTCTGAAATTTAAAAAATTCAAATTAGAAGCTCTCAACATGAAAAAATTTTGGACTAAACTTTTAAGAACTGAGCAATTTCATCAGAAAGAAGTTGAAATTTTATCAGTTTATAATTCAAAGTTTTCTGAATTGAATAATCTCAAATCAGATTTTTGAAAATTGTATCATTTTATATTGAACTTTTGAATTTGAATAATTTTCAATTCCAACCTTCTAAAATCTTACAGTTTTGAATTTAAAACTAAATTGAATTTTTTCAAAGTCAAAGTTTCTGATATTCTAGAATTCCAAATTGTTATAACATAAAAAACTATTATTTAACAATTAGGTTTATCAGAGAAATTTGTTTAACATTAAAAAACTGATTTGACCCTCATTTTTACAATTCAAAATGCAAACAATTCCAACTATTGACCGTTAAAATTGAACTATTCTAAACAAAATTAAAATAAAAAGTAATTTTAACTGAGAAGCATTATAAAAGAACAAATTTCTACTATCGAAGGTTGGAAATTGAACGAATCTAAACTTCATTTATAATTTAAAAAAAATCAATTACCAAGAATTATGATATTAAAAATTTTTTATACTCAAAGCCTTGAAAATTGCAATTATTTTAAGTAAATTTCATTTCTTGTTAATTAAAAAATTTTTAATTTTAATTATACCATTCAGAATTTAATCATTTCAATTTTAATTGCAAAATTGAAGTTTATGAAATGGAAAAATTGAAAATTTAGCGTCCAACATGAAAATTAAAAACTCTGAAATCATAAATATTTAAAATTAAAGAAATTAATAAATTAACAAGGTATCTTTTCCAGATAGTTTAATTTGTATCTATTCTAATTAAAACAATGAAATTCTTAACCTTTGGGTTTCAACTCGTTTTTCTACAACTTTAAATAACTGTTAAGCAGAATAAATTTGAAATATTTCAATTTTAATTCGAAATTCTTTTATTTCGTATTTAATTATTTATGGTCCGGAAAAATGAAAAATTATGCAGGGAAAAATTAGGAAATTTTTAAAAAGAAGTTTTGCAGTAACCCTAAAATAATATTCTTGTTAGTAATTTATTTGCCTTTTATTTATATTTATATTATTTTTTTTTTGCAAATTCTTTCTCCTGAAGATTATCCTTTTAGCTATAAAATTTATTATTTGTTTAAAAATTTAAAAGTTTTGTTAAAAAGCCATTGTTTCTGGTTGAAAATTCAACTATTTCATAAAAAATTTACTTGCTTAAAATTCATATTTTCTTGTTGAAAAGTAAACTGTAATCTTTCTGGAACGAAAATTCAACTATTTATTTGAAAATTTTAATTTAAAAATGCATCTGTTTTAGTAGACATTTCATCTTCCTTAATAATTTAGAGTTAAAGTTAAAAGGTCATCCTTTTAGAATTAAAAAAAAATTTTTAATTAAGTTCATGTTCAAAACTCATATTTTAATTTTGAATAGTCTAAATGAAATCTTTTTTTGACGAAAATGAAATTTTTAAAAAATTTTCTTGAAAAATTCATCTGTTTTAGTAGAAATTTCATCGTTCTTGGATAAAAATTCTTGATAAAAAACTGTTTTGTTGATGATCCAATAATTTTGTTAAAAAGTCATTCTTTTTGTTTAAAAATTCAACTGTTTTGTTGAAAATTCGTCTTTTTGGTTTAAAAAAATCTGTATTTTCTTACAAAATTGATTTCTCATTTAAAACTCATATTTTAATGTTGAAAAGTCAAATTAGAATCTTTTTTGGATAAAAATTCAATCTTTATCAAATCTGTTTTTTTTTTATTCAAAAATTCATCTGTTTTAGTAGAAATTTCACTCTTATTGGATGAAAATGCAACTATTTGGTTGAAGATTCAATAATTTTGTTAAAAAGTTATTCTTTTGGTTTAAAAATTCAACTGTTTTGTTGAAAATTATTCTTTTTGGTTCAAAAAATCAGTATCTTCGCAGAAAATTACCTTTTTGTTTAAAACTCATATTTTAATGTTGAAAAGTCAAATTAGAATCTTTTTTGGATAAAAATTCAATCTTTTTCAAATTTATTTATTTATTTTTTTAATTCAAAAATTAATCTGCTTTAGTAAAAATGTCATCTTTCTTTGATAAAAATTCAACGGTTTTTTAAACTGTTTTATTTAAACGACTTTGTTGAGAAATCACTTTTTTGTTGAAGATTTTTAATTTTTAGTTAAGATTCATCTCTTTGTTTGAAAGTTGAACTACTTTTTTGAATTTTTTTTTCGTTGAAAGAAGGTTTGTTTAAACCTTTTATTAAAATAAATAAAAAATAAAGATTAAAAATTAAAAAGTTTGGTTCTTTGGTTAAAAAGTGACCTACTTTTGTTGAAATTAATTTTTTTACTGAAAATTCATATTTTCTGACTGAAAATTCAATTCCTATGTAGAACACTCGTCTTTTGGCTTGAAGGTTCAACAGTTTAGGTAAAAAAATTTCTTAATGACTGAAAAATATTGACTTGTTAAAAATTTGTCTTTTTGATATTAAAATATTTTTTTTTAACGAAATTTATATCTTTTGGTTGAAACATCAACCATTGCAATTTTTTGTTGAAAATCCATGTTTTTAAGTTGAAAGTTCAATGATTTTGTGGATAACTCAAGTATCTTGTTGAAAATTCCAGTATTGTGTTGAAAATTTTACTATTTTGTTGAAAATTTAAATATTCTCTTCAAAATTCAAGTATTCCGTTAAAAAATCATGTTATATGTTAGAAAAGTCATTTCATTGTTCCAAATTAATGAATAAATTCAAAAATTTCAAATTTGTATGTGAAATATTGTTTTATTCCGTTCACAAAATACCTTAAGTTGAAAATATTACTAGAATAAAATGCTGGTATTTGAATATTAATGATTAGGCAAAATAAAAAATTGGTCAAGGAAAAATCAGAGAATTTGGAAACTGAATTTTCACCCTGAGAAGCATTATCTTAAATATAAAAAGTTGCCATTAGTCCCATATTGCCATAGATTATATTCAAAGTATTAATAAAAATGCCATACTAAAGTCCTCTTATTGGATTAAGTTCTCGATGATACAACTTTTCTGTGAAACTGACATTGAAACTTAAGCAGGGTGGAAAAGACGAATGAAATGATGACAAAGCTGACCAGTCTGGGATAAGGATTAACGAGTATCAGTCGAAAAAAGGCAAATAAAGCCAATAATTGGCCGAAGTGAACGATGCGTCAGCTTGGGATTCATCATATTGACGTATACCCCCCTATGTCGAATGTCCTATGGGTGTTAACGTAACGAGCGATCGAGGAAACGTTGGTAAAAATTGATCGACGATCGGCGATGACTAATCCTTCATTACGATAGGACAGCCTGAAAAACTCGTCGCACCTGCTGCCTAGGTGGGCAGGTGAGTCGTTCTTTCATAAATGGATTATTTTGCCGAATCGACACGCCAAAAGAGAAACTCGATATTCAGCACAAAAACCACCAAAAAGGTCTAATGAATTCGGAAATTAAATCACTACTTCCTTATCCGGAAAGAATAAGACGTACATTTGAGGAGAGATAAGAATTTTGTTCTTTATTCATAATGTGTCCCCTAAGGGGACATGACCTACGTTTTCTTTTCTCTCACTCTTCTTCTACCTCAGATTTGCCATTTTTTCACATTCACTCTTTCATTTTTTATTATTTTTTGCTCTAGCCCACTTTGATTCTTTCATCTACTCCTAAATCGGTCTATCCTTCCTTAAAATCTTGACCACATTCTCTTATCAGCTTCCTTTACCTTCAATTCCTCTCCTACAACCTTCCCATATATCCCAGGTTTCCCCTTTCTATTCACAGATCCAGCACTCTCTCTTATTTTCCTTTTCTCAATACATCCCATCCCTGACCTCGCTTCTATCCATCTTTCCCTAAAATCATGACCACATTCTCTTACCAGCTTCCTTCACCTTTAATTCCTCTCCTACAACCTTCCTATACATCGCCGGTTTCCCCTCTCCGTTCACAGATTCAGCAATCTCTCTTATTTTCCCTTTCTCAATACATCCCTCCCCTTACCTCGCTTCTATCCATCTTTCCCTAAAATCATGACCACATTCTCTTGACAGCTTTCTTCAGCTTCTATTTCTCTTCATACCCTTCCCATACATCCCATGTTTGCTCTTCCCCTTCACAGATTCAGCACTCTCTCTTCTTTTCCTTTTCCCTATCCATCCCTTCCCTTACCTCCTTTCCCAATCGAAATGTCAATATTGTGGTCCATCTTCTCCTCTCTATCTCTAACCCTTAATAATTCCTTCTGAAGAACCCTCTCTTTCCCTCCAAAAGCTTACCCTCAAGCTTCACTAGTTCACCACTTCCTCTTCCTTCATCCTACCTAATTTATCCCTTTATGCTTCTTTTTCACTATATATTCAGGCGTCCTCCATTCTACCCATAGCGTCCTCTTCATATTTCTTTTAACCTCTTTTTCTCTCACGTTTCCTTCCATTTTCATATTTCTTCTCCATAGCCTAATACTAACCATACAAGCATACTAAATAATTCCATTCTTCTCTGATAATTTTTTAACCTTGTTTCTATTCCCCACATCTGTTTCATTACCTGTGTCGATTTTTTATCCTCTTATATGGGGTTCATGGTTTTTATTTTGCAATCTTTACTCCTTTCCAGGCTATTATTTTTTTCTTCCTTTTCCTTTTTTTTAATTTCATCTTTGTCCTTTTTACATCTCAATTCAACTTTTTCCCATCGAAGTATTTTTCCAATCCTACAATTAAGCCCGCCATCCCTGCTTCATCCTCTACCATCACTACTACATCATCTGCTGTTAGGTATATCTTTCCTTTTTTTATCCTTGAAAAATCTCATCCTTTCCTCTTAGTTTGTTCTTCTGAGCCTGAGATTAATACATTAAATAAAAGTGAGCTCAGAAGACAACCTTGACCTACTCCCCTCCAACAAGAACCGATCTACTATTTGCCCTGCTAAAATTACCCTGATTTTTTTCTCTCGAAAAATTTTTGGTACTCCATTTAACATTTGTCACTAACATTTCTATCATTGCCCCTTCCTCACTTTCAATCCTTTATAAACCAAATAATTCAGAACATATATCTTTTCCATCATTCCCATGAATTTCCAAAACACTGACTGATTCGGTGGCTCAATTTTTTTCCTTACCAGCTAGAGCATGTGCAGGTAATAGACATGGAGGAAGAAAAGGCAAGAGGAAAGACAATAAAAAATTATAAAAGAAATCACCGAACTCAGAAAAGAGATGAAAAGATGGTAAGAAATTAGAGAAAACTTGTTAAAAAGGATGCAGACCTTAGATCAAAGACTATAAAAACAGGAAGAATCTAGTAAAAAGGCAGCAGAGTTGGAAAGTATGATAGAGAAAATAAAAAGGAAAATAGAAAGCACAAACCGAGTGCCAGAATGTGGGGAGAGTGGAAATGAGGATAAGAAAAGGTTGAGAAAGGAGAATAGAAAGAAAAGAGAAGAAGAGAAAAGAAAAAGAAATATAGTGATGAAGATTCTAAGATTAGAGAAAAGAATAACTAAAAGAAAGAGTGGAAGATGTGCTGAAAGGAAAGATGCGAAGTTAGAGGTGGAGGAAGTGCGAAGTGTAAGAAAGGAAGGGTGAAAAGAAGAGAAAATGGTGCTTGTGAAACTAAAGAAATGGGAAGATTAGAGGAAAATTATGATAAAGAAGAATGCGTTCTATGGAAGTTCGGGCATGATAGAGGATTTGTCAAGGCAAGAATGGAATATAAGAGAAAGAAAACAGCGTAAGAGGAATAACAAGAGGGGAAAAGAACATGGATTGAGTATGTGTGAATATAGATCAATGATATATGGTGGAATTAGGACAAAGAAAGGCAAGAGTTAGTAAAAAGTGTGATGACGAGGAAATAGGAGAGAAAAGAAAGGAGAAGAGGAAAATAAGAAATAGTAGAGAACAAAAAGGAATGAGAAAGGGAAAAATGGAGGGTATGTTACAGGAATGTAGCAGACGTGAGAAGAAAGAATAGGTAACTCAGGAAAAATTTGGAACAATGGGAGGTGGTAGTAATGATGGAGGTTACCGATAGCAGGCGCCAAATGTAATGAGGGAGAATAAAAAGGCAAATCAATTAGAGGTGAGGAATGAAGAAAAAAAATAGAGGTAGAGAAAAGTAGAAGTTAAGAACGAAGGAGAAAGTGGAAGATAGTGGGGTGTTTGTGAACGGAGACATAGGAGAAATCAAAAGATAAAGGAGAACTAATGGAAGCAAGTGAAGAAGAGATTAAATTTATTGCCGGAGGAGATTTTAGTGCGAGAATAGGAGGTAGAGCATAAGTGGAATGAGGAAAAGAGGGAGGAAGAAAATCGAATGACAAGGTATAGAATTCAGGGGGGGGGGGGGATTTTCAAGTAGCTTGGAGGAGATGTGGTGGATCGTGAACGAGAATATAGAGGGAGGTGCGGAAAGGGAATATGCACGTTTAGGAGAAGAAGAGGGAAGGGTAATTAATTATGTGACAGTGGACGATCAGGTGAGAGAGGTCAAGAAATAGAAAAAGGGGATTGGCCAATAGAAGGAGAAGAACGGTTCAAGGAGAAGGTCAAGAATATCAAAATGGGAGAGGGATATGTAAATGAAGAAATGGAAGGAGGGGGTAGAAGTGGATGAGATGAGGAATGTAAAGAGAAGGAGAAGAAAGTGAGAGAGGAATTAGAAAAATGTAGAAAGGTGACAGTAGTGAAGAAGAAGAATATAGGGGAAAAAGGAGTATACTGAGATGTGTGATAAAAAAAGAGGAGAAAGAGAGAGTGAGGAAGGGAGACAGGGGGAGGGGAGATGGTGATGGCGGAAAGAGAGGGTTGAGAGAGGAGAGAGGGCTAGAGAGAGGGGGGGGGGGAGTTACAGAACATCAAAATTTTTCTAAAATTCACGGGATTTTAAATGATATTTCATTCTGAAAAAAGAAATCCGAGAGAACATTCAAATATCTTTGAAAACATTCAAATGATTTCCTATAATTTCTGAAGAATACAACATTTTAAAGCAAAATGTTACAATTTTGCAAGATTATAAAGATTTAAAATTGATTTTAAACTTAAGAAGATTTCGATAAATTTAAAAGATAATGTGGATTTTTGAAGATTTTGAAAAACAAGTTTAGAAGGTTCTTAAGAATTTTGATACGTTTCAAGAGAATCAAAAAAATATCTTAAAATTCCTACGAAAGTTTAAAATGATTTAAAAAAAAAATTAATTTTGAGAGAATATTTGAAAAGATTCGAAAAAAAAACCAAAATATTCTTAAGAATTTCAGAGTTTTTTTTTTAATTTTAGGGAGAATGCGAATAATTTAAAAATATATTCAGAAGGTTTAGAAGTTCTAAAAAGATTTGAATATAATTTTACATTTCAAATAATTTCGAACAATTTTTAACCAAATGTAGATTTTTCAAGTGTTTTGAAAAAAAAATTTAGAACCTCTTTAGGATTTTCAAAAGATTTCAAACGAATAACAAAATCTCCTTAAAGTTCCTGGGAAAATGTGAAACGATTTTTTTTAAATTAATTTTTAAAGAGAATTTAAAAAGATTTCCAAGCAATTCAAAAGATATCTAAAAATTTGGAGAAAAAAAATATTGAAGATTTTAAGCCATTGTTTATTTTTCAGGATTTAAAATTAAAAAAAAAACTAAAAATATGTAATATTTATTTATTTATGTAAATAAGATTATTAAAAATATAAGTCAAAGTTTGATTTGCCTACGTTGCAAGAGATATTTTTGTAGATTTCGAAACAAGACGCAGAAGGTAGAAAGAAAAAGTTTCGAAATATATCAAATTTCCTTAAGATTGATGAGATTTCATATTATTTTTCATTTTAGAAAATGAATTCTAAGGCAAAATTGAAAAAATATTTCAGAAAATTTCAAATTATGCTGAATTTTCCAAAAAAAGTGTACAGGGTTTTAAAGCAAAATTGAAAAATGTTGCAAGATTAAAAAAATTTTTAGAACAAATACAGTAAGTTCGAGAAGCATTTAGAAGTTTGAAGAAAAATTCAAAAATAATTTAAAACTTGAAAAATTTCGAAAAATGAAAAAAATGAAAATTTTGAATAAAAAGTTCAGAAGATTTTTGAAAGGTTTCCAGAAAATTAAAAAACTATCTTGACATTTGTAGTAAAATTTGAAATTATTTCTATTTTTTTTAAATAATTTTAATAAATATTTAAATATAATTTGAAGTTTTAAAGGATTTCAAACCAATTTTCTAACAAAACGAAGATTTTCGAAAATTTGGAAAAAAAAGTTTAGAAGCTTTTGAAAACTGTCCAAAGGTTTCAAGAGATCAACAATATTTTGCAAAGGTTCCTGAGAGAATTAGAAATGATTTGTTACGTTAAAAATAATTTTCAAAGAAAATTCAAAAAGATATCCAAACACATGAAAAGATTTATAAAAGTTCCAAAAACAAATCTGGAATATTTTTGGGGGAAATTTTTGACTTGAGAAGATTTCCGAAAATTCATTTTAAAAAAGTTTTGTTCGAAGCTTCTGAAATTCTTAAAATGTATTTGCTTCCTCATAGAGGAAGCATTAGTTATTTTTTCAATACTAGACAAACCTAAGTCTTCATTTTGCTCAATTTAAAAGTAAAAATTTACAAAAAATACAAAATTACAGAATAATACAAACAATTTTTCAAATACAAAGACAAATGAGACAAACCAAATCTTAAATTCGAAATGATAATTTTTCGAGCTGGAAAAGGGAAGGGAAAAGTTCTGTTGCACCCCATCCCTTTCCCAGCGTTATGATTTCTTTACAAGAATTCTCACAATTATTCTATTTGACATTTTATGATCAAAAAGTCTTTTCTATTCATGCATCAACTTTGAATTATGTCGATGGGAAAAGTTTTTCTTTCTGGAACAGTTGATTCAAATATTATAAATGAGCATAACTTCTTTAATCTTTAATAAAGTGCATTGTAACAAAAATTTGTGGTAAACTTCCCATACATGTATTGAAAGTAATTAACCCATACAGGGATGGAAATTTTTCCATACCTCAGTACCATACTTCCCATACTTGTATGGAAGTTTTACCATAAAGTATGGAAAACCTTCCAACAACAAGAAAAAATGTTCACTATAAAAAACCGTATTTTCAAATATTATGCATTACAATAGCTTCCTTAATCTTCAACAAAATGTATCAATGTCATAGGTCAATCGATTCGTCTTGAAATAACCTAACATTCTTATTCTTGCATCAACCTTAAATTATGAGAATGAGAAAATTTTACTTTAAAAATCGATTTAAAAAAAAATATAAATTACCATAAATTCCCTACTCTTTAATAAAGTGTGTTATTATTGTAGGTAAATCGATTAGTGTAGAACCAAGGAATCTTTTATTTTGTTGCATCAACTTTGAATTATGTTGAAGAAAAAAGTTTTACAATAAAAAAAAAGTATTTTTCAAATATGATGCATTACCATAGCTTCCTCACTCTTCAATAAAATGTATCAATTTTATAGGTCAATCTATTCGTCTCGAATCGAGTCATTAAACATTAAATTAATATCTGCCTTTCTTAATTACTCATGAAAAAATGACTTCATCCATAATGTATTTTGTTAGTCCATGTTTGTCCTTCCAAATCCAAACAACTGTTTCGTTTCATTTCACCAAAATGAAGTAAAGTTACTACATTGGAAGTTATGCTCATTCATAATATTTGAATCATCCGTTTAAAACAGAAAAACTTTTTCCATCGACATAATTCAAAGTTGACGCATGAATAGAAAATACTTTTTTAACATAAATTTTCAAATAGGATAATTCTGACAATTCTTTTAAGGAAAATAATAAAGCTGGGAAAGGGATAGGGTGCCACAGAACTTTTTCCTTCCCTTTTCCAGCTCAAAAAATTATCATTGCGAATTTAAAATTTGGTTTGTCTGATTTATCTTTGTATTTAAAAAATTGTTTGTATTATTTTGTAACTTTGTATTTGTTGTAAATTTTCATTTTTGAATTGAGCAAAATGATATATCGGATAAATGTATAAATTAATTTATAAGAAGAATAAAATTTCTTTTTTTTACGTCTGGGAAAATTTTTAATTCAGAAATTTAGGATAGAACCTAATAAATGCGACTTCTTCCAGACTAATAATTTAAAATTTTATTTAAAAAATATACGAAAAGATAACGTTTCGGAAACCCAGCTGGCTTCCCTCATCAGATCTGTATAAAAAACGTATTCAAAATTATAATATGAAGAAATATAATTTACTGACAAAATTTTCTCTAAATATAATAAAAAAATACCTTCAAAACATTTTGAAAAAATTCCTTAAAAATTTCCCTATGTGTGTGTTACATAAAGTTTTTTATATAGTGCTAGAAAACATATAATAGAAGTTAGGTTCGAAAAATGTGAATAGTATATTTATTTATAGTGCAAACAGTAAATTTAATGGAAAAAAGTAAGAGATTGATTTCATACCTGTAAATTGATCAGTATTTTTTTGTTTCAGAAATTAACTATTGTGTAAAAATGGTGAAAAAGATAAAAAAATGTTTTGTGAAATAATATATATATATATATATATATATATATATATATATATATATAATATAATAATAAATATACTATTCACATTTTTCGTACCTTACCTCTGTTATATGTTTTCTAGCACTATATAAAAAACTTTATGGAATACACACATAGGGAAACTTTCAAGGAATTTTTTCAAAATGTTTTAAAGGTATTTTCTTATTATATTTAGAGAAAATTTTGTCAGTAAATTATATTTCTTCATATTATAATTTTGAATACGTTTTTTATACAGATCTGATGAGGGAAGCCAGATGGGTTTCCGAAACGTTATCTTTTCGTATATTTTTAAAATAAAATTTTAAATTATTAGTCTGGAAGAAGCCGTATTTATTAGGTTCTATCCTATAAATTTCTGAAGTATAAATTAATGATATTTTCACGAAGGTGATTTTCTTTGTCCCAGAGGAATTTCTTTCTTGGTGATATCCATCATTTCATTTCGGTAAAATCTAGTTGCCAACTAATTATTGCATTTCCAGTAGGTTACCAATCAGTTTCTCTTCAAGATAGGGCGAGAGTTCTTAATACCTTTCAATCTCACACTGGTGCGTGCTTCTTCAAATTGATTGAGCATCCAAAGAATTAATGGAATAGATGTATTATGTATTTTTTATCTAAAAAAGAGCCAATATGACGATATAATAAAAAATTGATTTTTTCCCTCATTTCAACTTTGTAATTTAAAGTTATACTGGAAAACATGGGACATTAAAAGATAATTTACCCCTGATTGAGTATTCTTCCAAGATTTAAAATATCGATAAAAGTTTTATGACCTATTTCGCCGTCTTAACGAGTCTTGTGGGAGAAGTGTGTACGCTTTTATGACTTTGCTGTTTCTTCAAGGTTTTGTAAATATAAATTCTCAAATTTGCAAGCACACAAATTTTTATTTAAAGCATTTTATCGAATAATTTCAATTCTACCGCGTTTAAAATTGAGTAATAGTAATTGAAAATCTGAAAGTGCTAAAAATTAATTACTTGAAAATATTTTATTTCAAATTTTTGTAATTTTTCATTGTCGATCTATTTTTAATTGAATATCGTTCAAAAATTAACTAATTATCATATTGAAAGAGATTCGAAATCAGCAAATTGGTTGGATCACATTTAAGAGTAAAAACCAATTAATTGAAACTTTTAGAAATATTTTTGAGTGTTCAAAAATCTCTTTAAAATTTCTTCAAAATTAATTCTTTTAAACAAAAAATCAGGTTTAATTTTCTCAGGAACGTTCAGAAAATTTCGTTTATCTCTTGAAACCTTTCCTGCAAAACAGCAATGTTGGAAATATTTTGAAATGTTTTGAAATTTTTGTAAATAGTCTTTTAATTTAAAACAATTTAAAATAATTTTAACTTTCCTGCGAATCTAAAGATAATTTTTTCATTCTCTTAAAGCCTTCAAAAAATTCTTAAAAATCTTCCAAACTTTTTCTTCAAAAGCTTTAAGAACATACATTTAAAAAAATTCTGAAATCTTCTAAAGTTTTGAATCATTTTTGAAAATTTCATCATCATTTGAAATGCTTCGAAAGATTTTATAATATTCTCTTAGAACTCACTTTTAAAAATAAAAATTCATATGAAACCTAATGAATTTCAAGAAAATTTTGAAATTCTCTTGACAATTTTTTCTTTCTATTTTCTTCTTTTTGTTTCAAAATTTTTAAAAATATCTCTTGCAACATAGGCAAATCAAACTTTGATTTATATTCTCAATCATTTTATTAACATATAGGAAAAATTATGATTTTTTTCAGTTTTTTTGAAAAATTTAAAAATCCTGCCAAATAAAAATCTGGCTTAAAATGTTCCAGATTTTTAGAAATATTTTAAAGTGTTTGGAAATGTTTTTAAATTTTCTTTAAAAGCTAATTTTGGAAAAACAATCGTTTTATATTTCCCCAGAAACATTAAGAATATTTTGTTATTCTTTTGAAACTTTTTAGAAATCTTAAAAAGGTTATAATTTTTTTCAAAATGTTCAAAAATCTACATTTGGTTTGAAAACTTTTTTAATTATTCAAATTTAAAACTATATTTAAACCTTTTCAGAACTTCTGAACCTTCTAAATATCTTTCAAAATTATTCGATTTTTTTCCTGGAAAACAACAATTTTGGAAATATTTTGAAATGTTTTGAACTCTTTTTAAATATTCTGTTAACTTGAAATAATTGAAAATAATTTCAACTTTCTGAAGATTCTAAAGATAATTTCTTCATTCTCTTGAAGCCTTTCAAAATTCTTAAAAATCTTCTACACTTTTTCTTCAAAATCTTTAAAAGTCTAATCCTAAAAGTCTTTAAAAAAATATTGAAATCTTCTCAAGTTTTAAATTATTTCCCAAAATTTTAGCATCATTTGCAATGTTTTGAAATATTTTAAAATTTTCTCTTAAAATTCACATTCAAAAATAAAAAAATCATATGAAACCTCATAAATCTCAAGAAAATTTCGAAATTCTCTTGACACAAAAATTTTTTGAAAAAAAAACTTTGACAAAAATTATAACCTTTTTAAGACTTCTAAAAAGTTTCAAAAGAATAAGAAAATATTCTCAATGTTTCTGGGGAAATATAAAACGATTGTTTTTTCAAAATTAGGTTTTAAAGAAAATTTAAAAACATTTCCAAACACTTTAAAATATTTCTAAAAATCTGGAACCTTCTGAGCCAACTTTTTATTTGGCAGGATTTTTAAATTTTTTAGAAAAACTGAAAAAAAATAATTTTTTCTACATGTAAATAAAATGATTGAGACTATAAATAAAAGTTTGATTTGCCTATGTTGCAAAAGAACATGAGGTTTCATATGATTTTTTTTTTAGTGAATTCTAAGAGAAAATTGTAAAATATTTCGAAGCATTTCAAATGATGCTGAAATTTTCAAAAATAATTTAAAATGTGAGAAGATGTCAAAATTTCTAAAAATGTATATTCAAAAATTCAAAAACTTTCTACTTCTTCTTTCGAAATCTTTAAAAATATCTCTTGCAACGTAGGCAAATCAAAATATGATTTATATTCTTAATAATTTCATTTACATATAGAAAAAGTTATTTTTTTCAGCTTTTTTAAGAACATTTTGTTATTCTTTTGAAACTTTTGAAAAATCTTAAAAAGATTCTAATTTATTTTCAAAATCTTCAAAAATCTACATTGAGTTAAAGAATTTTTTTAATCATTCAAATGTACAATTATATTTGAACCTTTTCAGAACTTCTAAACCTTCTTAATATCTTTTAAAATGTTTCAAATTATTCTCAAGAAAAAAAAACTTTGCATTTTTCAACATGTTTTGAAATGTTTTGGAATCTTCCTAAATATTCTCCTAAAATTAATTTAAAACAAAATCGTTTCAAACTTTCCTGAAAATTTGTAAATAATAATTTTTTTTCATCTTTTCAAAACTTCTAAATACCTCTTATACTTTCTCGAGTTTTTTCTAAAATGTTGTAATCTTGCAAAATAGTCCGATTTTGCTTGAAATCTTGTACACACTTTTTCGAAATTATAGGAAACCATTTGAAATGTTTTGAAATATTTTTCAATTTTCTCTTAGAATTCATTTTTCAGAATAAAATATCATTTGAAAGACCGTGAATTTTAAGAAAATTTAGATGTTCTCTTGAAACTTTTTTCTTTTATCTTCTTCCCGCTTCTTGTTTCAAAATCTTCAAAAATGCTTTTCGCAGTAATTCAGTTTTTCTACAAAATTCTAATATCCTGTAAAATAGAAAGATTGTCTTAAAATATTTCAGATTCTTTCTCGAAATCTAATAGAATCTCGAAAAATTAAATTTTTTCGTTCAGAATAAAACCTAAATTATTTGGAAATTCCCTAAAAATCTTATTTTCGGTTCAGGTAATTTTTTTATTGCGAGCAGCAACAATTTTTTTTACCGTTACCGAGAGACATTCTAAGTTTTTTTCCATAATTTCATTTTTATCATCTCCTTGAAAGTATGAAAGAGTTCACAAAAACTATATACCGTTGTAGCAAAATATCACGTACAGAATTATTTCCCAATATTAAAAAAATCGTTTAGAATAAAAAATTTGTCTTTTATCGATTCGAACCCTGAGACTCTAGAATATGTAAAAAGTTTCCAGCACGAGATAATCGAAGAGAAGGCACCGAAATCTTTATAAGAAGAAAAAAGTTAGTCGTGAAGAAGAGGAAGGAGCATTCTATTTTTTTTAAAGGAGATGCGCGATCGCCGGCGGCACGCAGCTTTGGAAAGGGGCAGAAAGGACGAAAGTGCGAGGGGTGGAAGGAAGAAGCGGGGGTGGGTGCGGGTGGGAAGGCAGCTACACAACTGGGAGGCGAAGTGTCGTCGTCCGAATAACGGCCAAGCGGCATCGACCGATCTTCCTGCTGGCCCGTACACGAAGCGTCAACTTGTTTCCCTTCTCTTCCACGAATATTGAGTTCAATTTGCCTGCTGCCCTTCTCTCAAGCCCTCCCCCCATCCGCCAATCCGCACTCCGCGAAGCTCTAATGCGATTGTCCTTACCTTTTGTCCCCACAGTCCCCAGAGAATCATCCTGTTCTTGTCTTCTTCTCTCCTTTCAAGCGTCAACCAATCCTAAGTGAACAGCTCTCACCTTGGTAAACCACACCACTCATTAAAAATTAGTTAAGGTAGGCTCATTTCCCCTACTTCCGCTCCTCTCCCATAATTTTCCTTCTTTCACTTCCCCTCCCTGCCCCTACTGTCCCACGACTTAATTTGCATTCCTTCCGCTACTTCTCCCTCCTCCACTATCCATCTCCTCCCTTCTCTTTACTTTCCTGGCTGAAACCCCCCTCCCTTTTCTTCTCCGTCACCTTTTACCGTTACCTTCCCTAGATTTCTTCAACTCACCATCCCTACTTCCCTTCTCACACCTCTCCTACGCCCCCTCATTTGCCATCTCTTGCTACCATTCCCGTCCTCTATATTCCCTCCTCTCAATATCCCTCTCTGCCCCTACTACCCCTCCCATCATATTCCCATTTCTTTCTCTACTTCTATCTCCTGTATATCCAGTCACCACACTTCCCCTGCTACCCCTCCCATTACCTTATTTAATTCTCCTACCTTTCTCTTCACTTTCCCTACTTTCTCTACCTTACCTCCCCGTCCTTAATTTCCCTACTACCTTCTCACTTCCCTTCTCCACTTCCCCTCTATTACTTCCTCTACTTCTTCTCACCTACTTTCCTCCTCTCACTCCCCTTATTTCATCATTTTCAACCAAGAAGATTAATTTTCCACAAAAAAGTTAATCTCCAACCAAATATTTCAATTTTTAAACCAAGTTGTTGAATTTTAAGGCCATAAAGGCGAACTATCAAGAAAAGAGTTGAATTTTCAACCAAATAATTAACTTTTCTACCAAATTAATGTCGCTCCAAGACAAAAAGACGAATTCTTCACAAAACAGTTTCTCAATTTTCAACCCAATGATATGAATTTTCGACGGAAGATTTAACTTTCAAGCAGTTTTTCGAATTTTTTACTAGAATTGTTGAATTTTGAACCTCAAAGGACTAAATAACCAACCTAAAACAAGAACTCCATAAAAATAGACGAGTTTTGCACATAATTGTTTAATTAAAAAAAAAGACCTTCCAATAAAATAATACAGTTTTTATTAAAAAAAGATGAATTATAGGCCTACAAAAAAAGCTTTTGTAGCATATTTAGACGTTGAATAACTCGATCAAATCTTCTCCTTTCAAACTGTTCCTTCCATACTCTTTCTCATTTCTCCTATTCTCTCTATCCCTATACTTTTCCCCTTTGACCACTTTCCCGCCGCATCCCTGCTATCCTTTCTCTCATATCTCATGCCTTCCCCTACTTCTCCCTTTTGTTCTTTTATTATCTTCACTTCCCCTCCAACTCCTCCCCACACTTTCCAGTCGTTCACTTCATCTACTTCACCTTCCCATCCCTTACCAGCCCTACTTCCCCAACCCTTACTTTCCAAACCCTACTTCTCCTTCGCTACAACCCTTTCCCTCTCTTCCTTATGTGCCCATGCATTGCCTCCCCTACTTTTCTCACTTCCTCTTCTCTCAATACCCCTCTTCTAACTTTCCTCACTCACCTGATCGAAACTTTAAGAGTTTCTGCACAGACCCACGAAACCCTAAAAAGTAGTGAAAGTCGGCACCATGCGCCAACAAAAAGGATTTCGTAGCCTATTAGGATGCTAATCAAGTTGTTCAAATCTTTACACCATCTATCACTTTCCCCTCTCTCTACCTCCTTTTTTATCCTATCGTCTCCCATTGTATCCTCTCCGATCCTATCTTATCACCCTCTCTCCCAGTTCACATGTCCTCCCTAATCTTTCTCCTCCACTTCTCCTCCAATCTTCCAGACCACTTCCGGCTTCTCTACCTCCATTCTCGAACTTTCCCTCACCGCCTCACCTTTCCTTACCCTCCTAATTCCTATCACTTTACATTTTATCCTTCCTCACTTCCAAACTTCCTCATCTCCACTCACTTACTTCCTTTAATTCCTTCAATTGCCCTCTCGGAAAATAAAGTACGACGGACGAAAGGACAGACCGTGAATTGAAACTGTAAGTCTCTCTGTCCGGGCCTACGAAATTCTAAGCGTTAGTCAAATACGCCTTACGCCTACAAAAATGAGCTTGGTAGCCTATTAAAACACTAGTTAATTTGTTAAAATCTCTCCTTCCTCCTCTCACTGTTCTCTTCTCTTCTATCCTCTTCCATCCTATTCTATCCTATCTGATCCCCCTCTATCCACTTTGCGTGTCCTTTCTACTCCCCCTCTCTTATTTCCTTACTCTATTTCTACACCTCTTCCACACTTTTCTACTTCCCCTCTTCAACTCCAACTCATACTTTCCCTCCACTTTCCTCACCTTACCAGCTCTTTCCTCTTCTATTTTTCATCACCTCAGATTTTACCCTCTCCTACTTCCCATCACTTCACATTTTACCCTCTCCCACTTCATTAACCTCACTTCCCTATTTCTGCATCCCTCTCTTCCCGTCCTGAAAAAGAAAGAACGACGGACGGAAGGACGGACACCTGATTGAAACTATAAGGGTTTTCGCCCGGGCCTACAATAGTATACAAAGTTTTTGAAGGAGGCACTATGCGCCTACGAAAAAAAGTTTCTTAGACTATTAAGGCTCTAATTGAATTGCTTAAATCCTCCCCTCTTCTATCACTCCCCCTCTCTCACTCCTCTTCTACCTACCCTGTCCTATCCTATCCGATCCTGTCTTATCACCCCGTACTTCCCTAACCAACTTCATGTTTTTTCCTTACTCTATACCTCTCCTCTACTTCTTTTTCTCTCCCTCATATCCACTGCCAGCTTCTCTACTTCCCCTCTCCAACATCTTTTCATACTTCTTCTTACCTTTTTGATTCTTCACTTCTCCTTTCCACTCCTACTTTCCGTCAGTTCCCATTTCACCCTCCTCCATCCCAAACCCCAACTCCCTACTATACCATCCCTCACTTCCACTCTGGAAAAAAATACGACGAATGGACATCCAACCATAACTATAAAGGTTTCTGCCTGGGCCTACGATAGTATAAAAAGTGTTTTTAATTGGCACCAAGTGCCTACGACAAAAGGGGTTCCTTAGCCTATTATGACGCTAATTGAGTTGTTTGAATCTCCCCCTCTCCTATTACTTCCCCCCTCTCCACTCCTCTTCTACATACTCTGTCCCATTCTATCATATCCGATCCTATCTTATCACCTCTCCCCCGATTTCCCTATCCTATTTCACATTTTTTCCTTACACTATACCTCTCCTCTACTTCCCCTTCTCTCTCCGATACCCCTCGCCTGCTTCTTTACTTCCCTTCTCCAACTCCTTCTCATACTTCCCCTTGCCTATTCATCCTTCACTTCTCCTTCCTCTCCTACTTCCCGTCAGTTCCTATTTCATCCTCCTACATTCTAAACCCCAACTCCCTACTTTACCATCCCTCACTTCCACTCTGAAAAAAAATACGACGGATGGACACCCAACCAAAACTACAAGTGTTTCTGCCCGGGGCTACGAAACCCTAAAAATGTCAAGGAAAGAAGGTCTTACCCGCAGATCTTGTTTCCGAGGCTGAGAATTTGTAAAGTTCCAATCGGTGATACATCTCAAGTCTTGTTCGTGCAGACGCCGGCTTTTTATCGAGATTTATGAACGTAGGGGGGTAATAAATGTGATGCTCAGATGCTCATGAAAACGTGGTTATGAAGAGATAGGCCGGTCACTAAGCAAAGTTATTATCGCTTATACTGGGTGTCTCGTAACCCCCAGACAGATTACATGCAACCAAATGATCTGCTAGGTTGTTGGGAGGACATTAAGAACAGATTTCTTCTTTTAATGTTAGCCTGCAAGTACTATCTTTTATTCTACAATCTTTATTTTCTACTATCTCAGGGATCAGAGCCCTTCTCTCTTTTTTAGTTATTTCCCCCTTTTTGCTTCCTCATAGAGGAAGCTTGTAATGGTAATAATTTCCAAATTTTTAAAATTCATTTGATTAAATTTCCTCAATTTGCAAATGTCTAATACAATGTTCTAGGCAATTGTCCGGAGGATTTCTAAAAATATTCATTGCATTTTTTTCACTCTATAATATTTTAAAAATCGGGTTTTTATAGTCAAGTTTTTTTTATTAGCATATTTTGAATTTGATGCAAAAATATGAAAGTTTCTTGGTTCGAGATGAATCGATTGACCTATTATATTGATACATTTTATTGAAGAGTAAGGAAGCTATGGTAATCAAATTCACAGCTTGTTTGCAATATTGATAAACTTTTTAGATATTCTCTTTGAATTATTTTGAGAATGTTTTTAGATATTTTTTTTTTTTGTAAAAAATTACTCAAAATTTCTCCAGGAATCTCAAGATTTCTTTATTATCATAAACCTTTAAAAATCCTTAAGAAGCTTCAAAATTTGATTTCAAAATCTTCTCTTTCACAATGAATGGGATTTTTCATAGAACTTTCAATAATTCCAGCAAAAATAAAAGAAATGGCTTTAAAATCTTCCAGAGTACTTTTTTCCGATATTGGAAATCTTTCTAAATATTCTCTTAAAATTAATTTTTTTAAATGAAAAGTAATTTTTCGATTATCATTCCGAATGCAAAATTTGATTTTTCTGATACATCTTTGTATTTAAATTTTTTTTGTATTTTTTGTAAATTTCTATTTTTAAATTTAGCAAAATGAAGACTTTGGTTTGTCTATTATTGGAAAAAAATTTTTTTGGGAAAATTAGTTGAAAGAATTTTTTCTAGGATTATCCATAATTTTACGTTTTGTCAAAGTTATGTTTTAATAAATTTGTATGGAAACAATGTTATTATTATTATTATTATTATTATTATTATTATACCATTAAGCCTCTTCCCTTCCGGGGTAGGCTTGACTTGCTCGGTATAATAAAAAAAATTCTCTTGATATTATAATTGTTTATATTACAAACAAATGCAATAATCGTGCATTTTTCGATAGAAAAATTCATTTTTTTCCTATGTCAATTTTTTAAATTGGGATCTTCATGATAATTTCAGAAAAATTCATAATTTGTTGATAATTGTTATGATTTTTTTCAAACAAATTTAACAAACAAATGCATTGTTTGAGCATCTCTCGATGAAAAAATGTTTTTTTTTCATGTCAATCTCTTTAATTAAGAATTCAATAATGATTTCATTAGCACTTATACTTAGTTTATAAATTTTATAATGTTTTAAACAAATTTGATAAAAATATGCCCCGAAAATGCATTTGTTCATTAAATTTATATGAAAAATCGTAAAATCGATAAAAAAATTATTAATTTTGCTGAAATTATCATGAAGTTCCTAATTCAAAAAGTTGACATCGAAGAAAACTAATTTTTCTGTCGACAAATGCCTGAATAATGCATTTGTTTATTAAATTTGTTTTTAGAAATTATGAAATTCATCAACTAATTATGAACGTTGCTGACATTGTCATGAAGTTCCCAACTGAAAGGACTGGCACTGAAAAAAAATTGTTTTTGTCGACAAATGCCCGAATAATGCATTTGTTTATTAAATTTGTTCAAAGAAATCATAAGAATAATCAAAAAATTATGAATTCTCCGGAACTTCTTATAAAGTTCCTAATTCAAAAAATTGACAAAAAAAACGAATTTTTCTGTCGATAAATGCCTGATTGATGCATTTGTTTATAATATAAACAATTACAATATTGAGAGAAAATTTTTCTATTATAATATTGTTATCATTCAAATTTCTTGCAATATGACTCAAAAAAACGTAAATTTATGGATAATCGTAGAAAGCATTCTTTCAAAAAATAATTTGTTTCTTAAAAATTTGTTTGTTTATTATATAATATTGAAACAACTTTAACTAATGTTACTCTATAAAACTTAGGCGATTTCAATAATTGTCCTGTTATTTACGAGCACCATTTTTCAAATAGAAAAAAAAGCAATTTTTTCGTCATATTTGTTTATTTATAAAAAAGTTGAAAGCCTAATTCAAAAATCAGGCTGACGTCGTCATTTTGAACCAAAAAAGTCATTTTTCCCCCACTGCTTTCTGAATTTTCAATTTTGAAATATGTATTTTTTACATTATAATCTTTTTTTAGATCACATTAAAATTTGTTTCAATCATCTGAGAGCTTCCACTGACAATGTGCCTCAGAAACAAATTTAAATGTTTAAGGAAATAGGAACAGAAATATTAGCTTTTTGAAATAGTCATTTTTGTGTTTCTAAACTTATTTTTTTTACTAATTATTTGTTATTCAATTTTTGATCTTCTTGAATTTTTTTCTTTTGTATTTTAATCAGTAGAAAGTTTGAGAGTGTTCAACAGATTCTTCAAAGCTAACTGAAAAAACTGTAAAGAGTAATACGACTAGACCTAAAATTGAACTGCTGAATCGCTATGGTCCTAGTTATCTTTTTTAATTTCTTTTTAAAAAATTTTGCTTCAGATGAAGAACTCTGTCTGTCTGTCGGCAATAGAGGGTTACGACGACGATGATGACACCCACTTCTGCATAAAGTGCAATGTGACAATCCATGGCCTTGAAAATTACGTACGTCATCGTCAAACTGGATGTGGCGATAAAGAAGTTCATTTACCACCTTCAACTTCAGCGAAAGTATCATACCCAGAAATTCTAAATGCAGATGCTTTCTTCAGTTCTCTGGAACTCCAGAGTAGTTCTAAGTCAAACCCCCGTCGCACTACTTCAGCAGATCGTTCAAGAAGGTCTGGAAAGAATGAGGATCGAAAACGGAAAAGCCGAAAAGACAAAAGTCCTGAAGATTGTAACTCATCAAAGGAAAAACTGCACAATATTTTACCAGTCACTGATCTTGATGATCCGACAGATCACCTTGGTATACCTTCTCTAGTCGGATTTCCGGATATAGTCTCAACCAGCAAACCATCATCTTCTGGAAAAATGACTTGCCACTCTCAGATGGTTTCCTCCGGAAAGATGGATCACTCGGATTTCCATGGAAAGCATGATTCTATGGAAAGTGTTATATCTAAACAGCTGGATAGAAAAGGCGAGGACACTCAAAGACTAGATCCGGATCATCCAGTCTGGCTAGAAGACAATCTCTTGGGCGACTTGGTTGGAAACTCTGTGAACAAGGACATCTCAAATTCCAGTTTAAGCAGATTTGAGGATTTCGATTATCAAGACGAGGAAACTGAAGAAGAGAGTATGGATGAGGATATGGAGGAAGAAGAATCGTCTTCTGAATCTGATGATGAAGATAGGGCATATCCTCCTCAGAGTCATACTGGTGGGAAGTGGAAGCCAGGACATGGTAGCATGTCCCAGATGTCTCAAGAGATATCGCATGATCTCCATGATGAGGATATCGAGATGGTCATGGAAGATGATGAGGAGCATCATCATCCTCCACCATCACACACGGGGGGCAAGTGGAAACCTATCGATAGCAATTCTATGCATGTAAGTGTGTTTTTTTTGTTCAATCAACTTTTTAAAAAACACTTTTGGTATTATATTTTTGAGTATTAGATGTTTGAGTGTCCTATTTTGAACAGAAACCCGAAGAGGAGGAAAACAAGATCCTAGAAGAGCAACCACCACCGGGACACACGAAAGGGAAATGGATACCCGGAGCACGTGCTGATATAAGCACCGGATATTGGTGCAATCCTTGCGGTAGGAATCTGGCTTCCCGTGTGCTTTACAATAAGCACCTCGCCTCTTTCCTTCACGCCAGAAGAAGTATGAATGATATCGATGGTGATGTACAGTTTCCTCAAGCCCTCCCCCGAAAAACAAGAAGACAAAGGGATATAGATGATGTAAATTTATTTAATTCCTAATTGCTTTTTTTTATATTATTGTTCACTTATTGATTATGTTCCCATCAGAAGGCTGAGCAGAATACAGAGGACAATGTCGTGGAACCTAACATCAAGAAGCGGCTGCGTAAAAGAGAAAAGGAGTTCTTGACATGCGAGATGTGCTGCGCCCGAGTGCGCCGACCACAAATGGGGAAGCATCTACTTTCCCATTATCACTGTCGAGTAGCAGGTGCAAACCCTTATAGAGCGAAAGCTCAGCAATTCCTTTTGGAGAACATGGAGAACGTCGTTCGACAATGTCCTTTCCAATGTGCGCCCTGTCGGTTCTACTGCAACACAGAGGACACTTTTTTGTTACACTGGCGTTCTTCCCTGCACCTGTCGATTATCAGCAAGGTGAGACTCAAGCCAGAGATTCGTGAAAACAAAATTATTGAAATGTATATGTTATTAACATTTTACAGATTGATGGAGCGTTCAAATGCAGCTCTTGTGCTTTCTGGTGTGACGAAAACTCAACGATGGAAAACCACATCTTGAGTTCCTCTCATCGAGACCTAGTTGCTATGATGAATGGTTCCATCCCTGTTGTGATATCCAGACAACAAAGCCTAATATGTCATACTTGCGAGCAGTCTTTTAGGTAAATGAGTGAAAAAAAATTATATTGTGAGAAATTAGTGAGTATAATATTGATGAGATGCACATTTTTGAATTATAGATATAATATTCAGTTGTGTCTGCATGCGAAACAAACCGGACATGATGTAGACTACACTGCTACTGATGAATATCAAAAACGGATTTCTTGCAACGTTTGTGGATTTGTAGTAAGATCACTGGTTGCTTTACAGCGCCATCAACTAACAGCTCATGTAAAGGAAGGAACGGTGCAAGAACCTGAGTTTGTTCCAGCGCCTTACTTCTGCTCTTTTTGTTCTTTGACTTTCGAAACAGCAGCAGAAGCTGTTCTTCATCGAAGAACTATAGCTCATAAGGAGATTGTTAAGGCGACAAAGTCGGAAAATTCAACTGCCAGAGACTGTCCTCATTGCAAATTTCGGTTACCTAATCTTTTGGAATACAAGAGGCATCTTCTGGAGGTTCATACTGAACTCTGTCACAGGTTCGTAGAGTAAATAAGTGAATAACTATTAGGGTGGCTCTTATTTATATTGTAACAAAAAGATTTGATTTGTCACATGGTAAAACTGATGATATTCATTTGCTGTAGATGTCCAAAATGTGCGATGATCTTTGCATTTCCTCAAGACGTCACAAAACACACCAAAGATGGTGCATGTGTTCCAATGGAGAACTCAAATGTCTCCCCAAGCGATGTGGAATGGAGATGTAATAAGTGCAATTTTGCAACCGATTTGCAATCCGAATTCATCTTCCATGAAGCTCTTCATGAAGGTCCTCTCCAATCCGAAGCCGGTGAACCTGGAACTAGCAAGTTAGGAAACTACCGATGTCCTCTTTGCAAAAAGTGTTTCAGTAAGGCCAGCCTTCGGAATCACATCAGGGGTCACACTGGTGATCGTCCCTTTCCCTGTACCAAATGTAGCCTCAGTTTCGCGAGGAGGAATGACTTGAATATTCACAGAAAGATTTGCGAGGGTTTCGCAAACTCAGAGTTGGAGGACGAGTCTGGTCGACGGAGGGATTTTTCCTGTCCAGAGTGCAAAAACGCCTTCTTCACCAAGTAAGTGTGTCACATTGGTAATGTCAGGGCTACCACATAGTCACATAAGTTACTTTTATTCATTTTTTGATACCGTTTTAGGGTTTCGTAGCTTTGGGCAGAAACCCTGATAGTTTTTGTTCGGGCGTCTATCCGTTCGTCGTATTTTTTTTTCCAAGAGGCAAAATGAAGGTGGAGAAGTAGAGGAAATGAGGGAATGAGAAGACTGGGGCATAAGGGGACTAGAAGTTACGGAAAATGAGAAGTTGATAAGTGGGAAAAGCGCGGAGAAATTATTAGAGGTGAAGTTGGGAAAGTGAAGGAAAATGAGTGGAGGGAAAGAGCGGGAAACGAGGGAAAATTGAGGGAGAGGGAGTGAGAGTGAATAAGGGAAGGTCAAATAGTAGAGGAAGTGAAGGGATATAAGGAAAAGAGCAGTAGGGAAAGCGAGGGAAAATACGAGCATGAGAAGTAGGGAAAGCGAGGAGAAATGAGAGAAGAGGTGGTAGGGAATTTTAGTGGGGGGGGGGGGAATAAACAGTAAAGATAAAAGAGAGGAAGGGAAGTAAGAAAAAATAAGAGAGATAGCGAGGGCAAATTAAGGGAGGGGAGTGAAAGTTAATGAGGAAAGGTCGAAGTAGTAGAAGTAGTGAGGGCACATAAGGAGAGGAGCAGTAGGGATAGCGAGGGAAAATAAGAGGATAAGAAGTAAGGAAAGCGAGGGGAAATGACAGGAGTGAAAGTAGGGAAAATGAGGAAAGGAAAAGTATGACCTGCGAAGGTAAATGAGAGGAAGAGAAGTAGAAGAAGTGAAGGAAAATAAAACGAATAGGAAGTGAGAGATGTAAGGGAAAATGAGAGGCAGGAATGTAGTGGAAGAGAGGGGATGGGAAGTAGGGTAAATGAAGGGAGAGAAAAGTAATGCAAATGAGAAAATGAGGGAGGTTAAGTAGAGGAAGTGAGGGGAAATTATGAAGGCTAGTAGGTTAGTGCAGGTGACTAGTGGAGGTGAAGTGATGGTTGGCGAAGTGGATTGGTGGAAAAGGGGAAGTATATGAGGAAGTTGTGGGAAAAAGGGGTTGCGAAGGGTGAAGTGTGGGGTGGGGAGTAGAGGAAAAGGGGAAAGCAGGGGTGTAGGGGAGGGAGAGTATGGGAGGGGCAAATTCGAACGACTTAGTTATTTTTTTAATAGCCTGCTTTGAATAATTTTCCAAGCAAAAGTCACTATAGTAATTTTTTTGAGGAAGAGACCATTTCCGTCGCTTCAATCCATCTTTTTCAAATTTTATTTGAAAAAAGAAAAGAAAATTTAATTAATCTGTGTATGAAATCTATATTAATTCATAGTATGAAAATGCTATTTAATATCAGACTTCACACACTTTCCTATATTCCCTTCTTCTCCTCTTTTTTAAAGAATGACTCCTTCTCCCCATTTTAAAGAAAATTCTCCTTTTTTTCGTTTTTTTTTTGATTAAATGCAAATTCTTTTTTGCTCAATAGTCTACTTTTATATTTTTGGTTGAGGATTTATCTTTTTGGGTCAAAAATTTCTATTATTTTGTTGAAAATTTAATTCTTTTTATCAAAAATTAATTACTTTGATAAAAATTCAACAAAATTTGTGAAAAAGTTCTTTTTTTCATTCAAAAAATCAACTATGAATGATTTTAAATAAAAATATATTTCGGCTACAACATCCTGTATTACACATCTCTTTGCGAATTTATCTTTCTTGGTTGAAAATGCAAATTCAAGTACTTGGTTGAAAGTTGAACTTCTTTGTTAGAAGTTGATGTTTTTGGTTGAAAATGTAACTGTTATGTTGAAAATTCTTTTTTTTTTATTTTGTTAAAAATTAACTGTTTTAATATAAAATTAATCTATTCCAGTTTTGCTAGAAAGTTGATTTTTTTATTGAAAAATTCGTCTTTTTGGTTTAAAAATTCATCTCTCCAGTTAAAAATTTAACTGTTTTGTTGAAAATTCCTTCCTTTTTTTGGATGAAAATTGGACTTTTCTGTTTTTCGTTGAAATAATCAATCTTTTTTTTTTTTACAAAAATATCGAATATTCATCAAAATAGTCCAATTTTTAATCAAGAAGATGAATTTTCAACTGAAATGAAGAATCTTCGACTGGAATAGTTAAATCTACACATTATAATTGAATTTTCAACCAAAAAACAACGAATTTTAACAAAATAATTAAATTTTCAAGCAAAAAGAGGAATTTTTCGTTAAAACAAAAAAAAAAAAAAAAAAATGAATGTTTTATTTTTTAGCAAAATAGATGAATTTTCAACCCAATAGTTGAATTTTCAACTAAAAAAGATAAACTTACAATAAAAAAAATATAAGTTAAATTTTCAGTTAAAAAAGTTAATTTTCAACCAAGAAAACCGAATGTTCAAAAAAGTAGTTAAATTTTCAACTAAAAATTATAAATTTTCATCCAAATAACAATTGAATTTTTAACTAAAAAAGATAAATTTTCATCCAAAGATGTAATACTTACAATTTCAATAAAAAATTAATCTTGTAAAAAAAGTACAATATTCAAAAAAATAGTCAAATTGGTAATCAAGGAATGAATTTTCAACTGAAATGAAGAACCTTCGACTGGAATACTTAAATTTTCAAAAAAAAAAAAAAAAAAAAAACGACTTTCAACGATATGGTTAAATTTTCAAGCAAAGAAATTCTTCGATCAAATTAGTTGAAATTTCATTCCAAAAGGATGAATTTTCAACAGAAAAATTGAATTTTCAAAAAAAAATGACCCCTCGAAATCTTCAGAAATCTACATTGTGTATTAAATAGTTTAAAATCTTCACACGTTTAAAATTATTTTGGAATCTTTTCAAACTTCTAAATATATTTCCAATTTGTTCGATTAGTTTCAAAATTATTAATTTTTCAATTGTAATTTATTAATTAAAAAAGTTTGTTTTGAATATTTTCAAATATTATCTTAAAATTAATTTTTGAAAATGAAAAATCCTGTTGAATTTTCCAGAAGAATTAAAAATCGATTTTTATTTTCTTGAAACCTTTAAAAGTCCTTGAAAAGCTTAAAAATTTTATTTGGAAACTTTCAAAGATATAATTTTATTTTTTAATTTTGTAAAATATTTGAAGTTTTAAATTAAGTTTGGATTTTCTCAATACTTGTAAATATCTCTTAAACTCACTCAAATTTGTTTCAAACTGATAATTGCTCAATTGTTATTTATGCATCAAAATTCAATAACTTCACTTAAATTTTTAAAGAATTTGTTAAATAGAACAATGAAAATTGCAACGTTCAAAGTTTAAAAACACTCTTAAATATTAACGATTCAAGGCTTTCTATTTGGAAAAGTTCAGTTTAAAATTGTTTATTTTTTAATATTTGATTTATAATTGCTCATTTTGAATGAAAAGTAAATTATTACTTAATATTCCGAAAAATGTCATCTTTGATTAAAAAATTTCAAAATAAATGGTTAAATATGTAATATTTTAGATTGAAACAATATTTCAATAGGATTTGGATTTGAATAAGAGCGCTTTTATGAATCTATTAATTTGAAATTATTTTTAAATTAAGAATATTTTATAAAATTGTAATCATACCTTTACATTTTTCAACTACTGAGGCTTTCAAATTGAAAAGTTTCTATTTTACAACAAAGTGAAAAAAATCAATAAAAAGTTATACAAATTTTTGAATTGTAGAAACTTCTACTTTTTTAAAACTTTTTTACTCTCCTACAAAGAAAAAAACAAGAAAAAAATTCGCTGTATTCAGCTGTATGTGGTTGTTAAACTTTGTACATTTTTTTACAAAAATTACATATTTTAACAAAAAAATACAGTTGTAAAAATGTTGTACTTCCTTGTAGCAGTTTTTTTCAGCAGGGTTTTTCAACATGAGTAATCAATAGCAGCCCTGCTATATAATTTTATAAAGATACTTAATTTTTTTATGGACCACATCAGCAAAAATCGACTGGAAAATACCATGGGAGACTATAAGGACTCTAGATGAATAAATAGTTATAAATACTTGAGTATGAATTTAGATTTAGTATGATACCGGTCTTTTAGAAGCTAGAACGCAATTTCGAGTCTAAAAGGAACACATAACTATCGCGTGAACAGTAAGCGGACGTGTATAAATAAACGAACGAGCATTTGGGGAAAAGTACAAGACAATAAACGCTCTGGAGCCGCGAACTAGCCGCGAAGCTCGTGTAGTAGTAAAAGTGTCCTCGCTGCATAACTGTAAAATAAAGGACCGTGTCCGAAGTTGCGAGTGGCGCGGGGAAGGCAGAAAAGGATAGAAAAGGATAGAAATGAAAGAGAGGATGGAGGCAGTGAAGGAGAGAAGGAAATAGAGAGGGTCAGGAGGGATCTCTATATTCATCTAGTGAAGTTAGGGTCTCAGGATAGGACAAAAAGAAGGTGTAAGCTAGAAAGAGAAAGTGTAAGCCAGAATGAGAAAGTGTAAGCCAGAATGAGAAAGTGTAAGTCAGAAAGAAATTTTTTTGGTATGAAGTGTGAATTAATTGGGATCGGTGATCTCGATTCAATTATTTATTTATCGATTATTTTTGCTTTCAAACGATTGCTGAAGATTTCAAAAGATTTTACGGAATCACAAGCGATTTTTCGCGACTTAAAAGAATTTCAGCAAGAGAAATTGTAAAGGATTTATAGAAATATTTGAAGATTTGCTAGGCTAGAAAGAGCAAGTATAAGCTAGAAAGAGAAAGTGTAAGCCAGAATGAGAAAGTGTAAGCCTGAATGAGAAAGTGTAAGCCAGAATGAGAAAGTGTAAGCCAGAAAGAAATTTTTTTGGCATGAAGTGTGAATTAATAGGGATCGGTGATCTCGATTCAATTATTTATTTATCGATTATTTTTGCTTTCAAACGATTGCTGAAGATTTCAAAAGATTATTGCTTATTTTCAAAGATATCGAGGAATTTCAAGGTATTAGAAGGGATTCTTAAGGATTTTAAAATATATGAAGCTTTAGTAGATTTCAAGACACTTTCAACGATTTCAAGGAAATTCTTGAGATTTCCAAATGTTCCAAAGTATTTTACGAGATTTTGAGAAATTGGAGATTTTAATGGATTTCAAGAGATTTCGAAAGGCCAATTTTCAGAATGATTTCTGAGGATTTCAAAATATTTCAAATCTTCCAACAAATTTTACGAAATTTCAAGGATATTTAAAAGATTTCATCAGTTTTTGAAGGTTTCATGAACATTTTGAAGGATTTTAAAAGATTTTGAAAAATTCCTTAGGATTCCCAAGGATTCGGCGGTATTTTTAAGCCATACAGAGTGAAGAGAAAAGTGAGAAAATTTAAAAGAATCCAAAGATATTGTAAAGGATTCCAGAGGATTCTCAAAGATTTCGAAATATTATGAAAGATTTCTAAATTTTCAAATGAGATTTCTGAAATTTCAAATTTTTGATGGTTTTTCGGAATTTTTAAAATGTTTAGGGATTTAAAGAAATGCTATTGGATTTTTAAGGATTTGAATCGTTTCTAAGGGATTTTCCAAGATGTTTATAAGAATCTTATAGGACATTTTGAGACTGAATGATTTTCAAAACTTTTGAAGAATTTTACGAGATTTCAAAGAATGTTGAAAGATTTTGAAGAATTTCGATGGGTTTTAAAAGATTTTGAATTATTTGAAAGGATTTTCAAGGACTTCGAATGTTTCAAAGAATTTTACTTAATTTCATGTAGGATTTATTTGATTTTGAAGGATTTCGAAAAATTTCTGAAGATTTCGAAGGATTTAAAAGGATTTTATTTATTTTTAAACAAATTCAAGAGATTTCAAACAATTTCAAGAAATCCTTAAGAATTGTGAAAGATTTCCAAAGGTTTCGAAGGATTTCATGAGATTGCAAGCGTTTTTTAAGGATTTTAAAGAATCTTAAAAGATTCTATAAGATTTCATAACATTCCTAAAGTTATTTTAAAGAATTTTGCGTGATTTTAAGAAAATTTGTGAGATTTCAAGAAATTAAAAAAAATCCCTGAAAATTTTAAAAGATTTTGAAAGACTTCCAAGGATTTTACGAGGTCACTCGCGATTTTCAGGGATTTTAGAGAATCTTAAAAGATGGCGAAAGGTTTCATAGAACTTTCAAAGATTGCAAAGGATTTCACAGTATTTAAAACAATTTAAATGAATTAAAAAATTACTAATGAATTAAGAATAAATTATTTAATAAATTAAAGAATCAAGATGAAATAAAGATTCTTAAAGGATCTCAAAGGATTCTCAAAGATTTCTAAAGCTTTTGAAGGATTTGAAAAGATTTCGATAGATTTCCAAGGATATCCAAGGGTTTCCTGATATTTTTAAAGATTTCTAGGGATTTTAAGCAACATTATTCAATTTCAAAGAAATTCAATTTTTTCCAAGATATTTTGAAAAATTTAATAGGATTTTGAAGGATTTCAAGAGACTTCCTGAAAGATTTTCAAAGCTTTTAAAGAGCTTTAAGAGATTTCAATGAATGTTCAGAGATTTTAAATGATTTCAAAGGGTGTCAAGGGATTTCCAAATATTTCAAAGGATTTAAAATAATTTCAAGAGACTATGATGAATTTCCAAGTATTTTCAAGGATTTTACGATATTTCAAGGAATTGCCAAGGATTTCAAGGAATTTTTGAATATTTAAAAAGATTTCAAGTTCTGCTAGATTTTTGAATATTTAAAAAAAATTGCAGAGAATTTCTAAGGTTTTGAGGAAATTTTCGCGGGACTTCAGAGCTCGGGAATTTCTATAAATTTCAGAAATTGTATGAAATTTCCAAAGAGTTCAACACAATTACACCTGATTTTAAACATTTTTGTAAGTTTTAAGTAGAAAAAGCAGAAATGTGCAAGACCCGGACCTGACTCAAGATTTACGGGTCCAGGCTCAACAGTTTGCATCAGGAGATCCCTTGTTTTAAATGATTAAATATTGAAAATCAATTTTTTACAATATATAATGATTATAAAGTAAAAAGAACATTATGATTCTTTCTCTAAAAAATAGGTCAATAGGTGCGTCAAATTTGTGAAATTTTCAAATAAAGGAACGCACTTTTAACTAAAATGCTGCATCTTCAATAAAATAAGTTCTTAATCAATTAAAATAGATTTTCAATGAAATAATCAAATTTTTAACCAAACAGATGAATTTCAAACCAAGAAGATTTAATGTCTATCAACAAAACAAAACAAAAATGACAAAAAATTAAGTAGCTAAATTTTTAGGTGAAAAAATTAATTTTCAATGAAAAAAAAACTAATTTTCAACCAAAAGAATGAAATTTCAACCAAAAAAGTATAATTTCCAACAAAATTCATGAATTTTTAACCAAATATTTCAATTTTCAACTAAAAAAGATAATTTTTTTGACAAAAATAGACTAGGTGAAGTTGAAGTTAAAGAAATATGTTTTCAAGCAAATAAAATAAATTTTTAACGAAATAGTTCAATTTTTAAATAGAAAGATGAATTTTTAAACAAATATCTTTTTTCTTAATGAAATTTTTAACAAAAAATGTTAATTTTCTACTAAAAAAAGACAAATTTTAAATAAAAAATTAAGTTACATTTTTAGTTAAAAAATTGAGTTTCTTTATTTTCAGTATAAACACTGATTTTCAACCATAGAAAATTAATTTTCAATTAAAAAAATAATTTTCTATCAAAAAAGGATAATCTTCAACAAAAGACATGAATTTTCAACCAAAAAGGTAAATTAGCCACCGAGAAGATTAACATTCTACTAAAAAAGATACACCAAATTTTCAACAATACACAGAAATTTTCAAACAAATATGTAATTGAATTTTCAACTGAAGAAGAAAAATGTTCAACCAAACATGGAATAGTTGAATTTTCAGTTGAAAAAATAATTTAAAAAAATATTAACAAAGTAGTTGAATTTTGAAAAAAGAGAAGATTTTTCAACTAAAATTATAAATCATGAATAAAAAAATGAATTTTTAACAAAGTAGTTCCACTTAGTAGATTTTTTTCTAGGGAAAGGGTAATTAGTGCGCGAGTAGCGCGCACAATTTTCTAGTTATTTCAAATTTACATTGGTGAAAGAAGGTATTCCTTTCTTTGATTTTTAAAGCAGTCATTTATTGTTAAAGAGTAAAATGAAATTATTTATTCATTTTTCACCCTCAAGGACCTCAAAGCCTAATTTTTTAATTTCAAACGCTCAATAAATAATTTTTGAACTCTCATAAATTGTGCAAATCAAAGACTTGAAAAGATATGTAAATCCACGCTTTCATTTTCAATTCCCTCAATTGAAGAATGAATCAACGAATTTAGAGATTTTCAAAATTATCTTGAAAATTTATAACTTTTTGATTGTTATTCCTAAATCAAAAATTGTTCTAAATTCTTATTTTAATATGCTCTTAAAATAATGATTTCTTGAAATAAAAAATCATTTAAATCCTTTACAGGAATCCTAAAGACATTTTTGTATTATCTAGAAACCTCTCAAAATCCTTAAATAGCTTCAAAACTTTATTTGAAAATGTTGGAAAAACTACATTTCGTTTTGAAATTTTTGGAATGTTTTCAAATATTTCAGATGTTTAAATCATGAAAAATTAAAATATCACAATTTTTTTACTAGAAATTGGATACAAATCTATAAATGCTTTCGGAACATCGTATTGGGGAATAAAAACCTGTTTGAGACGAACAATGACTCTATTATTCACATTCATAAATTGCCTGACAGCCGAGGCGGCCCTCCACAGCGTGCGGCTGAGTACTCTCCGCTCTGTGCAGTTGCCCCTGCTGCAGCTTCGTTGAAAAGTCCGATCCAAACCAAATCCCTTTGCATACAAATTCCACATACTATAAAAAAAAAATTGATTTTTTGGTCTGGTCAAATAGAAATAACCCCTTAAAACCTTGTCGCCCCAGATATCTTAATCTTGCCCTACATTTTTTTTAAATCTTATTAATTTTGGGAATTATTCCCTTTTTTCGAGAAACTCCCACCCCCAAGGACTACCAAGGGGAGCTGTTGGAAAGGAGAAAGAGAAGCGGAAGTTGGAGGTGTTTGGTACGAAGCGTGAAATAGAAGACACACGAGAAACGGAAACTGGAGAGGAGAGGCGCACGCGCCCTCTGCCAGCAGGTCGTATTAACATCTCATAGCAGCCCGTAAGCCCGTGGGTCATTTTAGTATTTAACGGGGCTACATTATGACTGGCGCAAGTACACCTTCTAATACTAACGTATGCACACTGCCTCGCGTGGGTACCGCTACAGAGTAGAGTACACAGCACACACACACATATAAATACACACACACATAAATACACACACATATAAATACACACACACATTCTCATACACATGCATCTAAAGTATGTTGTGCTGCCTGGTCGACATAAGTATTAAAGCATTGCCGGTTTGTAGCTGGCGCTATAAAGCAAATGTTAACACCTTTGCTCTCTTCTCGACCCTCTCGCCGTCGTTATTTCTATCCCTCTCACTCCCTCATTTGTGAGCGAGACCAACCCTCTGGTAACAAGTACAGTGCCTATTCAACGCCCAGCCACCAACCTATTCCCATACCAGTAGCTATCCTCCAACGACCGTACGAGTCTCGCTGCTCGAATGACTCGAGCTTTTCATTTAATGCCACGGTTCCGAGCCGTTCCGAGCCGTTTCGAGGGATTTCGCTAGGCCGTCAGAGTTCAGAGGTCTTTTTATGACCACTTCCGCAGCACGTCGGAAGATTCTTCAAGACGAGCGCTAAAACAATCGGGAATTTAAACTGTTCGTTTATTAGATTTTGAGCATACTAGATCTTCTTTTCTCTATTTGAAGCCATTTTTATGTCATTATTATTATTATTATTATTATTATTATCATTGTTATTATCATGGTTATTAACCTTTATCATTATTGACACACTCGTGCCATAACACTATTCCGATAGGAGCTACTGATCGATCACTCCAGCAATCATCCCGGGTGGAGAGCTTCACAAAGGCATCATACATCACGATTCACACATTTACTATCCACAACGAAATTGGGGTTGTGAATTGTTCGCTTATTAGATTTTGACTATTGTAGACCATCTCTTTTCTATTTTTATAGCAATTTAAGTCGGTATTATTATTATTGTTATTAACAGTCGTTAATATTAATACACTCATCCCACACCAACGCTCTGTCACGAGTTGCTGATCAATCACTCCAGCAATCATCCCTCGTAAAGAGCTTCACAAAGTCATCATACATTACGATCCACACATATTAACTAACCCCAACAAAATTGGGAATGTGAATTTCAGTGTGCACAGTATTCCCCTTTTTTTCTTAGTTTCCCCTTTTTTCTTGAAATTCCCCTTTTTTCCCCTGTTCTCAAAAAACTTCCCCTTTTCTCTTCAAATATAGGATATTTGAAATTATACCCATTATTGAATAAAAATTGAAGCAATTATAGCACTTGAATAAATTATTTATCAACAAATAAGGTACACGTTTCAAGTGCAGACCATTAGAAATAAATACTCTTCAAAAAAATTTGAAGATGAAACATTTTAAAGCACACATTTTAGTTGAAATGTACAAAGTTATATACCTAATTAAAAAATGGAATATTCCAAATTCATCAACTGTAATTTTAAATGTTCTAACTAGAGCAATATTTAATTTTTTCAAATCTTTACTTGAAAATTTAACTATTGTTGAAACTTTTTTTGTCGTTGAAAATTGATTTTTTTAAACTCACAATTTAACTATAACATTTGTGTTTGAAAATTGAAATTTTTCAGTTGGAAATTCAACTATTTGGTCGCAAGTTCAAATTTCGTTCAGAAGTTATATTTTTTGGCAGAAAATTGGTTGAAAATTTAACTATTTGGGTGAAAATATATTTATTTTGTTGAAAAGCTGTCTTTCTGGTTAATAATCAAACTACTTTGTTAAAAATTTATTTTTTTTTAAACTGAAAATTGCAATTTTTTATTGAAAATTATTTTTTTTATTGAAAGATTATATATTTTTGAGTTAAAAATTCGAATGTATTGTAGAATTCCATTTTTGGTTCAAAGTTAATCTTTTTCATTTTGAAAATTCAAATATTTTGTGAAAAATTTATATAGTTTGTTAAAACTTCGTCCTTTTTTGTAGAAAAATAATCTTCCTGCTTTGAAATTCGACATTTTGAATACAACTTTTTTTCTTTATTGACTAAAAAATCTTTTCTGGTTTCGGATTAAAAATTGAACTGTTTCGTAGAAAATTTTAATTTCCTCTGAAAAATGCAATAGTTTGGTAGAGAAATCAACTAATTGGTCGAATTTTGAACTACTCCGTTAAAAATTCATCATTTTAGTTCAAGTTTTGTTTGTTTGTTAAAAACAAGGTTTTTTAACTAAAAATTTTTATGTTTGGTTGAAAATTAACTTTTCAATTGAAAATTTATATTTTCGTGTTGAAAAAATTTTTCAAATGAAAATTGGGCAAAAAGGCAAAAATATCAAAAAAAAATCGCATCTTTCTAGCATTATTCAAATATAACATTATTATTAATTATAATAAATTGTTTAAACAATCACTATTGTTAACATTGATGAGCTATCACTTCCCTCTAATTGAAAATTGGACAAAAAATGGAAAATTTGTGAAAAAAACCGCGTCTTTCTAACTCCATTCTATGAGAAAATTTTCAAAAACAATTACAAATTGTTTAAACAATTCATGAAAATATATAATTTTCAGTATAAAGTAATATTTTATGTATTAGAAACAGTTCGCATTAAAGAATCCACAAAAAAATCATAATCAGCGCCAAAAACTCGCAAAACCCATTTTTTCACTTATGGGGTTTCTGTGGGACCCTATAAAACAGACTTATGGGGGTGATATTTGAAAAGTGATATTTTATTCGTATTCTATGGCTAATTGTGAAGAGAAATGTTGAGTTTCAACGCGATTGAGATAATATTGAGGATTCTGCATAAGATTTACAAAAACGTCTTTTTTTCTCATGGAAAATACATGTTAAACTTCATGGGGCTTGCGGCTACCCTAAATATAATTCTTTTTCAGAACGAAAAAAATGGATTTATTTTTGAGTGGATTCAAACAAATTTGGAGGGTGTCCTGATAAAAATTAAAAAAAAAATTTAAACACTCGTCCCACAACAACGCTCTGGCATGAATCGCTGATGAATCTCTCTAGCAATCATCTCGGGCAAAGAGATTCACTTACTTACCAGTCAACCACAAGCTCTTGGGTTCACTAACGCAAAAAAAATTTTTGAATTTGAATTGTTTGTTCATTAGATTTTGAATATTCTAGACCATTTTTCTATCTGTAACAATTTCATTTTGGTATTATTATTATTGTTCTTAACAGTCGTAATTATTGATACAATCGTCCCACAACAAGGCTCTGATACGAGTCGCTGATCAATCTCTCCAGCAATCAGCCTGGTTGAAGAGCTTCACTTGCTAACTAATCAACCATAAGTTCTTGGGTCTACTAACGCCAAAAAATTGAGAATGTGAATTGTTCATTTATTAGATTTTGAAAATTCTAGACCATTTTTTGTGTATTTGAGACAATTTTATGTCGGTATTATTAATATTGTTGTTAAGAGTCGTCATTATTGACACACTCGTCCTATAACACCGCTCTGATACGAGCTGCTGATCAATCACTCCAGCAATCATCCCGGGTGAAGAGCTTCACAAAGGCATCGTATATTACGATTCACACATATTAACCAACCCCAACAAAATTGGAAATGTGAATTGTTCATTTATCAGATTTTGAGCATTCTGGACCATATTTTTTTCTATTAGTTTTAGCAATTTTATTTTGATATTATTATTATTATTATAAACAGTCGTCATTATTGACACACTCGTCCCAAAACACCGTTCCGATACGAGTGGCTGATCAATCACTCCAGCAATCATCCCGGGTGAAGAGCTTCATTTACTTACTAATCAAGCCGGAGATCTTGGGTTTACTAACGCCAAAAAAATTGGCAATGTGAATTGTTCGTTTATTAGATTTTGAACATTCTAGACCATCTTCTTTTCATTTTTATAGCAATTTTATGTCGGTATTATTATTATTGTTGTTAACAGTCGTCATTATTGACACACTCGTTCCATAACACCGCTCTGATACGAGTTGCTGATCAATCACTCCAGCAGTCGTCCCGGGTGAAGAGCTTCACAGAGACATCGTACATCACGATTCAAACATAAAAACTTAAATTTACTAATCAACCACAAGCTCTTGGTGTTACTAATCCCAGAAAAATTGGGAATGTTAATTGTTCGTTTTTCAGATTTTGAGCATTCTAGGCCATCTTTTCCTTATTGGTAGCAATTTTATGTTATTATTATTGTTCAGGGTGTTTTTTGAAAGTTCGGGAATTTTTTTGAGAGCGTGATTTTTTTAAATTGCAACATAAAAGTAAATAATAATGATTCTTAATTGGTGAATATGGCTTTATATCACTGTATTCAACTTTTTTGATTGCAAATTCGTTTTCTTTGTTTGAAATTAATTTTTTAACTGAAAATTTAAATAATCCATTTTTTGTTGTTAATTCATATATTTTGTTGACAATTTCACAATTCCTTCGCCATTTTTTTCTCTTTTCCTGAAAAATCTGTTTCAGTTGAAAATACCACTCCTGTTGAAAAGTTGTCTTTTTTGGTTGAATTCAAGTGATTTCTTAAAAAATGAAAACCTTTCTCTTTTTTTTTGTATAAATTCAATTATTTAAGTGAAAGATTCATGATGTAAGTTGAAAATTTATTGATTTGATTGCAAATTAATTTTGTAACTAAAAATTTAACTATTTGGTTGAAAATTTTTCTTTTTCAGTTAAAAATTCATCTATTTAATTGAAAATTAATTTTTTTGACTGAAAATTTAACTATTTAATTTTTGGTTGACGATTTATATTTTTAAGTTGAAAATTCGTATTTTTTGGTAGGAATGAACCTTCCTGGTTGAAAATTCATCTTTTTGCTAGACAATTTAAATATTCCAGTTAAAGAATAATCGCTACAGTTAAAAATTTATCAGTTTGATTACAGAATTTATTTTTGAATCTAAAAATCAAATGTTCCACTTTTTTATGAAAATTAAACTTTTTTAGGTAAAAATTGATCTTTTTTAGGTAAAAAATGATCTTTTTTAGTTAAAAATTCAACTACTATTTTGTTCAGGATTCATATATTTTAATGAAAAAGTTTAACTTTCAACTAAGTAGTGGAATTTTCAAAAAAAAAAAATAATTTTCCCCCAAGAAGATCAATTTTCTACCGAAAAACACAAATTTTCAACAAATTACATGAATTTTCAACCCAATTGTTCAACTTGCAACGAAAAAAGATTTATTTTTAATCAAAAATGAAGTAGACAAATATTCGACTACAAAATTAATTTCCAACAAAAAAAAACGAATTTTCAACAAAATAGTTCAATTTTTAGCCGAAGAATAAATTTTCAACCAATGAGATTAAGTTTCTACAAAAAAAAAAAAAAATTTCACAAAATACATGAATGTTGAACTGAACTCTTGAATTTCCAACGAAAAAAAGATCAATTTTCAACCAAAAATGAAAGAGACAAATATTCGACTTCAAAATTAATTTTCAAACAAAAAAAAGACGAATTCTCAATAATATATATTTAATATTTCAATAAAGTATTTTCCCCAAGAAGATTAATTTTCTATCCAGGAAGACAAATTCTTAGAAAAAAAATTTGATGAATTTTCAACCAAAAACATTAATTTTCTACTCAGAAAGACGAATTTCCAAATTAAAAAGAGTAATTTTTTGCAAAATAGTTCAATTTTCAGCCAATTAGGTGAATTTTCAACTCAAATGATGAATCATTAACCAGTAAAATTAAATTTTAATAAAGTAGTTCAACTTTTAGCCAAGGATTTGAATTTTCAAAAAAAAAAAAAGATTCTTTACCGAGGGGATTAATTCTCTACCAAAAAGGATGAATTTTCAAGCGATTTGTTGAATTTACAAATAAAAAAGTTCAATTGTGAAGATTTTTTGTATCAAGAAATAAAAATTTTCAACAAAATGTAAGCATTTCCAACCAAAGTTTGAATCATTGTTTAACATAAAAAAAATTATTTTCAAGAAAACAACTGAATTTTTAACAAGCCTGGTTGACTTGTAACTAAAAATTATCAATCAAAATAATTTTCAACCAGAAAAATAACGAATTTTTAGCAAACTAGTTAAGTTCTCACCGAAACAGCTTTTGTATCTAACATGATAAATCTTCACCCAATATACAATATATTTGTTGTCCTGCTGAATGATTTTTGTAAAAATTTGTATTCCAACTAACAATAAGCAAATTATTTGACGTCATAATTTTTAGTAACTTTTGCTTTAAATTGATTAGAAAACTTATCAATAATTACTTTTTCTGTAAAGTTTTTCTTTTAATCCCTTTTTATTATGAATGTGCCACTTAGCCCCAGATTTTGGGGTAAAGACCTCTCCCACTTCAGGAACTGACAAATAATTTGTCATAAATTAAATTTACATTTATGATCAATAATAATAATAATCTTCGAATTCATTCATTAGTTCAGTTTTCCACATTGAAGCTCCTATCTTCCCGCTCGCTTTTCGCGTCTTTTTTTGTCTCGCGCCTTTTTTCCATCATGTCAATGTGACAGTTTATTAGTACACGTCAGTTTGACATCTTATCAAATCGTCTTCCCACGTGAAGGGACATGAAGATGTTCCCCTCGCATGGCTTTGTTTTATTATTGACTTTCGAATTATTTATTTTGCTTCTCAATTAAAATAAGTTTTGGTTATTTCGGTTATTTTTTATTTTGACATCTTATTTCTAAAGAAATTAAATTTTTTAGTTTCGAAAAATTAGTCAAAGTAGGCGCCGGGAGCCTACTCGCTTTCCCATCTCCCCCCCACTGTCCCTTCCCTTACTTCACCCTTTGCAACAGCCATGCCCAAATTCTTCCTCCTCCACTTCCTCCTCTCCTCACTTTCCCATCTAACACTTCCCTTCCCCTAACTCCCTTTCCCAACCATAAATTTCCCTCCCCTACTCACCTGCAGTAACCTACAAGACATCCCTTCACTTCTTTTACAAGCCTTCCTCACTTCCAATTATTTTCCCTACTTCCCTTCACTTTTTCTACCTTGTTTTGATTATTTTACTTCCCTAACTTCCTCCACTTACCCTTCCTAATTCTTTCTCTGTTCCTCTACTTACCATCCCATCATTTCCCCTCATTCCCCGGTATTCCTTCTCAATTCTTCAACTTTCCTCTCCTGTCATTTTCCCTACTCTCACCCGCTCCATCTTTATTTATCTTCCACAATTTCCCTTAATTTATTGCACCTTATTTTTCTCCACTTCTCCTCCTCTCATTACCCCTTGCCTACTATAATGTCCCTCCTCATTTCTCATCACTTGCCTGTTTCATCTTCCCTTATTTCCCCTCATTTTCTATGCTTTCCTTACACTTACTACCCCTCACTTTCCCTACTTTCCTCCGCTCATTCTTCACTACTTCTCCCAATTTTCCACTACTTCTCCTCCCAATTTTTCACTACTTCCCCTCCCTCATTTCCTTTTGTTTTCCCCGCTTCACCTCCATCTATTTCTTCCCATTTCCCCTCATTCTTCCTCACTACTCCTCCTCTCATTCTCCCTCGCCTACAATAAGGCCCCCTCTACTTCCCTCCGCTCATTTTTCACTACTTCTCCTTCCTCATTTCGATTTGCTTTCCCCGCTTCACCTCAATATATTTCTTCCAATTTCCCCTCATTGTTCCTCACTACTCCTCATCTCATTCCCCCCCGCCTACAAACCGGCCCCCCCCCCCATCATTTCCCATCACTTTCACTGTTTGCCCTTACTTTCAAAGCTCCCTGTACACTTATTTCCCCTCACTTTACCTTTTCCACTACCCTCATTCCTCTTCTCTTTCCTTACTTGCCCTTCCCTGACTCCCCCCAATTTTCCTTTCCCAACTTCCCCCACTTTCCCTCCCCAATTCCCTCTCACTTTCTTTACGTACCATTTCTTCATTTCCTCGTATTTCTCCTTAATTCTCCTGCTTTCGCCTTCTGTCATTTCTCCTAATTTCCGTCGCTTATTTTTCCCTACGTTTCCTTCCCTCATTTCCCTTTGCGCTCCCTGCTTTATCTTTATTTATTTCTCCTTATTTTTTCTTACTTCTCTTCCTCTCATTACCCCTCGCCTACCATAATTTCCCCCCTTCATTTCCCATCACTTTCCCTGTTTTCCCTTTCCTCATTTTTCCTCACTATATCTGCTTCCTTTGCACTTATTTCTCCTCGCATTTCCTATTTTCCTCCCCTTCACGTACTGTTCCCTCCGTTTCTCGTATTCCTTCTCAATTCTTCTACTTTCGCCTTCTGTTATTTTTCCTACTTTCCGCCGCTCCACCTTCATTAATTTTCACCAATTTTCCTCAATTCATTCCACCTTATTTTTCCTCCCTACTTTCCGTCGCTCATTTTCCCTACTTTTCCTTTCCTGATTTCCCTTTGCTTGACCTTCACCTTTATTTATTTCCCTTAATTTCACTAAATTTGTTTCTCCTCATTTTTCTTAACTTCTCCTTCTCTCATTAGCCCTTGCCTACCATAATGTCCCTGCATCATTTTCCCTCACTTTCCATTATTTACCGCCCCTTATTTCCCTTCGCTTTCCCTAATTCCCCTTTATTTATTTCTTCTATTTCCTCATCACTTCCTTCTCATTTTCCTTTACTTTCCCTACTTTCTCTCCCCTCTTCTCCCCCACTTTTCTTTCTTTTCTTTATATTTACTGAGGGGAAGGTGAAAAATAAATGTTAGTTTTTTCGAATTTAGGGTTCTTTTTTACGAAAAAGAAGACGTAGGTTTTTTCCTTTTAATACCTTTTGGTTTAAAAATTTCAAAAATCATTTTTCTACTACAATTTTGATAGGGTTCTTCATGCTTTTTATATTGAACATAAGCACTTTTTATTGGTATTGAGAGTCATAAATCTTTGAAAAAGATGGTATCGGCAAAAAAACCTACCCAACGCTTATTTTTACGAATAAATAACAATATTTCAATTTTTATCGATATGTGATGGGTATAAAACCCCTATTGAAAGTGTAGAAAAACAATACATTTTTATTGGTCCAAATTGACTTTGAATTGATCTTTTTTATTTGAAAATCCGACTATTTGTTTGAAAATTAAACTATTTTGTTGAAAATGTATTTTTTTGTTTGTTCAAAATTCATCTCTTTGGATGCAAATTCAACTGCTTTCCTTGAAAATTCATGTTTTTTTTAAGATCCATATTTATGGTGGAAAATTAATTTTCTTGGCGCAAAATTCATATTTTTGTTATTAAAAAATTTAAAGATTCATTTTTTTGGTTCAAGATTAATCAATTCATTTGAAAATTCAGCTCTGGTCCAAAAAGGATATTTTTTAGTTGACAATTTAACTATTTTTTTAAAAACTCGTTATCCTTGTTGCTTTGGAGAAAAAATCATCTTTTTTTTTTATTTCACTGCTTTTTTGAATTTAAACTTCTTAAAAATCATTTTATTCTTGGTTAAAGATTCATCATTTTGATTGAAAATATATCTTTCTTCCGAAAATTCAACTATTTTATTTTTCATCTTTTTTAGTTGAAGATTCAACTTCCTAGTTGTAAATTCTTGTATTTTTTCAAAGTATGTCCTCTTTGGTAGAAAATTACACTTCCTGGTTGAAAATTCATCATTTTTGATTGAAAATTGTACTAGTTGTATGAAAGTTAAAACCCTTTATTGAAAATTCATTCTATTGGTTAATGATTCATAATTTCAGATGAAATTTTATATTTTTTATTGAAAATTTAGTTATTTTGCTAAAAGTTAGTTGTTTTTTTCAGTTGAAAATTATTCTTCAGTTGAAGACTCAACATTTTGGTTGTCAATTCGTCTTTTTTGGTGGCTGATAGATTTTTTTGGTTGAAAATTAATCTTTGTTCATTTTACTACTTGATTTAAAGTTTAACTACTTCTTGAAAATTAATTTTTGTAGTTAAAGATTCATCATTTTAATTGAAAATTCATCTATTTCTTTGGAAATTTAAGAATTTTATTGAAATTTCGTTTCTTTTCTTATCGAGAATTAATTATTTACATTTGAAAATTTATCTACTTCAGTTTTGTTAATTAACAATTCTTATTCACGAATTCAACCATTGAAAAAACATGTATTTCATTATAAAATTCTTATTTTTGGTAGAAAATTAATTTTTTGGCGAAAAATTCTACTCTTTTGTTAAAAGCTGAACTGCTTTGTTAAAAAATCATCATTTTATTTAGTGGTTTATTTGAATGAAAATTTAATTTTTTGGGTGAAAATTCTTCTTTCTTATTATTTTTTTCTATTATTGCTTGAAAATTTATCTTTTTTGGTTGAAAATTCAACTATTGGGTCGAACTACTTCGATAAAAATTCTTGTTTTTTTTTTTTCGTTGAGGAGTCATAATTTTAGATGAAAATTCATCTCCTTTGTTGAAAATTCATTTTATTTTTTGATCGTTCATCATTTCAGATGAAAATTAATATTTTCAGTTGAAAATAAAAGTATTTTGCTAAAAATTAGTTTTTTTTTTAATTGAAAATTATTCTTTAGTTGAAGATTCAACATTTTTATTATTAATTTGTCTTTTTTGGTAGCTAATAAATGTTCTTGGTTGTAAATTCATCTTTTTTTGATTTCACTACTTGTTTTGAATTAGAACTTCTCTTTGAAAATCATTTTATTTTTGGTTAAAGATTCATGATTTTGATTGAAAATTTATCTTTCTTTCAAAAATTCAACTATTTTATCAAAAATCCGTTTTAGATGAAAATTAATTTTTTTCTTGAAAATTCAACTACTTGATTTAAAGTTGAACCGCTTTGTTAGAAATTCATTCTTTTGGTTAATGATTTATCATTTTAGTTGATAATTCAGCTGTTTGGTTAGGAATCGAGATATTTTACTAAAACTTTGTTTTTTGTTCGTTTCAAAATAATTCAACCTTTTTTGGTAGAAAATTCTGGCATTTTATTCAAAATTCTTATTTTTGTTGGTAAAATATTAATCAAATACATATCAATTGCTAGAGAGATCGAGCAATAAATCTTGTTTGACCATTTCTGTTGAGAAGTCATCTTTTTTTAATATAAACTGTACTACTTGATTGAAAGTTAAATTGGTTTGTTGAAAAAGTCTTTTTTTTTTATTGAAGATTCATAATTTTAGTTAAAAATTTCCCGTCTTGGTTCTAAATTCAACTATTAGGTTAAAAATTCATGAACTTTGGTTCAAGAATTATCAATTTAGTAGAAAATTTGGCTCTGGCTCAAAATTTTTTTTTCAGTAGACAGTTCAAGTACTTTGGCAAAAATTCGTTTTTGGCTGGTTGAATATCATCCTTTTTCAGTCAATTCAAAATCTTTTTTTCGATGAGACTTCAAATTATTTTTGATTTGATTTGAAAATTCATTTTTTTTTTTTTTGAAATTTCACGCTTCTGGGATAAAAATGCAACTATTTGCTCAAAGATTCAAAAATTTTGTTAAAAAGTAATTCTTTTTGGTTAAAAATTTAACTGTTTTGTTGAAAATTCAAGTATCTTCAAAGAAAATTTACTTCTCTTTTAAAATTCATATTTAAATGTTGAAAAGTCAAATTAAAATCTTCTTTGGATAAAAATTCAATATTTTTCAAATTTGTTTTTTTTTATTCAAAAATTCATCTGTTTTAGTCGAAATTTTATCTTTCTTTGATAAAAATGCAACGGTTTGTTTCACAATTATTCTTGTTTGCTTGAAGATTCAAATATTTTATTTTAAAATTGTGGTTGAACGACTTTGTTGAGAAATCACTTTTTTGTTAAAGATTCATTATTTTTAGTTGAAAATTCATCTCTTTGGTTGAAAGGTTAACTATTTTGTTGAAAATTGATCTTTTTTCACTGAAAATTCAACTGCGTGGGTACAAGTTTAACTACTTTGATGACCATTTTTTTTACAGGTTCATCTCTTTCGTTCAAAATTGACCTACTTTTGTGGAAAATTAATTTTTTTACTGAAAATTAAATTCTTACATAGAAAACTCGTCTTTTGGCTTGAAGATTCAGCAGTTTGAGTAAACATTTTTCTTCATGACTGGAAAACCTTTATTTGTTAAAAATTCGTATTTGTGATTTTAAAATGCATTTTTGAACGAAATTTGATATCTTTGACTGAAATAGCAACTATTGCACTTTTTTGTTGAAATTTTTTTTTTTTTTTTTTTGAGTTAAAAATTCATGTTTTCAGATTGAAAATTCAATGATTTTGTGGATAACTCACTTATTTTGTTGAAAATTTCCATATTTTGGTCAAAATGCAAGAATTTTCTTAAAAAATCATGTTATATGGTAGAAAAGTCATTCTTTTGTTAAAAATGAATGAATAAATTAAAAAAATTTTAATTTGTATCTGAAATATTGTTTTATTCCGTTAATAAAAACCTTTTGTTAAAAATATTATTAGATTAAAAAGCTGGTATATGAATGTTAATGATTGAGAATAATAAAAAATTGGTCAAGGAAAAATCAGAAAAATCAGAAAATTTTGAAAATGAATTTTCACCCTGCAAAGCATTATTTAAAAACCAAAAATTTCTATTAGTTCATTGCCATCAATTCATTCGAAAATTCAGCTCTGGTTCAAAAATGATATTTTTTAGTTAACAATTTAACTATTTTTTTGAAAACTAAATTTTGTTGTTGTTGAAAATTAATCTTAAATCTGTTAATCTTTCAAATTTGTTTATTAATTAATTTATTTTATTATTTATTATGTATTGTATATACATATTATATATATATATATATATATATATATAT
>CAKNXH010000970.1:79729-91528 GCA_932178445.1 Andricus quercusramuli
CAATAACTTGTATTGACGGGGCTAAAAAATATCGAAGATGTAGATCTTCTGGTTGAACTTTGCAGATCCTGTTTGTCTTTTCGACCCTCTTTCAGCCTCCCTTCCAATATCCTTGAATTCCCCCATGAGGTTGACGGGGCTCGTCTTGCATCGGAATTTTTTTCCCGTATGTCACCCAGTATGCCTATCTGCACGTTTACTTACGAAGGAGGTGGACGCGCGCGGAGCACCATTACTGCTATGGTAGATAAAAGATACGTGCACGCCACGCCGCGGTCCATATATGTAAATACCTCGGGGAACGCACGTACCGCGAGGTGGAGCACACAAGAGAAGGAGGTGGAGGACGAGGAGGTGGAGGACAAGGAGGTGGTGGACAAGGAGGTGGAGGACGAGGAGGTGAAGGATGAGGAGGTGGAGGACGAAGAGGTGGAGGATGGGATGAGGATGAGGTTGTTGGGAGAAGGATAGAGATAAAGAGGGAACGAGGTAAAGAGAGAATGAGAGAGATTGTTGGGTGAAACGTACGGTCAGTAGCTCGCGCGTATGTAACATACTATCTTGAATATGCGCATACATCCCGACATCCCGGGCAGAACCAGGCCGCGTATTCTCAGAATTGGTGAACGCGATCGGGTGCGCGGGAGCTGCCCGTCTCGTAATTACCTTCTTTCTTTCTTTCCGGCCCTCTCCACTGGACCAGTGCACCCTGCACCCACCATCACCAGCACACCTACCAACTTCTCTTCTCTTCTCTTCTCTTCTCTTCTCTTCTCGCTTTACCGGCTCCGGAATCGAGTACCACCTTATCCACCTTCGCCAGCTTCCTCGCTAACGAGCGAGTTTACTCTCACTTGCGTCAAGAATCCACAAGGCGCAAAAGGGGCTCGAGAATATCGACATGAACATTACTTGCTCTTAACATTCAATTTATTCTTTTCTCAGGCCTCACATACCGGTCCCTATATCCCCTATTGTACACTGTAAGAAAAATATGATTGCAAGACTAGTTTCCGGTATTGAAATAGTGCACCAAAAATTATTTATTTATTCTAATGCTACTTCATTTCGATGCCACTAAACGACGTTTTAGTACAATTTTTTTTGGATCAAAACAAGACTGGAGTGAGAATCAAATTCTGATGACGTAACGTAACGCATGGGAACGTTGAACGTGCGTGAACTGTCACTGAAATATAGATCAGGGTTATATACAACGTTAGAGGTTTATAATCCTGTTTTAAAATAATAGGTCGATTAGCACTGAGAATTTATTGTTAGTTAAGAATAATGAGACCAAGAAAAAGAAGTAAGCACTGAGAAGAAGAAGTGAACACTAGAATATGAAGTAAACCTCATGACGAATCCTTAGTGAAAAATAATGTTTGTATTTCACGCAGAAAGTCTTCAATTTATCTTCCCCAAATCAAGAGCATTTTTAATTCTACTTTGAAAAATTGTTCACAAAATATCAGCTATTCTGTAAAATTACAGAAAAATGAAACATCACAATTTGCTAATATTTTTTTTTACATGAGGCATGGAGGAAGCAGCAGGTTGCGTGAATGTGACTTTTTTCGTAAGATTCCTGGGCAAATTTAAAATGACTTCTTACTTTGAAAAATTTAATTTAACAGAATATTGAAAAAGATTTTAAAGGACATTCAAAATTATCAAAAAATAGTTTGGAACATTTTAAGTGATGTTTAGAATTTTCCAAGATTTAAACATTTTGAAAAATTGTAAAACGTCCCAAAAATTTTAAAACGAAATGTAGATTGTTCAACATTTTTCAATGAAATTTTGAAGCTGTTTAAGGATTTTAAGAGGTTTCAAGGTAATACACAAATTTTCTTAAGAAAATATTTAAAATAGATTTCAAAAACAATTTTTGATCTATGACCTACAATTAAAATAATTTTACTTCTAATTTAAAAATGGTTCAGTTTGAAAAAATGTAATCGTTCCATTTTTAATGTTTCTAACTTGAAATTACTTATAAAACGATATAATTTTGAAAATCTCTATTGATTTACATATTTTTTTGAGTCTTTGAATTGCACAATTTATAAGAGTTTAACAATTATTCATATATTGAGCGTTTTAATTTAAAAAATTATGCTTGAGGGTCCTTTAAGGTGAAAAAGAAATAAATAATTTAATTTTGCTTTTCATAAATAAAAGTTTTTTTTGTTCATAATTCATCATTTCAGTTGAAAAATCAATTTTTTCAAAATCCATCTATTTTGTCAACATTTTTTTAAATTACTTTTTCAACTGGAAATTGATCTACATATTTTTGGTGGACCATTATTTTTTTTAACATTAATTTTTTCTTGGTTGAAAATGAGTGTTTTATTGCAAATTAATTTTGTTAACTAAAAATTTAACTTAATTCTTTGTCGACATTTTTTTATAGATATTCAATCTTTTTAGTAGAAAATTTATTTGTTAGGTTGAAAATTCAATTATTTCTGTGCAAATATACTTTGTTTGTTTAAATATTTGTTTCTCTAACTAAAAATTAAACTATTATATTTTTTCACGAAAATTGATCCTTTTTGATTGAAGATTCATCTATTTGTTTGCAAATTTGTCTTTTGTTTTTTTAGAAAATTAATATTTTTGGTGAAAAATTTCATTAAAAATTAAAATATTTGTTTGGAAATTCATGTATTTCGATAGAAAATTATTATTTTTTCAATCGAAAATTAATTTTTTCAAACTGAAAATTTAATTATTCCATTTTTCGTCGGAAATGTTTCCTATAGACAGATAATCTTTTTGGTTAAAAATTTATCTGTTTGTTTAAAAACTGAACTATTTCGTTAAAAATTAATTTGATTTGCGCAAAAACTTATTTCTTCAATTTAAAATCACACCATTCTGTTTTTGTCAAAAATTTATCTTTTTTAGTTGAAAATTCATGTATTTCGTTGAAATTTTCTTTCTGGTATCAATATTAACTTTTTGGTTGATGACTCAACAATTGGGTTGAAAATTCTATTAAACATTAAAATATTTGGTTGAAACTTCATTCCTTTGGTTGAAAACTATTTTTTTTTATTGAAAATTAATTTTTCCAACTAAACTATTCAATTTTGTATTGATTTTTTTACATTTAATCTGTTTGGTTGAAAATTGTACTTCAAATTAAATAATTCTATGTTTGGTTGAAAATTTATCTTTTTTTTTTTTTGGTAAAAATATAACCTTTTTGGTAGAAAATTTAACTATGTGGTCAAATTTACTCAATTTTACTTATTCAATGGCTTTTTTTATTTTAATGGATTTTTTTTCAAGAGCATTTTCAAGAGCTTTACAAAATTTCAAGGGATTTTAAAAGATTTTAAATTTTTTATGTAATTTTAAAAGACTAGAAGTAATTTTTAATTGATTCTAGTAATTTAATTGTATTTCAAAGGATTTCCAATATTTTAGGGTATTGTAAAAAATTTCTGGGCGTTTTTAAGGATTTTGAAACGTTTCAAGGGATTTCAAAACATATCAAAAGATTTGAAATATTTCAGGATTTTTTTATTCCAATAGCTTGGAAAGATTTGAAATATTTTCAAATATTTTAGGGTTTTCAAAGAGATATCAAAGCATTTTCAAAAAATTTGAACAATTTCAGGAGATTTCCAACGGGTTTAATAATTTTAAAGGATTTTAATATTTTCATGGATTTCAAAGAATTTATTCATAAAAATTGAGGGATTTCGTATGATTTCGGAAATTTCACGAGTTTTTCAAATGTTTCTTGCAATTCATTTGGAATTCACCGTGAATTCTTATTATTCTATCCTGAATTCTTTCAAATCCTTTCGAATTCCTTTAAATTTGCTGAAAATTTACTGAAATCAATGGCATTTTTTCAATTTTTGAATTATTTCCAATTCGTTTAAATTATTTTGAATGTCAATGCCTTTTTGAAATTTTTAAATGTTTTTTTTTCAATTGTTCCTGGAGTCTTTTAACCTCATCTCCAATTCTTAGGCATTCCATCAAATTCTTTTGAATTCCCTTGAATTTGTCTATAAGCTTATTTCCAATTTATTCAATTCAGTGAAATTTTTTCACATTTCTAAATTGTTTTCAATTGATTTAAAGTTTTTTCAAATTTACCTTGAATTTTTATGAATTTCATAGAATTCTCCTCGTTTACCTTGAATTCCTCTAAATTCATTCTAACGTTATGGAAATAAATGGAATTTTTCCGATTTAAAAAATTTTTCCAATCACCTTGAATTATTCTCAATTCAACTAAATTGTTTTTAAGTTTTATAAATTTATCATGTCCTGATCAGAGGTCCTGATTTATCAGAGCATGTCCTGATTTCTTAACGCTGTCCTGATTTTCTGATTTTTTGGACTTGGTCCTGATTTTTCATGCCTGAAAACGAAAATTTTAAATCTCTCGTGTTCTCTGAAATTTCTTGAAATAATCCGGAATACTTTAAATAAATAAATAAATCATTCGTTACTAGTTTCTCTATTTATTCGCATTAATGTTTTCTATTTGTTTCCATTATTTATTTCCATACTAATTTTCATATAATTATTTAACTAGAATTGCTTAAATTTCCAGTAAATAAAAGTAATTTCTAACAACAACAACAAAAAAACAAATTTTCTACCAAAGATAAGTTTTCCAATCCAAAAAACAAATTGTGAACGAATAAAGATTTTTCAGTCAAGAAAGGAAAGAAATCATCCAATTTGTTGAAATTTTAAGCCAAAAGACTAATTTTCTACAGAAAAGTTGATTTTTCAACGCCAATGTATGAATATTAAAAAAAAATAATAATTTTCAACAACATAGTTGAATCTTTAACCAAAAGAGATAAATTTTTAACCCTAAAAGACCGATTTTCTACAAAACAGTTTAATTTTTAACCAAATACATGAATTTTCAATTAAAAACTGTAAATGTCCAATAAAAAATGGAATAGTGTATTTTACACTTTAAAGAATTAATTAATTAAAAATTATGTATTCAATTTTTTCCTAATTAATTGTACCTGTGAAGATGAATTATTATAAAAAAAAAATATTTTTCAGTCAAAAAAGAACAAAAGTTTCAACCAAATTGTGAAATTTTTCAACCTAAAATTATCAAATTTTTAATATAAAATTTTTCAAATATTTGAATTTTTCTCAAATAGCTGCATTTTTAAACAACAAAGAGGAATTTTCTACCAAGAAGATTAATTTTCGACCGAAAGACGAATTTTCAATAAAATAGATGAATATTCAATCAAATAGTTGAAATTTCAACTAAAAATTCTAAGTTTAGAACCAAAAATGTTTAAGTTGAATTATCATCGAAAAAACAATTTTTCAAAAATAAAAAAGCGAATCATTATCTGGTGTGATTATTAATAAAACTTAATTTTTATATTAAAATTTTTAACTTACTTAAAAATTCACGATTTTTATTGAGCGGACCTTAATTTTGTTTGCAATTTCTGAGGGTGTAGTCTAATTTTAACTGTTTAATTTCAGTTTCAAAAACTTAACGTGGGATGAATTTTACTAATATTTAAAAAGAAAGGAAAATGTCGAATTGCCTAAAAAAATTGAAAGTTTTGAAAAATATTCAAAAATTCAAAATTCTTCTTTTTGGGTTGAAAATTTAACTATTTGGTCGAATATTCACTTTTCGGTTCAAATTTCAGATTTTCATTTTGAAAATTTAACTGTCTTGTAGAAAATTCGTCTTTCTGACATAAAAATACTACGTTTTGCATGGATTTTTTTTTTATTTTTGAATGAAAAATTTTTCTTGGTTGAAAATTTGTCGTTTTGGTTTAAAAATGGAACTACTTTGTTGAAAATATATTTTTTTTTGCTGATTTATTATTTTAATTCAAAAACCTTTTCTTGCTTAAAAGTGTAACTATTTTTTGGAAAATTTGCTTTCAATTGTTTAAAAATAATTTTGTTATTCAGAAATTAAACTATTCCATTGGTTAAAAATTAATTTCTTTGGTTAAAATCAGAGCTATTTTGTTAAAATTTTTTTTTTTTTTCTGTTTGAAAATTAATTTTTTCTTTTTTAGTTGAATGTTCATTCATTTGGATAAAAATTCATGCATTTTGTTGAAATTCGTTAATATTTTTTTATGGTTAAAAATTAAATTTTTTAACCGTTAATATAACTGTTTCATGTTGGGCTGAAAATTTATCTTTTTTAGTTAAACATTCATGTATTTAGTTGCAAATTCATTTATTTGGCTGAAAATTGAACTGTTTTGTTAAAAAACTTTTTTCATACAAATTAATTTTTTAACTGAAATTATAATAATTCCATTTTTGGTTAAAAATTATTTTTTTAGTTAAAAATTCATGCATTTTGTTGAAAATTGTTCTTTTCAGTAATAAATTAAACTTTATGGTTGAAAAATCATTTTTTAGGTCGAAAATTCAACTATTTGGTTCAACATTCATTTTCTTAATATTTAAGATTTATAATTATAGTTGAAAATTCATTCCTTTGGTTAAAAATTTGAACATTTTATTTTATTTTTTTGAAATTTAATTTTTTTTCATTTGATTCAAAACTTAACTATTGTGTTCAAAATTAACTTTTTATGGTTAAAAATTAACTTTTGAAACTGTAAATATAACTTCCATTTTTTGTTCAAAATTTATCTTAAGTTGAAAATTAATGTACATTGTTGAAAAATAAATTCTTCGGTTAAAAATTCAACAATTTTGTTTAAATTTTTGTTTGTTTGTTAAAAATTAATTTTGTAACTATATGCAATTGCATTTTTAAGCAAAAAGAATGGATTTTTAAACAAACATGACACATTTTCAATCAGAAAAAATCAATTTCCAAATATCAATTTTCAACCAAAAATGGAATTGTTACATTTTCAGGAAAATAAATTAGTTTTAAACAAACAACAAATTTTTTAGCAAAATAATTAATTTTTCAACCAAAGAGATTAAATCAAAAATTGTATTTTACAGTAAAGAGTTTCAATATTCAAATTAATAATAGAATTTTCAAGCAAAAAATTAATTTTTCCACTAGAAGAATAATTTTCTGCAAAAAGAAAGATGAATTATCAACAAAATACATGAATTACTTGGGTAAAACTTGAACCACTTTGTTAAAAATTTATTTGTTTGAGGGTTGATCTCTTTGATTGAAAATTTAAATATTTTCCTGAAAATTCTTTTTTTTCATTGAAAATTAATTCGTTAACCTAGAAATGTAACTTTTACATTTTTTTGCTGAAATGTAATTTTTTTTTTTAAGCCAAAATTTAATATTTTCTGGTTGAAAATGCTGTCTTTTGGCTTGAATGTTCAACAATTTCTTTGACATTTTTTCCTGTCTTGGCTGAAAAACTCTATTTGTTGAAAATCTGTCTTTTTGATTAGAGAATTCGTCTCTTTGGTAGAAAATTAATAATTTCGGATTGAAAATTCATCATTTTGGTTGAAAATTCCTCTCTTCGGTTAAAAATTCAGCTATTTAGTTCAAATATATTTTACTGGAAATTAATCATTTTTAGTTAAAAATTGAATTATTGGTCTGTAAATTGGTGTATTTTGTTGAAAATTTGTCTTTTTTGGTAGAAAATTAATTTTATTTGTTGAAAATTCGTCGTTTTGGTTAAGAATTCTTGTTTGTAGATTAAAAGTTAAACTATTTGGTTAAAGGTTAAATATTTAAATATTTTATTGAAAATTCGTTTTTTTGTTGTTGTAAATACATATCTTTTTTATTAGAAAATTTATTCTCTTTATTAAAAATTCAATTACTTGGTTGGAATAAAAAAAAACTTTGATAAATAATAATCTTATTGACTACAAATTGAACTATTTTGTTGAAAAAACTTTATTTTTGTCCGAAAATTAATTTTTTGACTTGAAAATTCAATTATTCAATTTTAGGTTGAAAATTGATCGTTTTTAGTCGAAAATTTAACTATTAAATTTTTTATTAAAAATTCACCTTGTTTGGTTTAAAATTCAAACTTTTGGTTGAACGTAGTTAGTTAAGAACTCATTTTATATGTTGAAAATTGAACTATTCTGTCAAAAATGATTTTTTTTGCTGAAAATTGAACTATTCCAGTTTTGGTTGAAAATTCATATTTTTTTTCAGTAAATTTACCTTCTTTGGTAGAAGCTAAAAATCTTTTTAATTGAAAATTCAACTGTTTTTCTTCAAATTTATTATATTGGCTGAAGACTCAACTATTTTGTTAAAAATCCTTTTTTTTCTACGAAAATTAATTTTTTTAACTGAAAATTTAACTATTCCATTTTTGGATGGAAATTTATCGTCTTTAGTAGAAAATTCAACTATTCGGTTGAAAATCTATGTTATTATATGTTTGCAAATTGGTTTATTTGGTTCAAAATTTGTCATTTTTTGGAAGAAAATTAATTTCCTTTTCCGAAAATTCGTTGTTGAGGTTAAGAACTCATCTTTGTAGGTTAAACGTTAAACTATTTGGTTAACAAGTTAACAATTTTGTTGATTTTTTTCAAATTCAAGTTTTTGGTTGAAAATTCAACTATTGTATTGAAATTTCGTTTTGTTTGTTGTTTAAATGCCAATTATTTAAATTTTCGTTGAGAAATCGTGTTTCTGTCGAACATTCCAATTTTCGTATTTGGTTAAAAAATCAACTTATTTGGTGACAATTTCATTATTTCATTATAAATAAACCTAAATTAGCTAAATTATAAACAGCAAAAAAAGATTGAACTAGAAAAATTTCATTAAATTGTTTTTAAAGCTGAAAAAAAGAGAAACTTTGAATATTTTCTATCGTAGCGTCGTGATGTTTCACCGTGATAAAATGAACAATGCCCAACAAAAACTTTTTGTTCCATAAAATCAGATTTTAGAGGCGTGAGAGAAATTCCGCATATGACACTTTTTCAGTTTCACTGGACCTACAATTTCTACTATGTTTCGTGGAAAGTATTATTTGTTTACTGTAACAAAGTACCTGGAAAAATCTATATTTCTGCCCTGGAAAACTTGGAAAAGTCCTGGAATTTTTGTTTGAAGAAACGCTAGACACCCTGATGTTGATGATACATTATTAATTATTCCTGAAGACAAAATTGAAATTACTATCAAAATTTTCAACTCAATTCATAAAAGATTACAATTTACACATAAAATTGAAAATAATAATACTATTAACTTTCTTCATATTAGCATTATCAAAAATGATGATGTTACCATCTCTACTGATTGGTTTCGCAAATCAACATATTCTGGCCGCTTACTCAATTTTTTATCGAAACATCCATTCCAACAATAAATAGCTTTTATGAAGAACTTAGTTGATTCAGCTATTCTACTTTCGGATAATAAACATGATGATAACTTGAAAATAGTAAAACATTATCTTTTAATAACTTCCTACTCAATATTACTGGTAAACAAATTGATGATAGATCGAAAGAACGTCATAGAAAAAACAAAATTAATAACTTCAATAAGATTATTAAAAAAGGATTTGATCCTAAAAGCATTATTACTATTCCATACTATGGTAAAATTTCAGAAAATATAAGATTTTTAAAAACATATGAAATTAGGACCATCTTTAGTATTAATTCTAAGCTTGATAAAATGAATAAATTAGGCAAAGACCAATCAGAAACCGTAGAAAAAACTAACGTTTACCGTTTCTCTTGTAATTGTGGTAAATTTTATATTGAACAAACTAAAAGACCTTTACACATTAGTTAAACACCAGGATAGTGTTCGATTAAAATACAATATTGTCCTTAACGACCACTTATATAATAATATTAATGATATTTCTCTTTTTTTTTTGGGATGAGATTGAAGTTTTGCATAAAGAGAATCATCCTGTTAAAAGAGCCTTTGCTGAAATGGTTTTCAATAAAAAAGAACTGGATAACTGTCTCAATCAAATCACTGATCCCGACCATCCTAATGAATCTTACATTTCTATTCTAGAATTATTTTTTATGAAATTTATAACAAATTCCTAACAATAAAGTTCTTCTCTTGAATCTTCTTTTCTCTTTGCTTACAATATTGAATATTATTTATATAATGGATATATTTAGTCATTATTCAATGCACTAAGGATTGCTTGATCCATTGGAGTAGATTTTAAAAATTCCGGATTAATGTTCGGAAATGTCGCAGGTTGCATTCGTTGCAAACAGTGGCCATCTACCTTGCGCTGAGAAACCTACTGAACCGGTTATCATAAAATATACCGCAGGCATTTTAGTTCATATGTTAATAAATATACAACTGGTTGTGTCAAGCATTGGGAGAAACATTTCCAAGCCTTTTAAAATTGACTGGCTTTACAGCAGCAGGTTCTCTGTGGCTAAGATGGGAGTAAATATTGGTCTTTGAACCAGTTGCAAATGGTTACATGCATTGCAAAATAATAGTAATCGACTACTTCTGTATATTCTTACTGGATAAACGCGGCACTTAAACATCACAGTAGCAGAATAATCTAATCTATTAATAATAATCTTATAATAATTTATTGCTATAGGATTCTCCTACTGGATGATAATCAATAATCTTATAGTTCTTAAATCAGGGGATGAACTGATGTATAATATATCTTGCTTGTTATCTTTTTGACGTATTCTATAGACAACATTGGTGACCAAATGATTTTAAGATGATGCTCTTGTTTTTATAAATTTGAATGAGTCAGGAACAGGTCACTAAATCAAATAAGTGAGAATCTTCACTGATGAATAGTAAAATCTCAATGTTTCACTTTAGGGTATTGTCGAATATCTTTGTATTTGATTCCTGGGAATAACAGATGTTTTAGAAAGCTACATGCTTTCACATTTATGCTTAAACATCGCAGTAGCAGAATAATCTAATCTGTTAATAATATTCTATTGCTCTTACATTTTCCTACTGGATGATAATCAATAATCTTATAGTTCTTAAGTCAGGCCATCAACTGTTGTATGATATATATTTTCCTTCTTCATTTGGCGTGTATTAGACAACACTGATAATCAAATGATTTTAAGACAATGCTCTTGTTTTTATAAATTTGAATCTGTCAGAAACAGGTCACTAAATCAAATAAGTGAGAATCTTCGCTGATGAATAGTAAAATCTCAGTGTTTCACGTTCAGAGAGTTTCTCTTGTGATGTGGACTTCTCTGTTGACCGAATCATTTTTGGGGATTGTCGATTAGCTTCGTATTTGGTTGCTGGGAACAACAGATGTTTTAGAAAGCTTCATGCTTTCACTTGATGCTTGCATTTAAACATCACAGTAGCAGAATAATCGAATCTATTAATAATAATCTATTGCTATTACATTCTCCTACTAGGTGATAATCAATAATCTTATAGTTCTTAAGTCAGGGGATCAACTGTTCTATGATATATATTTTCCTTGTTCATTTGGCGTGTATTAGACAACACTGATAATCGAATGATTTTGAGACAATGCTCTTGTTTTTATAAATTTGAATCAGTCAGGAACAGGTCGCTAAATCAAATGAGTGAGAATCTTCGCTGATGAATAGTAAAATCTCAATGTTTCACATTCAGAGAGTTTCTCTTGTGATGTGGACTTCTCTGGTGACCGAATCATTTTTGGGTATTGTCGATTAGCTTCGTTTTTGGTTGCTGGGAACAACAGATGTTTCAGAAAGTTTTATGTTCAGCTCGAAATCATTAGGGTCAAAATTGAAAATTTTTTCTACGCTTGCCTCAAATTATTATTTCTGACCATTAGGTATTCGTCTTTTTTCATAATTATCCAATTTCCGTTGAGGATGGTC
>CAKNXH010000971.1:0-99514 GCA_932178445.1 Andricus quercusramuli
ATCAGAATTTTCACTAGTTTTCACATGGTTTTATTTTCAAAAGCAATCGTCTGTATAGCCTAGCTGCTGAGCGCGAAGAGCGAGTATCGCAATGAGAATGTAATCGTCAAGGCCGTAGGTGCTTTGAGAACCTTCTCCATAGTAACAGATTTAGGTACAGAAATAAATATAATGTACATTAGATATGATAGTTTTGAACATAATGTAGAAAAGTTGACATTTTGGACAAAATCGAGTGCGAAGCACGAGATACGTGATAAGAATGTGTTCGTTAAAGCCGAAGGAGCTTCAACAAAAGAGAATTCACAACCATGAAATTACAGTTGTTCACGCTTCGACCTTTAATTTCAAAAGATCTGTGCACAAATGTTTGGGAAATATAAAGACCGAGCGCGTAGCGCGAGGTAAATACATTATCGAGCGCGAAATGAATACATTCTCGAGCACGAAGCGCGAAAAACAACAGCCGCGCGCCCTAGGGGCGCTCAAACTTGCGAGCGAAGCGTTGAAAATTATTTAATTTAGCTGAGAAGTCATTTTTTTAAATTGAATTTTCTAACTACAAATTGAAATATTATATTTTTGGTTTGTAAACTCACCTTTTCCAGTTTAAAATTGAATTATTTTGTTTTTTGTTCATGAATAATCATTTTAGGTGGAAAATCATCTCATTGAAGGAAAATTTCATTAGTTTCTTGAACACTTGTTTGTTAAAAATGAATCTTTTTAGATGAAAAATAATCCTCTTGGTGAAATTTTTTTTGTAATGGTTGAAAATTTAATTATTTTTTTGATAATTCAGTTACGTTAGAAAGTCCTTCTTTTTTGTTGAAAATTTAACTGTTTTGTTAAAAATTAATTATTTTGTGGAATACTAAAATGTATATCTTAAAAAAACTAGTAATCATTCTCTTAAAGAAATTGTGTCACGAAAATATCGAAAGCATTGCTGTCGCTTTTCCTTGATGCCGATTAGTTAATTTGAAAAACTTGAAGAAATTTTACCAAATAACACACACATAATGAAGAATAGATTTTCAGTTGATGGAATTAACTAATTTGAAATTTTATTATTACATTTTCAGTTCGAATAATTAATTTCCAACCCAGAAAAAAAGAATCTTCTATCAATTTTATTTTTAATTGTCAATAAAAACTGTTAAATAGAACTAAAATATAACAACTTTCAAACAAAAAAGTTAAATTCCCAATCAAGAAAGATTTTGCATTCAACAAAGAAAAAAAATCTTGAAGATTTTTAGTTTATAAGTTATAAAAACGATTTAAAAAAAAAGTTGAATTAACAAACCAAAAATATGCATTTTCTAAGAAAATGCAAATTTGCAATAGCTAAATTGTTAATGAAGAAAAAATTATCTCCAACAAGAAAAAAATAGATTGTTCAACAAAATTGGGTAAGTTTTTAACCAAAGAAATTAACTTTTAACTGAAATTAGGCATCTCCAATGAAGAAAATAAATGTTTAACGAAATAGTTGAATTTTCAACCAAAAATGTTATATTGCTCCCAAAAAAACAATAATTTTCATAAAAATACATGTACTTTAGACCAAATATTCAAAGTTTTAATGGAATTTTCAACTAGAAAGGTTATATAGATACAAAAAAAAAGAAATACAAATTTTCAACAAATAGATGAATTCTCAACTAAAAAACATAAATTTTCAACAAAAAATAGAACTGTTAATCATTAAGCTAGATAAATAAGTTTTTAATCAAACAAAATGAATTTTCAACGAAACAGTTAAATTTTCAACCAAACAAAAGAATTTTCAAACAAAAACATTGAATATCTATCAAGAAAAAAATGTCGACAAAGAATGAAATAGTTAAACCTTTACAAAAAAAAAATTCATTTCAATCTTAAAGAAAAAAAAATGTTCATTTTCTAACAAAAAAGACAATTTTTGAACAAAATAGATCAATTTTGAACTAGAAATGATCAATTGAAAAAAATGAGAATAATTAAATTTTTTCTGTAATTTGCGAAAAAGTGCCAGTCTTCCCACCTGTTTTTGGTGTAAAAAGTGACCGATTTTTGGACGATAACGTGGCGCATGCGCAGTGCCGACCTTTCCAGGCAACAGTAAAAAAAGTGGACGGATGGAGTGGTACAAATAAATGGACGCACTGACAAAAGTGTGGCACAGTGACAAAAGTAAATAAAGTGCAAACTGCTTCGTGTTACTCCGAGAGTGTTCGTGCATCGTGCGCAGCCAACTTCATTCTATTTTCCGACTCCGTCCCTAACCTAAAACACCGTCAGATTCTCCGAAAATACGATGCTATTGTTGCGTCAATCGACAAAAAATCGCCTTCTTTTCACACAAAAAACAGGTAAACAAAAACTAGCACTTTTTAAACAAATTATAGAAAATGTATCGTGTCCCACATATACTATTTAGTTAGAGAAATACGTTTTTAAGCGAATAAGATTTTTCAAGGAAATAGTTCAATACATGAATTTTCAACCGAATATTTTAATTTTCAATTGAATTCTCAACCTAATATATCGCCAAGAAGATTAATGTTCTACCACAAAAGACAAAATTCCAACAAAATACAGAAATTTTCAAACAAATAGTTCAATTTTCAACTACAGAAGGTTAATGTTTAAACAAAAATAATATAGTTAAATTTTCAGTTCAAAATTTAATTTTTAATTGAAAAAAGAACTAATTTTCAACCAAAAAGATGATTTTTCTACCAAAAAAGATCAGTTTTTAATAAAATACATGAATTTTCAACGAAATAGTATTTGTAACTGAAAAAGATAAATGTTGAACTAGACATGGAGTAGATTCATTTTTAGTTTTGAAAAATGATTGAAAAAAAATGTTAATAAAATATTTGAATTTTGAAAAAAAAGATTTTACAACTAAAATGATGAATCATCAACCAAAAAAATTATTTTTGGACGTAGTAGTTCTACTTAGTAGATTTTTATCCAAAGAAAGGGTAATTAGTGCGCGCATAGCGTGCAAAATGTTCTGGTTAGATAAATGTTACCAATTTTGATTTATGGTGACCCCAAATTATTTGTTGCATACGGAAAAAAGCACATGTTTCGCAAATAAAATTGGTAAAATTTTAGTAGTAATGAGTTAAGTTGTAACAATTCTAATTTAGAGAAACAATTAACCTTCCGGTGGGCGCGTGGCAGCACTCAGTGCTGCCACGTCAATGCTTCAGTGATAAACGGGATTAGGGTTTTTTGAATCGGCTAGGGAGGTTCAGTACCTGCAGTTGTCAGTACTAGTAATATGATCCAGGTACCTGCGTACATTGTTTCTTTCTTTCAAAAGGAACCTTTAAAAATTATGTTACGAACGGTTAATTCTTCACATCATATTGGATACTAATGGACCCAAGTTTGGAACCACACATAACAATTGTGTGAGGCTCTTCACTTGGGGTGATCGCTAGAGAGATTGATCAGCAACCTTGTTCGGAGCAGTTTTGCGGAACGAACGTGTCATTTAAATAAATAACACGAGAATTCTAGATCAATCTAAAAAATCTATACCCCCTACATATTGAGGAACAATTTCTAGTTTACCATTACGAATAAATTATATTCATAGGCGTCCGCTCTTGTGAGTTTCAAAGGCACGCCCACCGGAAGGTTAAGTATTTTTTGCATAAAAAAAAGCCAAAAAATAAAAAATAAAAACTTCCGTGAACACTCAAGTTCATCCTTATTCAACGCAATTCATTTTTTCAAAGTTTGCTATATAAATATAATTGCAATTTTCTATGGAAATCTTAAACAGAACTCTGTTGAAAAATAGCGCTTGAAGACCCCGAATATATATAATTAATTTGAAGCTTATTGATTTATCGTCAATTCAACATTGTAAAAATGCTTTTTTCTCTTAACTTTGTTCAAAAAATGAAAAAACATTAGAGAAATATTGGAGAAAGGCTTAATCTCGTTTATACGATTTCAAGATATGACCTTCTTATTGTGTCAACAGAGTCAATGATGTCACACCATCTCGTCATTTTATTAAACTTTTCTATTTTTTATGTTTTCTATCTTGATAACCTATTCTTAATTATTATGTATAGTCCTCAGTGTATTAGTTATTTTTTTATCAAGCATTAGTTGCTTTTCGTTATTCAATTAGAAAATATCTCGACCAATCGAACTAGTATTTTCTACTAATCTTTGGTGGCTCACTTTCTGTTAATCGAATCTGTGAAATTTTACTAGTAATTAGTTCAATTTTACTAACTTTGATTTTGAGAGACTTCAAAGTATCTCTTGCATAAGGAAAAAAGCATTAACTTATTCAAGTTGATACATCAAAAATAAAGAAAGTATCAACTTACTCAAGTTGATCTGTACTGAAGGGAAATGACTTTTCAAAAGTTGAATTTTTGAAAAATCATTCAAATTGTAAAAAAATTGAAATGTCATGAAAATTAGAAAAGATTTTTTAATATTCCAGATGTCTCAAAAAAAGAATCTAGAAGATTTGCAAAAATTTTATTTTACGGGATTTCACAAAATACTAGGAAAAATTCGAGTCTTCTTGAAAGATATTTAGTACTTTTAGAAGTTTGGAAGAAATAAAAAATATTTGATAAATTTTCAGAAATTATTCCAAGTTTTAAAATATTTAAATTCTGTCGAAAACCTCTTAAATTCCTAAAAATATCTAAAGCTGACTTGGGTGTTTCTTGAAATTTTGAAAAATCATTCCAAATGTAAAATATTGCTTAAGACCTGTTATACGCGGCTCGCATTGAGCGAGACTCTTTTATTGGTGGATTTAAAACACTCTCGCAGACAACGTTTATTCATTCAATAGGCAAACATTTATAAATTATAATAACTATTAATTAGACCCGCAAGTTAGAAAGAGAGAGAAATAGGAACTCCATGAAGTGACGTCAGCAGTGACGTCAGGAAGGCGTAGGGCGAGTAGAGGCGAGAGTCGCGAGTAGAGGTCCCTCGAAACTCGACGCGCACATCTCCCACCAACGATTTTCTACCCTCTCCGCTCGACTCTCACGCAACGCCCACGCAGCCTCCCCGTTAAAACGGCGCGCACGGGCCCAGAACGACGAGAAGTGCTTGGGAGCTGGATGCCAGAAACCTCTCACTTGAACCCTACAGCTGGATGCCAGCCATAAGTACCTACAGCTGGTTGCTAGCCCTAGGTTTCCACCGCAAGCCATTGCCGTGCATAACTGATCTCTTTCTCTCTCGACCGCCAGAGTCCTCCAGCTGGGTGCCAGCCAGAGGACAATTGACGGCGCATCGCCTTCGCCCTCTTGTGAGGGAGCGACAACGAACTCCGACGCCTTACTGTCCAACGTGCTTATCTGTAAATCACCATGGTAAAAATCTAACAAATAAAGAAAATTCGAAAACACACAATTGTAAGTTTTTTCTCTCGTCACTTAACTTTTTCCCCTTCTTCCATCCGCTAACGTGTTAGCTGGCATACCAGCCTACCCGTTTCCGCGGAGACAGCTGGCATACCAGCCTTCTCAGCCGATACACTAACTAACTTCTCCCCTCTCCCACCACCTACAAATCAAAACTCCCCTAACTCAGTTCTTTCTAGGGGAAAAAGGAATCTAAAACAACCACTCAACTTGCTATCTCTTTCTATCTTAGGAGATAGATATATCAATCCCTCTTTCGACCTCCCTTGAATTAATCCTCTCACTCCCTCCTCTTGTAGTCTCTAGATCACTCTTCCCACCTGCTGTCTCTTTCTATCTTACACATCCCCCCCCCCCCCCCCCCTTTCCACCTCTCTCGACATTTATCCTCTCACTCTCCAGATCACTCTTCTATCCGCTATCTCTTTCCCTCCTACGATCACACCCACCTTTCACATCCCTTGAAGCCTATCCACCATACATCCCTCCTTTACAGAGATGACAACGTTCCCTCTCACTCCCTCCTATGGACCCCCTACCTCTCCTATCTCTTATTATATCATGAGATAATTCCTTTTCAACCTTTCTTAGTAGAGAAACATCCTTTATCCCGACGTATATCCTTCTTACTACATCCAATAAATCCCACCCAAAAGTAAGGAGCATATCAGACCTTCCACAATTTCCTAGGAATTTTAAGAAAATTAGGAAATGTTTGTTAATATTTTGAATCTGTCAAAAAGAATCTAGAAGATTAAACAGTTTTTTCTTTCATTCTAAAGGATTGCACAAAATATTAGGAAAACTTCGAGCCTTTTTTAAAGTTATTTAAATTGTAAAAAATTGCAATTTCAAGACAATTAGAGAAGATTTTTTAATATTTCAGATGTGTCGAAAAAGATTCTAGAAGATTTAAAAAAATTTAATTTTACAGGATTTTACAAAATATGAGGAGAAATTTGAGCCCTTTTAAATGATACTTAGGACTCCTAGAAGTTTGGAAGAAACAAAAAATATCTGACAAATTTTCGGAAATGATTCCAAGTTTTAAACTATTCTAAATCTATTCAGAACCTCTTAAATGCCTGAAGATATTTGTAGCTGACCCGAATGTTTCTTGAAATTAAAAAAATCATTCAAATTGTGAAAAAATTGGAATTGCAACAAAATTAGAAAAGATTTTTTAATATTTCAGATGTGTCGAAGAAGGACCTGGAAGATCTAAAAATTTTTTTTTTTTACAGTATTTCATAACATATTTTGGAAAATTTGAGCCTTTTTGAAGGATATTTAGGACTTTTAGAAATTCGGAAATGATTCCAAGTTTTAAAATATTTGAATTTTGTTTAAAAACTCTTAAATTCTTAACAATATTTTAAGCTGACTTGAATGTTCCTTGAAATTTTGACAAATAATTTTTGGAAATGCTTCAAGTTGTGGAATATTTCAAATATATTCAAAACCTCTTAAATTCCTGAAAATGGTATGCAGATGGGTATATAGGTGTAAGGTAGATAGGTATATAGGACGAAGGTAGATGGGTATATCCGTAAGGTATAGATATTTGAGATTGATCTAGAATTATCGTGTTGTTCATTCAAATCACACGTTCTTTCCACAACACTGCTCCGACCCAGGGTGCTGATCAATCTCTCTAGCGATCACCCTAAGTGAAGAGCCTCACAAAATTGTTATAAGTGGTTCCCCACTTGGGCCCATGAGTATCCGAGGTCTTGGTTTTAGGCGTCATTCACTCTATTGCCACTCTGTTTACAAACCATTTGTCGCCACACTTTTCTGTCCTGTCATACTACTCCGGTTTCCTTCACGTTCATGCATTTCTTCATGCAAGCTCTCGTGTTTCTATGGCTTCTTATGTCTCTTCGAATTAGTGTCTCATTCACAGAATCTAACCATTCTTTCGGCGGTCTACCTCTAGGCTTTCTGCCGTTTACTTTACCTTTATACACTTGTTTGGTCAGTCGTTCATCTTTCATTCTTTCAATATGACCGAACCATCTTAACTTATTTCTTTACCGTGTGTCAACTATTGTCTCTTTTGCACCACATTCATGGAAGATTATCTCGTTTCGGAGATTGTCCATCATTGTGTCCATCAGTGTTTTCCCGCATATTTTGCGCAGAGGTTTCATTTCAATCGCGTTAATTTTACTTCTGTCCTTTTCTTGACAGGTCCATGTCTCGCTACCGTATAGTACAGTTGACACGAATATATAATCATGTATGACCATCGTAGCTTTTTTTGATATGTTTTTATTTCTGAGAATGAACCCTGCTCTGCCGATAACCTGCTCACCCTTTTTATGCGCCTATATAACTCCCCATATATCTTTCCGTCGCTAGTGAACAGTGGCCTAGCCAGGATTTTTTTTCGAGGGTGGGCTTCGGGTTTAGGTATAGGCAAAGATTGGGGGGAAAGTCCAATTGGATTAAAACAATACCTAATTCTCAATGCAATTAAACAAATAAACTATCAGTAGAATGAAAATATTTATTCATATCTAACAATATAGTGAAGCATAATCTATATATAATTATATGCATTAGTCGTGGGTGTCTTACATCTAGAATAAAAATATTTGTTTATATTTAACAATATATTGCAGGATATTATATACATTATTTTATACATTAGCTGTCACTGCCTTACATCTTAAAGGTTAATTCTGCAGTCAAATTGTTGAATTTTTAGGCGAAAAAGGCGAATTTTCAATAAAACAGTTGCATCTTCTACAACAAAATGAACTTTTAACAAACTAGTTCAGCTTTAAACCAAACACTTGAATTTTCTACTAAATTGTTGAATTTTCAAGCCGAAAATACAAATTTTGTATAAAACAGTTGAATTTTAAAACCAAGAATGTGAATTTTCAAGAAAAAAGTTAATTTTCAACTAAATAGTCGACATTTGAATCAAAAAGAAACTTATCATTTACAAATTAAAAAAAAGTCAGATTGTTCAATTTTCAAGCGGCAAAGACAAATTTGTAATGAAAAAGTTGAATCTTCAACCAAACAAGTTACGTTTTTAGACAAATGACTTCAATTTGCAACCAAATATCTTAATTTTCTAACAAAAATAGTTCAATCTTTAACCAAAAAAATAATTTTTAACAAGCTTGTTCAATTTACAACCAAAAAGTTACATTTGCTACCAAATTATTGATTTTTCAAGCCAAAAATACGAATTTTCTATGAAACAGTTGAATTTCCAAACCAAGAATGTTAATTTTTAAGAAAAATGTTAAATTTCAACTAGATAGTCAAATATAAATCAAAAAAAAAACTTTGCATGAAAAAAAATGAAGTCAAATTGTTGAATTTTTAAGCCAAAAAGACGAATTGCCAATAAAACAGTTGAATCTTCTACCAGAAAAATGAACTTTTAAGTTCAACTTTAAACCGAATACTTGAATTTTCTACTAAATTGTTGAATTTTCAAGCCAAAAATACAAATTTTGTATAAAATAGTTGAATTTTGAAGCCAAGGATGTGAATTTTTAAGAAAAAGGTTAATTTTCAACTAAATAGTCGACTTTTAAATAAATAAAAAAAATTATCATTAAAAAATATTTAAAAAATGTCGAATTGTTGATTTTTCAAGCGAAAAAGACAAATTTGTAATAAAAAAGTTGAATTTTCAACCAAATAATTACATTTCTTAACAAATTAGTTTAATTTGCAACCAAATATATGAATTTTCTAACGAAACTAGTTCAGTCTTCGACCAACAAAATAATTTTTAATAAGCTTGTTCAATTTACAACCAAAAAGTTACATTTTCTACCAAATTATTTAATTTTCAAGCAGAAAGTACGCATTTTCTATGAAACAGTTGAATTTTTGAACTAAGAATGTAAATTTTCAAGAAAAAAGTTGATGTTCAACAAAATAGTCAAGTATAAACCAAAAAGAATCTTTCCATTCAAGAAAAAACTGCATTAAAAATGAAATTTTAACAAACTAATTCAACTTTAAACCAAATAGTTGAATTTTCTACTAAATTGGTGAATTTTCAATCCAACTTGAAATAACCCAGGTAAAGTTTCATGTACATAAAATAAGCTTCTCTACCTAACTTTGTCCTTGCAATTTTGTTGAAAAAATCATTCGTGCCTCGCCAAAAGATTCTCCCTCTACTAGCTTGTAGAGAAGGGCGGAGGGAATTGTATTGTTTAAACAAATGATCAAATCGGCAGAAGAGTGATTGATCCTTATACTAGGATAGTTGATGAGATTTAATGAATTTTGCGCATTTTTTTAGAACACTTTAGAGCACTTTTTAAATTACCGAGCACGAGTGACCCACCTTTACCGTTGAAAGGTGCCGAAAATGACGTTTTCATTTGAGAGTTATTCATGATTTATAATCACAAAATAGCACCGTGAAGTGAAAAATAGAACTGTCGAGTAAATAATCTCGTAAATTCGCGAGGAAAGCTATTCGATTGAACTTATCGAATGCTTGATCTATAATGGCTAATTCGCAGCACCCAGTTATTTGAAAACTTCAGAACAAGTGTAGATTCATAAATGAACTGGTCAGTCAAATACACTCATTACAATGGTAAGTCTAGTTCATCCCCTTTTCCAGCTCCACCAATATTTCGGGGGGCAGTGCCCATTTCATCGCCACCTACCTGCTTGGTTTACCCCCACTACCGAACTTCAAACGATATGTTACTTGACTTCGTAACTTGAAAATTAGGAGTGTTTATCATGGGTAATACATCTGTCTATTAACAGGTTCTCCCTGCAACCTGCCAGCCCTTTCTTGCTTCCACGTTGTTCAACTATTGCAATTTATACCGGCTCGATAGATGTTAATTTCATCTCTTTGAGGATGTCAGTAAATAGCTTGTAGCTGGTATTTAGACAAGCTATGGGCCTGTAGTTCTTTGGACTCGACAAATCTCCAGTCTTAGGGATAAATACTGTGCGTCCTTCCACTAGCCACTGCGGAACGTGTTGTTCTCTGCTTAAGAAAGTAGTAAATACACGAGCTAGATGTTAGTGCGTAGAAGTGACCAAAAGTTGCTGATTTTATCTGGCCCTAGCGCTGAAAAGTTCTTAGTTCTAGCGATAACTTTCTTCACTTCTTCAGCAGTAATTACTGGACACTCTGCCTCTGGACCTTGTAACCTTTGCCTTTGGCAAAAGTTACGAAAGAGTAATATATCAGAAGCGTCTTCATTTAGCTGATGAGTATCTCCATATACTTGCTCCCAGAAGACTTGAATCTCTTCTCGACTAGGCGGATTTTTAACTACACATGACGCTACATCGAACAGATGGGAAGGATTAGTAGAAAACGTGGAATTTTCCTGAATCCACTTAACTCGCCGTTCAACGCGCTGTTTCGCTGCTGGAAGAGATCTTATTTTTTGTGTCCAGTGCTGCTTGATGGCCAGCATTTCACAGTTGTTCAGCGTGTGATTTTCTTTCCTCAAGTTTCGAGCAAGTGCCCTAACTTTTGGAGTGAAGTTCTTATTTGATGCTTTGTAGCTAATCACGCACTGAACATTTGATGCATGGCGTCTCGCAGCTTCAATGTTGAACTGAAGCTGTGCAATACGCTTGCGAGTCTTACTCAGATGTACTGAAGTATCGTTACTTCTATTGTCGCCAAGCAGGAAGACCGCCTTCTCGTAAACTACACATTTCAGATTCCAGAGATCCTCGGAAAGCAAATCGGGGAGAGCAGTATTAGCTTCAGCATATTTGTCTATCCTGAGGAAGACTTTTTGGTGGATAGTCTCCTACTTCTCATGTTGGCATTATCGGCTATCTGCAAAGGTGGTCTTGCTGGAACGGGTGGAATATTCGCTGGGGGACGTTGATCTTCTTCTTGTTGATAAAGAGCTTTATATCCATTTTTTTCGCGAAAATGATACCTTATATCTTAAATACTGAGGCGTTTTATGATCATATTCCGGGTGCATATTGACCCAATGGTCATGTAACCTTTTCATGGATCAACTTCGCGCTGGTGAGCTTCCTTGCCAACAGGTCAGGATGTCCCTCCTGAGTTGGTCCGAACATTCAAATCGATGTTCTCGCGTTTGTCCGGGCCATTGCCTGGTCGTCGCTTCGGCTCGTTCCTATTGCCACTCCCAACTGAACCATGGCCTCCACCCGAGAGAGGCTTATTGCGGGTGGCACTGCGCGATACTGGTGTCGTTTTTAAAACATTTATGGTCTGCAGGTGTATTTTTCATCGAAATGTTCTGTTTTAGGTTCATTAAGGATTGTAATTACCGACAGGTCGACCACTCTGATTTTTCCTGTACCATGAATATATTCTCTAAAAAATATTCGAGAATATACAGAATATTTGGGAATATTTGAGAATACAAAGAATATGAAGAATATGAGAATATTTGGGAATATGAATTTTAAACTAACAATCTAAAATTAGTTATTCCAAGTCAATAACTTTCGAACTTTTATGAATTACAAGTGAATTGTTATTCAATTTATGTGCAATTTATAATAATTTCATAATAATTGCCAAACACCGAATAAAAAGCTATACAAATACAATTGGTGAACGGAAGGAAAGGAATCGGGGAATCTATCAATACTTCGGTATGTATAGGAATATGTAGGAATATAAGCGAATATTTCGGAATATCAAGAATATCAAGAATATTTGGGAATATAGAAAATATCAAGAATATCTGGGAATACTGAAAGAATATATGGGAATATTCAGTAAGTGTACCAGGAATATCAGACTGGTCGACCCCTCGAAAATTACGTAAATTGACTGAATTAAATATGTATAATCATAACAATGTCATTAGTATACATTTTCTTTAAATGTTCAAGAGATTGATGATGGGTGACAGCTTTTTAACTAATGTATAGAATTCTGAATAAAATTTACAAAAACGTATTTTTCTCTCATGAAAAATACGTGTTAGACTTCGCGGGGCTTGCGCCACTTCTAAGTATCATTTTTTTATTCAAACGAAAAAAATGGATTCATTCTTGTGTGGATTTGAAGAAATTGTTGGGCGTTATTCATAAAAATTCTAAGAAAATGAGTTGGACCACTGTAGTGGGTATACTTGAGAAAAAAATCCCCATATTCATAAATGGTTTTTGCCAGATTCAGAAAACCTGAAAATGTACGGTTTTTAGTACTTCAGATTTTCAGTAGGCCTGCACTCAGGTGAATATACTTGCATGGAAATACATGTAGAAATACTATAATGATGAATTTTTGTCTGCCTTTTAATCGTTAGAAGTTATATTAATTTTTAAATTATTTGACAAAGTTTTATTTTAAAATCTAGCTTGATTGTACTGATAATGCTTTTTACTTGGAGCTTCTTCCCATCGCAGATGTTTGTTGTGGCATTAGATATTCATTGGCAGAAAAAGAGGGTCCAAGGTCTAGTAAATAATGGTTCACATTTTCACAGTTACAGGAGGTATCACGAGTCATAGTAATGTTGCGTAATTTGGTAGTGATTAGAATATATAGCAGTGAGTAGGTTTCATCATTATCATTCATCGTTTACAAAGTCTACGTGGAAAAAATGAAGACGCTTTTCAGTACTTTGCTCCTTTCAACCGCAGCCTTTCTTAATTTCAATGGTAAGTGAACCCAATATAATATAAAGCTCAGTATAAACTTTTAAAGGAATTAATCGTCATAGTTACCAATTGAATCGTAACCGACCACCAGCTTTAATAAAAATGCAGCTTACGATTAGCGTCAATATTGTCGTTATTCGCTATTGTTAATAAAAACGCGACATGTGTAGATGACTTATATTGCGATGCTCTGTTTGGTGGCCTCATTTGATACAATAACCAACCCGACGCTCAAGAAAGCTTAAACGGATTGTCGGATCGTCTAAAAGGTAGAAAATTTTCAAAAGCGAAAAATCAATTTGTTGAAAACGTAGAATTTTAGATAATGAGAAAGTGAAGCTTTTCCTGTGCAGAATTTTTTTTGTGAAACGTTGATTTTTAATAATAAAAACAAAATATTGAGAAAAAAAGTTCTCAGTGATTTAATTAGGTTTTAAAACTTAAGTCGTTCTAACATGGCCAAACATGATTGAAATCAGTTTATAATTGTAGGTCGTATCAAAAATACTCTAGCGGTGCCTGGGAGATCATGCAAAAGTTAACGATCACTTATTGTTTAATAATATTCAATTGCAAAATGAGGTCAATCGATAATTTTGTTTTCTTGGTTTTGCCGGTAGAAAGTATATAGGTATATAGGACTGCTCTGTCAAGCAGCGTTCTCGAAGTGCAGTCTGCGCGGTCAGACGTCGAGTACTTTTTCCGAAACTGAATATCTCAGTAAATTTTCAACGATTCGATATGGAATTCTTAAAAAAACTTAATTCAACATTGTTGAATAAATCACCTATTGGAAGTTGTTTGAAAGTCGAAGTTACCTAGATACTTTCTACCGGCGTAACCAAAAAACACAATTATCGATTGACCTCATTTTACAATTGAATATTATTAAACAATAAGTGATTGTCAACTTTTCATGATCTCCTGGGCATCGCCAGAGTATTTAGATTACGTCATACAAATATGAACTCATTTCAATAATATTTGGCCGAGTTATAACGATTTCAGTTTTAAAACTTAAATAAATCAGGGAGAAACTTCCTTCCAATATTCCGTTTTTATTACTAAAAATAAACGTTTGGCAAAACAAAAATTAAAAAAAAAGGTTGACTTCCTTATTACTTTAGAATTCTGCATTTTCAAAAAATTGATTTTTTTATTTTGGAAATTTTCTTTCCTTGAGACAATCGGAAAATACTTTTACGCATTTTCGAGCGTCGGGCTAGTTATTGCATCTGGCGGGTCAATTTCTGTTACTAGTAACCATTACAATTATTTATGAAACTTGTAGAAATTTCTTAAATTTGTGGAAATTTATGAACGTTGTGAGATTTTGTGGAAATTTATGATAACTTACAGAAAGTTATGACTTTATTCAAAATATGACGGAAAAGAAACTCAAGCTCCGACAAAATATGCCAGATCCGTATGAGTTGGTGGTCCAAATTTATACCTGTAAAAATTCGACTTTCAATTTTTGATGATACCCCCCCCCCCCCCATTTTGTTCCTTTTCCGGAAAAAGAAATTCTGTAATTTTTTTTCTTATCAACGTTAACATGGGGTTTTAAATGGGGAAAATTCGATTTTCAAAGAAATGGAAAAAGGAATTACTTGTTGAAAACTTTTTGTGAAGTAAAGCATACTCACCTCTTAAAGATTATTCAGGGACTAATTGCCACCCAATAACTTTTAATATTGACAATCAAAATCTTTTTTTATTGTGCCCGGAATATGCCCTAAAATTCAAAATAGCAGTTTGCTATCAAATTCATGCTGAAGATGGTATTTTTTTCAACTTTTTCGACATGAATTATTTTTAATCGATGAGTGACGAGTTTTCAAGTATACATTAATTAATTTTAATTGTTTTAACCATTTTTTTTGTGTAAAGAATTTTTCCCTATGTAAATTCTGGAAAGTTGTTATCTTGCGGGATAAATTATACAAAGTTGATGAATGTCAAGAGCAGTAGTGTTTGTTTAACTTATTTGGTGATTATTCAAACAATTTCAATTTGTTTAAACAATTTTTTCAGCCAAAAAACGTTGAAAGATATTATTTTCTAGAAATAATTACACATGTACAGAATGTTGAGAGCAATATATTTTCAAAGGATATTTGGTGATTATTCAAACAATTTTAATTTGTTTAGACAATGTTAATTTGTTTGAAAAAATTTTTTCTCCGTAAATCGTGAAACGTTATTCTTTTCTGCAAATAATGACACAATTAACGAATGTCAAAAGTAACATTTCTTTGCTTGAGATATTTGGCAATTATTTAAACAAGTATCAATCATTCACTTGCGCCTGTTCAGAGGGAAGGTGGAGAAAAGTCTAGATTTTCCGAACCTCTCACACTATATCGCGCAATATTCAGTATTTCCTTATCTCAGAACGTATGGACTACATTGTTTAAACAATGATAATTTGTTTGAAAAATTCAAATCAGCTCTAAGTAAAGTATATTTATTTTTTTCTTCATAAAATCCCCCCCCCCCCCCCCCGCCCTTCCCCAGATAATTGGGATCTGTGAACTGAAAATAATTTACATGTAGATATTTCCCAAAGTAAATATAGATTTTTTTTCTTTACATCACCCGCGCAGATCATTGGAATCCGTGAACTGAAAATAAGTTAAGATATTTCCAAAAGCATATATATGATTATTGATTGTTTGGATAATTTCAAAATATCTTAAGCAAGAAAATATTATTCTTAAAATTCATTAATTGTATCATTAATTGCTGAAAAGAATAAATTTTCACGATTTACAGAGAAAAAACTTTTAAACAAGTGAAAATTATTTGAACAAATTAATATTATTTTGAGGATTGCTAAATATCCTGTAGAGAAAAATATAACTCTTAAATTCCTTTAATTGTGTCATTAATTCCAGAAAGTAATCATGTTTCATGCTTTACAGGGGGAAAACAATTTTACACAAATGATAATTGTTTTAATAATTTAAAATTATTTAAAATATACTTTGAAACTCGTCACTTATCGATTACAAATAATTCGTGTTAGAAATTTTCTTAAAAATACCGCCTTTAGCATGAATTTCAGAGAAAACTGCTATCTTGCATTTTGTTGGGCATTTTCTGGACACAATTAAAGGGGTTTGGGTGGGTCAAAATGAGAAGCTATTTTGTGGAAATTATTCTTCAAATACTCCTTAAATGGTGACAATACTTTAATTAACTAAAAAATGTATAACAAGTACTTTTTTCCATTTTTTTTTTAAATCGAACTTTTCCCATTTCAAACCCCATGTTAATTTCAAAAACCCCGGGGCACGGGTTTTCGTTGAAAAAAAAATCAAAAAATTTATTTTTCAGAAAAAGTCGAATTTTTGGACCATCCTTGTATACACTACGTTAATTATATACCGAATTATATTTTTTTTACCATATTATATTTTAACATAATTAGCATTTAGTACTATTTAGTATAACTTATATTGTTTCGAATGAGGAAATAACCTAAAATTCATTCAAATGAAACGCCATGATTGTCATAATCCCCATATCATCGAAACTGCATAAAGAAAAATGGAAGACCACGAAGAGGGTCAATTACGACTGAATGGGAAATTTATATTCTTCGTCATTGAAAGTGTTTATTTGGTTCAATTTTCTCAAGTGAGGGTGACCGTTCAAAACATGAAAATTTCCAATCCAAAAAAATTTCAAAGAAGCAGTTCCGCGCTAATACTTTTTTTGTAGAAACAAAAATAAATTGTGCATATACGGGAGAATAGTTTAAAAACATCACGCAAAAATTGACCAAGTAAATGGAAAATATATATCTTATTTTTCGTAAGTGAAAGGTTCAACTTTCTTCTCACAAGGAGACCTAAGTAGGTGTCCGCCTCCGCTTTTCTTCATTCTGACATATGTTGCAGTATTCGAAAAACTAGGCGACACTTATGTTTTCTTATCTGCCCAAATCGAGTTTTGGGGGTGAAAACCGCCCTCGAAAATAGGTGTTTCAAGTATGCAGTTAATTTTTTATCATATAGCAGAGGAATCTTTCACAATGAAATCAACTGAAAAGATTTTCTCACATTGAAAGATCAAAAATGTGATTTTCTCAAATTTTTTGAAAAATTTTTAGGGGGTTGCACTAACCCAAAATTATTTTTGGTTGCACAAAAAATTGCTGGAAAGGATTAATTACAGGCGGAAACATTTGAAAAATATATATGTTGCTCACGATTATTAAATAAAGTTGCTGTGTTTTTTAATTTTTAAACTACATCGTTTTCTAGGGGGTAACCACCCTTAAGTAAATTTAATTATGTTTCTCTTAAGTAGAGCAGATTTTTAAAACGAAGCCAATTAGAAAAATGTCCTCATAGTGAGACTTGAAAGATGTGATTTTCTCAAATTTTTCAAACAAAAATTAGGGGTGCGGTACCCCAAATTTATTTTCGATGAAACAACAAGTATCAAACAGTAGTAAATTCGGGCAGAGAAATTTGGAATATAATACATGTGGCCCACGATAATTAAATAAAGCTCACATGTTTTTGAATTAATACGAAAAATAATGTTCTAGGGTGTAACCACCATTGAGTACATTTGATTATGTTTCTCTTGAGGGGGTCATCCTGTGTGACAGCCTTAATTTAAAATTTTTTTTTGTAAATTTTTTGTTGCGAAATCAAGAAATACAGAGCTTCCAAATTTCACTATATATTTGTTCAGTCTCTAGTAGCAACTCTGAATGTTTATATGCAAAAATATAATCTTGATCACGAGTTTTATTGAGCGAATGGCAACCATATAAAAAAGGTATGTAAACGTCGACCACGATTCTTCCAGAGTGGCTTATCTGAAATCAAAAAACAAAATAGCATGTTAATCTATCGGTGTATGGCTGTCGCCGGTACAAGGATTTTTTTTAAATCTTGAGAATTCAATTTTTTATATGCTTTTAAACATCAAGACCCAAAATTTCATAATTCTTTGCGAATATATTTTTATGAAAGAAAAAACGGTTCAATATTTTTCAAAAATCCTAGTTCCGGCGATAGCCGTACGTGTTCTGAGTGTACCATTAAAATTTTAAAGCAATCGATTGAACCGTTTTTGAGAAATCATGGTTGCCAGTTTAAAAAATGTAGTTTCAAGAGAAAAACGTGTAAAAGTTCGACTCAATTATTGCTGTTATACCGCTGACTGTGAAGCCAAAACTGAGGAACAGTTACCATGATCTCACCCACTAATGGTCTAGCTGAAAAACGTTCCATTTCCGTCAAACTCGCTTATATAAGCTCCCCCTCCGAATATGTATGCGCATATCTGCGTGTGAATAGAATAGAAAAATGAATAGATCGTTGCGCCGAGCGGTCGGCCGCACTCCTAAACACCTTAACTTCTGACTGCTGTAATTTTTCAACGACTTTGAATTTTAGAAAATTACTTTACCAGTATATTCTATACATGCTCTAGATTGGATTTACGCAAAAACAAAAAAAATCGATTTTTTGAAACCGTCACGTGGGATGACCCACCTAAATAAAGCAGCTTTTCAAAACAAAACCAATTAGGAAAATGTTCATACAATAAGTGATACAAATATATTTTAGAATTCTTCGAAAAATTTTTAGGTGTGTGAACGACCGCAAACTTATTTTTCATTACACAAAAATTGCCTAACAGTTGTGTTCTCTCGCATAAGACTCACTTAACTCATAATAAATAATCAATTCTAAAACTTACGCTACTTTCTCTTTTTTTGATTCTCAATTTGTTGAAAAAATAGAAAACGTGGATTGAGGGACAAAGAAAAGACGAAAGGTTGAGACAATCGAATTTGAGATATAAAATTATAATTTATTTACATGAATTTTAGAAATGTGTAATTTGCGAATAGTGTTCAATTGTTTCATTTAGTGATCTTAAATTGTTTTGCACAACATAGAACTCGCAGAGTTTCAGTCAAACCTCGTCTTGGTGTCTATCCTTTGAAAAAACAAAATACTTTAGTGACGAGATTTTAAATAAATTGAAAAAAAAATTTTGATTACACAAAAATTGCGTAACAGTTGTGTTGTCTCGGATAAGACTTACTCACCTCATCATAAAATAATCAATTCTGAAACTTACGCTACTTCTTCTTTTTTTGATTCTCAATTGGCTGATGTTAAATTGAAAATTCAACTGAGCTTTGGAGGGGTGAGGGGGAGGGAATATAGCCGGGCTTTTCTCAAAATTCATAAACTGCGTCGCATTTCTTGTCATGGCGTCAGTTTCTCCTCACTTGGCTGTCTCCTTCCTCCTCAGTCACTCTTGATCTCGGTCTCTCTGTTGGGCCCTCTTGCTCACTCTCTTTGGGGAGATTCTTGAACCTTCCCTAGACCTAATTTAGCCCGGCGTTGGACGGGCAGTAGTCCTTCAGCCTTCGACCCGTGTCGACTTCTGAGAGTCTCCGTTTTGATCGCAAGAAGGGATCGCGAACGCGATACCAAAGAGTTGTTGTAGTTGTGCCTTAGGATTATTGTGTGTAACTAGTTTTTCTCATCGGAGTGAGATGACCAAGCGTTAATTCATCTCGGTATTGAGCGATAAGTTTCTTACTGGTCGAGACTCCATTCTTGAATTGTGTGGGTGCTTCTGGACAAGTATGTTCTCGTCCACGAGATTATGGCAAATCTCTCCTTTGTCAGGCTCTGAGTAAACCCGAAGGCCTGAAAGGGGACCTCGTAGACCCTCTCCAGAAGCTTCTCTATCAGTGCAGTCTCGCTTTTTCAAGAGCTCTCTCTCTCTCACTCATCGAACATTGGCGTTAGACTCCTTCAAATAAAAATTGTAGCTTTTTTGTGAACTGTGTGTAGTTAAATGTTAAGTACAAGTCGTGTAGCAATTTGTAAAAACTTTAATTTGGTGATGTTCTTGTGACTTCTTTGAAGTCGTTCGCCCCCATCCGTAATTTAGTCAATAAGTCAATAATATTTAGTCAATAATCGAGCCGGATCGGGTGAACGATTTCAAGATGCGAGTGAGTGACATGAAAAATCGGATCGACGAGCAGTTCTCTCATATAGAGGATAATTTAATGAGTGTCGGGATGTTGACCATTTCTTCACTCCGAGTTGAAACACGTCGGAATAATCTCCAGGAATCATGGTCCAAGTTCTCACCTAATCATGATTCCATCAGGATCGCTATGAGACAACTGGAAACATGGGAAAAGGAACCTCTTCTCGAAAAATCATATTTCCACGAAAAATATGTTTAATGCAACTCGCTAAGCCTATCTTTAAGCGCTCGAGAAGATCAGCTATGTACTTGAACGTACCCAAATTAACAGAATGAGGTCACCTCATTCAATCTTCAATCTGGATCTCAAGGTTGGGTGTTCACCGCCATGATGGGATACGGTCCACGCCTTCCTCAGCTCAACCATCCATCATTTTATGGATCTCCGTCGGATTGGCCTCAGTTTAAGGACCTCTTCGATTCAATGGTAATCTCAAATTCAAATCTGTCACCAATCTAGAAGTTACATTACCTTAAACAAAGTCTGAAGGTTACTGCCGCCCACCTGCTGAAGAACACCGCATTAACCATCGATAATTTTCAAAAAGCATGGGATGCTTTAATTTCCTTTTATGAAAATAAACGACTCTTGGTTTCGAACCTTGGAAACCCTTGAGCGGCCAATACATATGTGGGATGACATCCTAGTGTTCATTGCGGATCAACGGTTGGATCCAGAGTCAGTCAAGCCTTGGGAGCAACACTTGAGATCATCCAAAGATCCTTCAACATGGAAGCAACTCAACGAATTTTTGATGACGAGACTGCTAACTCTTCAAGCCGTAGAAAAGTCACGGAGACCTGTTTCTCAGTCGAATCAATAATCTTCCAAGGCTCACCACGCTTCGGGTGATCAGACTACCTCTTGCAGGTGCTTCCTCTGTTCGTCTGAGCATTACAAAGCTACACAACAAAAATCGAAAAAATTACGCCTGGAGTCTGAATATGTCTATCATATGTTTTCGGGGTCGCTGAATCCAAATTTAGGGTACATTTAACCCCATCACGTCACGATTTTACATAACCTTAAAAAATAGGCCCAAACCCCCCAAAAATCCTCTATCCATTGACCACTCAATATCCCAATAACACCATAACCCCTCAAACCCATAAGCCCTTAAACCCATAACTTAAAAATGACATAGCCCCCAAACCCCAAGCCCGGTAAAAAAAGAGACGTATGCGCGTTGAAGCCGTGGAACAAAGTATGTTCGAGCCATGCATGCTTCTTGAGCCTTAAGCCCATATTCTTCAATAACCCCATAACTCCGGAACCCCATAACCCGGTGAGAATAGCCTTATGTACAAGGCAGCTGGACCTTACCACCTTGTTCATAGTACGAAATACTTTATGCTGCTTAAGCGCGCATACTATAAACTTGAAATAAGCTGCTGTTTTAAACTGAACCAGTGAAATTGTCACTGACTGAATCAGTATTCTGAATTATAACGTGGTTGAAGGTGGGGAACAGAGTTATTCCGTGATCCAGCAGAGACGAAAGTCTCGTTCTCACCGGGTGATGGGGTTTCGGAGTTATGGGGTTATTGAAGAATGCGGGTTTAAGGCTCAAGAAACATGTATGGCTCGAACATACTGCATTCCAGGGCTTCAACGCGCATATGTCTCTTTTTTACCGGCTTCGAGGGTTTCGGGGTTATAGAATCTTGAGGTTGTGGGGTTAAAGGGTTTAAGGGGTTATGGGGCTATTGAAATTAAGTGTTTAATGATTATAGGATTTATTAGGTTTTTGGGCCTATTTTTTAAGGTTATGGGAAATCCTAACGTGATGGGGTTAAATGGACCCCGAATTTGGACTCGGCGACCTTGGAAACATATGATAGACATAGTCAGGCACCAGGGATAATTTTCTCGATTTTTTTTTGTGGAGCTGTGTTATATAACAAGTTGTCCGCAGTACACAAGTATGAAAGTTCAAAGGCGTATTGAACTTGTGCAAAAGAACAACCTGTACTACAACTGTGTCGCTCAGCATCGAGCATCAGCCTGTCGGTCTACGAGACTTTGCAGGACATGTGGCAAAAAACATCATTCCACAATCCATAAAGAAGAAGAGTCCGTCCAACTTTATCCATCGACATCAACTCCAAAAGTTCAAACTAACTGTGCTGCTATTGCGAATCGTAATCTCCGACAAGGGTGAGCGAATGAAACTTAGAGCATTCATAGATGCAGGTTCTCGAAATATCTTTTCTCTCTGAGAGACTAGCTCAACGTTTCCACTTGCCAAGACTATCAAAATCAGTACAACTGAAAGAAATCGGAGCAGTAAAAGCTGGACGAACACGTGGTCTAGTATCAGTTAAGTTGAAGCACTATTTTAAGTCCTCTGCAGAGTGCGTGATCACCGCTCATCTTCTTCCAAAACTCACAGCAAATTTTTCCAGTACCAACAGTGGAAAAGTAAATTGGCCACATTTGGAAGGTCTTCAGCTGGTAGATCCTGAATTCCAATCATCTAAACAGATTGACCTCATCATCGTAGCTGACTATTATGGTCAAATTATCGAAGAAGGTCTTCGAAAAGGTCGTACTAATACTCCAACTGCTCAATCTATCATTTTTGGATGGATGCTCCTTAGTCCAGCAAAAACTTTCTCATCTTCGTCTGAAGTTCAAGGATACCACGTCTCAATGGAAGAAGAACTTACCGAACTTTCCCAGAACTTTTGGAAATTGGATGAAATTCCAACTAGACGAGAAAATTCTTTGTCAGTTTAAGATCAAGAGTATGAGGACCATTTTAAAACTACACACTCTCGAGATGATACAGGTCGCTACATCGCCAGACTCCCACTCAAAAACTCAACTGATCATATTGGTGATTCGAAATCGGCCCCTCTGCTAACGTTATCAAGGTTAACAAAGAAACTTCAAGCTGATCCATCTCTTCAGAAAGCCTATTCAGATTTTTAAATTGAGTACGAAACTTTGAATCACATGAAGCAAGTTCCATTCGGAACTCCTGAACCAAGTCTAGTCTTCTATCTTCCTCATGACGGAGTAATTTGTCCCAGCAGTCTGACAACCAAGCTTCGAGTAGTGTTCAACGCATCCAAACTCACTTCCACCGGTATCTCACTCAACGACATTCTGCGTACAGGAATTAAACTTCAGACTGAACTTATCGATTTCTTGATTTAGTTTCGAAAGTTTCACTATGTTTTCACTTCAGACATTGAAAAAATGTACCGGCAAATCAAGGTGCATCCTGATGACTGAAATCTACAGAGATTCATTTGGAAAACTGAACATAATGAAATGCACTCATACCAGCTGCCTACAGTGAAATATGGCTTAGCATGTGCCCCGTATCTTGCTCGTCGTACTATGCAGCAGCTCGTCGAAGAAGAAGGCTCCAGATTTCCCCTCGCTATAGCCACTTTATGTAAGGGTAGTTACGTGGATGATGTCTTCGGAGGAACTGATTCCATCGAAGAAGCCCAAAACACGATTGAACAGATAAATCGCTAGTGCTTGGCAGGCGGTTTTCCTTTTCAGAATTGGATGAGCAAAGATCCAGAAATTCTTCAAGGTGTACCTATGCAGATAAGCAATTATTTCCAACTTCTATACTTATTGACCAAGACGCTACTGTTCACGCTCAGAGAATGAGTTGGAATCCAACTTCTGATACATTCCACCTTACATGGATAATTCCGCAAATGATGCAAATTACTAAACGAACCACTCTCTCAACTATCGCTCGACTCTTCGACCCTCTAGGATTTTTGGCACCGATCATAATCAACGCTAAAATCTTCATCCAAGAACTGTGGTCTCTCAAACTGGATTGGCATGATCCGTTACCTACTCTGCAGTCCGAAAAATCGATCGCGTTGATTCAGCAACTTCCAGATCTGAAAATGGTATCATTTCCTCGATGGTTTCGAATGTCAACACAGAATTCCTTTGAGATTCATAGGTTTTGTGACGCATCTCAATAAGACATGGCTGCTGTTCTGTTCATAAGATCCATAGACCAAGAGGATAAAGTGCAAACGGTTCTTGTCTGCTCTAAGACGAAGGTAGCTCCATTAAAGAGGCTGACCATTCCTCGACTTGAATTATCCGCAGCTGTCCTCCTCACAAAGCTGGTTCTTCACACCATTCAAGTCTTAAATGCTATTAGAGTCCCAGTTCACCTTTGGACTGATTCTTCAATAGTCCACACCTGGAACAACAATCACCCATCTCGATGAAAGGAGTTTGTTCACAATCGTGTATGCTTTATTCTTGTGTATTTATTCTTCCGATAGCAAAATGGCATTACATACCAGGTAAAGAGAATCCTGCGTATTGCTCTACTCGCGGATTGACTCCAGATCAACTCTCTCAGCATCGTATCTGGTTTACTGGTCCAGATTGGGTTCAGGAACGATCTTCATCATGGCCGAACAAGTTTGAAGCTCCATCTATTGAGGAAAATCTTGAAGAACGTCCTGTCCAAGCAACTGCTGTTACTGCAAGTACACCTAGTACCTATTGGAATTTACTCGACAAATACTAGAGCTTGAATCGACTCCTGCGAATCACAGCTCTCTGCAAGCGATTCATTCTCCTTCTCTGAAAAAGGCAGAATCACTGTCTAAGGCCCCTATAACAACCCAAGAATTAGAGCAAGTAAAACATTTCCGGGTACGAGAGATTCAACTGAATTCATTCAGCAAGGAATATAAGCTAATGGAAAAGGGTGATTCGCTACCAAGTTCTCATTATCTTGCACGTCTCACTTCTTTTATCGACACTCAAGGACTTCTACGACTAGGAGGAAGACTTCAAGCGTCAGATCTTCCATGGACTTCTAAGCAACAATTCATCCTGCCAAAAGAGTCTCTGTTGACTCAACCCAGGAGACTTTGTCATTCATCAAAAATTACTTTTGGATTCTTTGCGGACGAGCTCCAGTTAGCTCTTTCATCTGAAAATGCATTAGGTGCGTGAGATATCGAAAAAAGCGAGCTCAGCAGTTAATGGGACAATTACCTGCTAATCGCATCAGAGCTTCACGTCCATTTCTTCATTCTGGCATTGATTATGCTGGAAACCTTATCATCAAAACTTGGAAAGGGCCGTGATACTTCAGTAGTGTATAAGTGTTGTTCAGAGAATATATTCAAAGATTAGTTATGGTAATGATGAATTATAGGTTCTAAATATTTATTATAATTTATGTTGATAAATAATTATTATTAAATATTAAATATAGTTTATGATCTACCCAAAATTATTTTTTACAACACAAAAAATGTTCGGCCCGAATTTACTATTGTTTCGCAATTTTTGTGTAATCAAAAATTATTTTGGAGTAGTTCTCCCCCCCCCTGAAAATGGATCGAAACATTTTAAAACATAATATTTTTAATATGTAAGGACATTTTCCTGATTTATTTTCTTCTAAAAATCTGGTTTATCTGAGAGAAACATAATAGAATGTACAAGGGTAGTAACCCCCCGAGAAATAATTTTTCGTGAAAATGCAAAAACACATGAACTATATTTAATTACTGCGAGCAACATATTTTTTTTTTCAAATTTTACGGCCTGAATTTTCTACAGATCACCAACTTTTGTGTAATCGAAAATAATTTTGGAATAGTTCACCCACCTACAAATTTTTAGAAAAATTGGAGAGAATCAAATTTTTTATCTTTCACTATGAAATAATATTTCCAGTTGGTTTTACTGTGAGAAATACCGCTGCTATATGAGAAAGAATTAACTGCGTATTCAAAACACCAATTTTCGGGGGTGGTTTTTAACCGTGAAATTCCGATTTGGGCAAATTGAAAAAACACGTGTCGCTTAGTTTTTCGAGTACTGCAACATATGTCAGAATATGGTATCAAAAAAATGTGGAATAATTAGGATAGATTTTCTGGAGATAAGTACTTCACTTTAATTACTATTAAATTTGAGTAAAAATGAAATGATGAAAGTTAGTATTTTAAAGAAAATGAATTTTAAATTGGAGAATTTAACTGTTTTGTTGAAATTTTGATGGACTTATTGAAAACTAGACTCTCCCCCGTTTTTGTACAACGTCCACGTTTTGAGACCCCCTGAATATGAAAAACAGGTTTTTTACGAATGTGTATGATACTCTGTCTGTGCATCTGTAGATTTTAAATATTGTTCGCACCATAATTTTCCAAACAATTGACATATTGGATGAGCCTTTGTATACTCTTTTAGTGTCTTAAATTCAAGATCAAGTTCGTTAGCCAGCCATTTGAGATAAGAATTCAAAAAGGTAGAGCATTTTCAAAAATTTTTAATCCGATTTTTTTCATGATTTAAAAATTCTATGTACGGTCATAAGTATAATAATCAAAAAGAGGAAGGATTACCTCAATTACTTTTTTTGATAACAAAAAAATTACCGGAGTTATAGCATTTACAAAATTTCAAAAAACAAACGAAAATGAAAGATACCTCCGAGACTAAGCAAAATTTGTATCTGTCAACTCTCTCCATTTTTAAGAAGATAAACGTACAAATTCGGGATCATAACATAGAAGCGATTTACAGATTAGGCAAGGCCACAGGAAACCGTCTAGTAATTGTCCGATTCACGTCCCCCAGATGGAAATCTCTCCTCTTTGATAAACTAGATGAGTTGGGAAAAATGGGATTAGCAATTTCAAATGACTTTAGAAAAGAAGAGCGGGATAATAGGCCAAAACTCATACCATTTCAAAACAAACTACGAGACCAGGGGTGGTTCCTGCAACTTAAAGAAAAGGGCCTAGTCGTGAACAATCGTTTTTACACTCTGCAAGAGCTCCAATCAAAACCAGGTGGGCTGTTCACAGCGCATGGTGAAATTTCGGACAATGAGCAATATATTACAGATGATAATCAATCGAATGGCAGCTATGAAGATAAACTACCAACTGAAAAGGCACCGCAACGTCAAAAGCTACACAACCAAATAAGTAGAAAGATAAAATCAATAAAACGCAAAGGACGTCCCCCGCTCAACAAAAAAAATCAAGACACTAAGGAAACCATCCCTATCACGGATTATTTAACACCCAGAAATGAGCGCAACACATGTAGAACTCCCCAGCTTAAAGTATAGCAGCCAATAACAGAGAAAGAAATTCAACGGGATGCGGCCCTGACTCCCAGTCTTCAGAAACAACAACAGCGTTCGTCACTGAACTTTTCTAGAAACAGTATAAGTAACTCTGCTAAAGATACTTTTAGAATTTGCACGGTTTCACAAATGTTAATGATATTTCAAAGAAAATTCTATATTCAGATATTTTATGCACTTGTGAGACCTGGCTTTTGTCTCCGCCTAGACTGCTCCCACGATGGCTGGATGATTTTGAAATAATTTATAGTAATACACGGAAAGATTCAGAAAGGGGTAGGGCTAAGGGTGGGTCAGCAATCATTTTTAGAAAGAACATTTAGACCCACAAACCACTTTTTTAGACGGAAAACTTCCTCTTTGTCGAATTCCAAGATCATTGTACATTTATTGTTGGTCCAGTTTATGTTAATCCATCCTATTTTAATGAACTAATTATGAACTGGTTAAATGACGTACTATTACAGCTTGAGCAGTGTGATGGTAACTGTCCAGTCATCTTGGGAGTGGACTTTAATTGCATAATTAGCGCGTTCGGTCAGGTGGATAATTTAACTATACCCGGATCATACCACCATGTTTATTCAGATCCATATGGTTTTGAACGGCAGAACTGACCAAGACTACCCGGCTCAATTTACATTTTCAGGAGCGCTGGGTAACTCTGTGATTGATTTATGCTTTTTTAGGTTTCATTTTATAAATCTAGCGTTAAACTTTAAGGCATACTATATTGTAACATATTCTGATCATATGCCGATTATTTTGGTATTTTATACTAAGAGGAAGAAAGAAAGCGACACAGTCTCATATGAAGCCAAGGTTTCTTCTTCTTTAAAATGGAAACAGGAAAATGCCAATGGCTTTCAAAATTTCATGTACCATGCCAGTTCGGTTAAACTGTCAAACAATAATAGTGTAACATTTTTAAATGATAATTTAACCTCTATCATTATGAGGGGTTTTCCGCGGCCTAACGACGAATTTCCCGTTATTGCTAGTTTCGATATACGTATTAAAAATTTGTTAATTCCTATCACCTACGACTTCGGGTTTTTACTATCACTATTTCACCAAAAGAGAAAGAGGAGTGGGAAGTTTAAAATGAATTTAGAAAGACCAGGCCAAATTCTCAATTAAAGATGTAATAAAACATTGTATTTATTCCGAAAGAGAACACAACGTGTTATACACGTACGACCCGACATTTACTTTTCTCCAAATCGAGAATTCCCACAATCTTACCATTTTAAAATGTCGAAACCCCAATGACAAAGAAAATTACATTATGGAGACCACATGTATCGTCACAATTATGGAGATTAAAAGATTATAATCTAAAACAACGAGTCGCAGCCAAAACACAAACTAGTAATTCCGAAAAGAAACACTCGCGGCACTTGATAAGTTTGGCGAAACTCTATGCTCGAAACATGTGGCTATCCTTTTCTCAAAATTCGGAATTTATTCAACGAAAGCCAGTAGGACCATCGAGAATGCCAGAATACAAAACTTCTATATGTACCTGTGACCTCCTGTCCAATTCCCCCGATTCCATCGCTTTCCTTATTTCAGTGAAGGAGTTGTCTGGGCTTGACATTTTTTCGGATATAAATTACTCTGAACAACCTGAATTACTGATCTGCGTCGAGAGGTTAGAACAAGAGTGACAGGTCCAGATACTTACGGAAATACAGAAAGATCGGAGTTCTAAAAATCGAAGCAGTTATCCAATAAGAGACGGTGCCGAGATCACGTGGGCAGGTATCGCAAGTTAAACGAGTTCACAGAGTCGTAAATATTTGGGAGTGCACCCTGGTCTACAGCTATTATCAACAAATTTCAGCTTTCGGAGTACAGGTGGCCAATTTAAATTACATACAAAAAATAGTATATACATAATTACACCGCTTGGGTGACACTCCGGTGAGAGAGATTGTTTAGAAAGAGATTTCACTCTCTCGTTGTTGCGTCGGGGCCCCATGCCCGCTTGCTACTCTGCTTGATCGGCGGTCTCGGTCGTCCGTACGGTGGTGGCCTCTGGTTTGAGCGGGAGAAGGTTCCCGTATTTAAATATACATGGTTTCGTAGAGTCCCCTTTCGATTACAGGTTTGGCTCCGGGAGAAAGTATGAAAATAATAGGAGAACAGAAGAGTAAATAAATGATAAGGTATAAGCCCGCGAGTGTATTCCTAGTGGTGTTTCGGTGTTGGCCCTTGCTCTAACGTCTGAGGCCTGCTGATTAGGACGTTTTTGGTTTTCTAGACAAATGGAGTTCTTTAAGTGGCGGGTAATATTTACCGCGTCACAGCATTAAAGAGATAGCTGGAAAGTCAAAAATGACACATGAACACTATTCAAAACAAGATAAGGGAGGCAAACCTTGGTTTGACGCCAAATGTAACCACCTAAAGAGGAAACTCAGGGCTGGTATTGGAAAATGTAGAAGGTCTGACTTTCTTATAATGATAATATGAATGTCAAAATATTAAAATAGAGATACAATCAAATGCTATCAAAAAAAGAAAAACAGTATGAATCTTCAATTTTGAATACCTTAGCTTCCTGCGAAAATTCAAAAAACTTCTGGAATGCAGTTAATAAATTTAGATTCCGTCCATCTGTTAGTAATTGCGTTAGCCCAGATTCATGGAACAAATTTTTATTGCAAAATTTTCCTGCACGCTCGCTTTTTAAGGAGCTACTGATTGATGCGAGACACCCAATATTATATATGGAAATTTCCAGCCTCGAGCTCTATCAAAGTCTGTCAAAATGTAAAAATGGGAAAGCCGCAGGCGCCGACTCAATATCTTATGAATTTTACAAAATGTTACAGCAGAACTGGTGTTTATACTTAGAAAATGTATTTAATCGAATTCTAGAATCCGATGAAATTCCATCTACATGGGGGCAGGTGGTCGCCTTTAGGTTACTTAAAAAAAGTGATAGATGAATTCCACCTAATTACAGGTGTATTGCGCTTATGAACTCTGTGGTGAAGATACTCACACAAATCCTAACTGAACGTTTAAAAAAATGGGCTACGTTAACGAATGCGATCCCCGAATGGCAAGCAGGTTTAAGAGAGGGGAGAAATGTATTGATAATACCTTCACTCGAGACGCCCAGGAGCGGAACTTTTTGTTATTTTTCTCGACTTTAAGAATGCCTTTCCTTCTATTAGTCATGCGAAATTATGGCATAAGCTATTCTCTTTAGGGTTTAGTGTGAAATTTCTAAAACTATTGAAAAACCTATATGAAAAATCTACTATATTTGTCCACAAGCCGCAAGGGCCATCGGACCTGGTAGACATTACGCAGGGCGTTCTGCAGGGAGACATTCCGAGCCCGCTCCTAATTTATCTGTATATGCCAAATATAGAGGAATATCTCATAAAGAACGGAGTCAGAGGGTTTTCCATCAACTCACTGTGTGAAGTCTTACTACTCGCATACGTAGATGATTTAGTGATTCTAGCAGACTCTCTGATCAGCTTACAACAGGGCTCTCCAGAAGGCAGTCAGTGACTGCAACGACTGCCGACTGGCAGTCGCGGGACTAGGTCAAACAGGCCCTTATAAATCTTGTCGTTCGACTGGTCCCTAGTCCTTCACGGTCATTATACCTCCCTCTGGAATGAAATATATTTTGAATTTGAGTACAAACAAAATTCAGACCGCCCGGTGTGAAGGACGCCAAGGCGTAATTCACCGTGACCGTAACCCTTCGCTCAATTCCTGGAAAACTAAGAAAAAAATTACAGAAAAAAAGGTGGCAGTCATGCACTTGTCGTGGCGGTCAGCACCTGCTGAAAGTGGTGAGCCCTGGCTTACAACGAATACTTAGTTTTTTATATGCCTATTGTACTAAAAATAGTCTTACTGTAAATGAAGAAAAAACAAAAAGCATGATTTTCCGAAAGGGACGACGAAGAAACTATCATAATTTTAAATACGCAGGAAAGACTATCGAAGTTGTGACGGTATTTAAATACCTGCGAATTTCTTTTGCCAATTCGGGACTTTTTGCAACCGCAGTAAGGGAAGCCCTAAACTCTTTTAATTCAGCGATGGGGGCAGTTTTCTCCATTTTATCAGCCTCTAAATCCGACTCGTGGTATACGAAAGACACACTTTTCCGCAGTATGGCACTTAGCACATTAATATACAGCTAGGAATTATGGGGTTTGCGATACTGTCCCGTACTAGAAAAGTCCCAATTAAAGTTTTATGAAAAAGTCCTGGAGCTCCCAACATGCGCCCCAAGTTACGCTGTGACAACAGAAATAGGAAAGGCACCATTATCTTATTTGATTTTTAAGGCAGCTTTCTCCTTATTGGAGAAAATCCTTGCTATGCCGAATCACAGATTACCTAAGATTTGCTTCCAAAGATTAAAACAATTAGCATTGAACCCATCATCTTACCCCAAATACAACTGGTCACTTCAAATCAAGTAGTTTCTTACGGAATGCGGCTTGGAGGGCATGTGGGACCATCTGAACCTGGAAAGCCTTTGGCAGAATAAGGACCGTATCCTTTATTCCTACGAAAACTCATTAAGAAAACCAGATAGAGAAAGAACTATAGAGTCTGTCTGCCTGCAGGTCTCCCCGCATTTATCACTGGAGCATGCGAATAAATCGTATTTAAATTTGAGACTCCCTTTAACAATACTATGTATGTATGCTTAGACTAGATTTTTTAGTATGTATCCTTATATAATAATCTACAATTCAACAAGATACGTTTTTAACCCCAACAACATGTGCTCATGTTGTAAGGGATGGGGTCAACTTTGCACGTGCCCAACTGTGCACGTCGGTGGCCAGACGGACAACTGTGCACGTCGTTGGTCAGACGGACAACTATGCACGTGCCAACTGTGCACGTGTACATTCGTCGCTTGGACAACTGTGCACGTGCAAAGTTATCCAAGTGACAACTGTGCACGTGCAAACTTATGCAAGGGACAACTGTGCACGTTGAAACTTCGACGTGCATAGTTGTCCAAGTACCATCTGTCCTAGTGACTAATGTGCACGTTGAAATTTAGACGTGCACAGTTGTCAAAGTACCATCTGTGCACGTGCACAGTTGTCCAAGTGACAACTGTACACTTCGAAATTTCGACGTGCACAGATGGGCTCCTGTGGACTTGGACGTGCACAGTTGTTCGTCTGGCCATCGACGTGCACAGCTGGGCACGTGCAAAGTTGCTACGTGCAAAGTTGTCCGTCACCCATGTTGTAATATGCAGCTACTGGAAGATGCCTTTCACATCCTAATAGTCTGCCCTGCTTACGCAGATTTAAGGAGTAAATTTCTGGCTACAAATTTGTTAAATCGAACTCCTAGAAACGTGTGGTTAGATCAGCTAGCATCGGGACAGGCTACGATAGTGAAGAAAGTAGTTTATTTTATCATTAATGTACTTATGTGTGGTCAAAATAGTCAAACTAGTCGGTCACAATCCATTTTTTTTTTTTTTTTTTTTTTTGAAAAAATGATATTTAGAAGTGGCATAGGTCCCATGAAGTGTAAAACTTATTTCCCATAAGAAAAAAATACGTTTGTGTAAATTTTATTCAGAATCGTTAATACACAATATTAGCTGAATCATATTTGAACGTAACATTTCTGTTCACAATTAGCCGTTTTAAAACATGAAATAATTTTTCTTTCAAAAATTTTCCACTTTTTGTTTAATTTTCAATTAGAGTGAGGGAATGGTTAATTATTGCTATCAAATATAGTTGTTAAAACAATTTATTATTATTTTTAATAATATTCTCTTCGAATGATGCTATAAATTGCAGCTTTTCTTACCTTTTGAATTGAAGTAAGTTAATATTAAATTCAATTTACCAAACATAATTATTTACACAAATTATTATTATTCATAATTATCTTCTACTATGATAATGCTACATAGTAGCGATTTTTTTCTGAAATTTTTAAATTTTAGTCCAGTTTTCACTTAGTGATGTAATAATTATTGCAATTTAAAAAACTGCAATTTTTCAGCATTATTGTAGAAAAATATTATTAACAATAATGAAAAATTATTAAAACCATTATTTTTGTTAACATTAGTTAAGTATTACCACACCTTAATTGACTAATTGAAAATTGGACAAGAAGTGGAAATATTTCGAAAAAACCGCGAAGATCTATCTCTATTGAAAGAGAAATTTTCTAAAAACAATGATAAATTGTGTAAGAAACTTATTCAAACATCGAATCATCAGTGCACAGTAATATTTGATGTATGTATTCAAAATAAATTGCATTTAAAAAAATGCAAAAAGATCATAATTAGCGCCAAAGAATGGCAAAACCCCTTTTTTCACTTGTGGGGGTTTTTGGAACCCTATAAGACAGACTTGTAATGGTGAGGTTCCAGGAGTAATATTTTATTAGTATTATATAGCTGATTGTGAAGAGAAATTAAGAGTTTCAACTCGATTCACCAATTATTGAGGATTCTGAATACAATTTACAAAAACGTCCTTTTTATGGGAAATACGCTCAACTCCGAATAAAAGAACCCCTGATTTACGAATTCATAAAACTGCTGTCCCACACAGTTTCGTAAGGAGAGTGGAGCACCTCAAGGTCGAGAGGCGTTGCTCAATGATGCGTGAAGAACCAGCAGCATAGCGACAAAGGGGCAGTGAACAGTAACTCACGCGCGTCTGGTGCCTAATAGTTTCCACGCCACTGAAGCTTCACGTTTGGATTTTCTCGGTTGAGGACTAAGGCTACATGCATTAAGCCGACTCTGAATATCATTCTATTTTCAAAAGAAAACAAAAATGAATCAGTTTCTTTGTGAATCCGAACAAAGGGTAGTGTGGATGGAAATTCGAAAAAAAAAAATTTTCGTTCACCCTTCTCACCACTCATGAGAGAGCCGCCCCACCCTCAACTATTCCTCAAAAAGTTGCAACGTTTTCGTAACACGCGCTTTGGTAACCCTACTATTACTTCGTGGATAACGCTAAAATACAACTTATAACTCGACGCAAGCTCTGAATCTAAAAATAAAACAGAAAGAAGGTGGAGATTACGTGTTCTCCTTTATGGAAAAATAACGAATATTTTATTTTTTATTTTTACAGGATTGAATGCTATGAACATTAAAGAAGAACCTTCATCCCCACCACATGGTGTCCTACATGGTGTACCTCATGGCGTCTCACATGGTGCCCTACGTGAAATTATTGTTCCTTATCTTCGTGGGAAAACTATTAAATTCTGGGTAGATCCTACTAGCAGATTACTGGTCCACGCTAAATTTACTGAAGGCCAATTAATTCCAGACGAGGAATATCTGCATACCAATACTGTTGCTACCGTTCTCGATTCTAGATTGAACCTACCGTTTGTGCTATACGTACACCTTGATGGAAGATTTTTGGGAGTGCGTCCAACGAACCCTGGAGGTAAATGAATATGGTTTGTGATTTTGGTTATACAGTGTACTTTCACTTATTCCATGGTTCACTTATTCAAAGTCTGTCAAGCTTGGATATTCTAAGTAGCCAAGCCCCTTCACCTCCCGCAACTGCCCCGTGCGGTCTCGCCCACGTCAGTGGCTGACCAATTAAAAAGAAGCCCGAGGAGCGCAAATTCAAATGCGCAAATGCAGGGCTCACATATGCTTACTGCGCGCACATCGATACAAGGAAGGGCAGCCAATGAACGGCGCTTGACAAAATCATCCCACGACTCGCGATAGATGTGGACCCCCTGCAGACTTGGAATATCGGAATGCTTACGGTTTTCATTCTTTGGAATAAATGAAAGTTCACTGTGAGCAGGACATATGCAGAGGCTAAGCGCAACTTAATCGAGTTTTCCCAGAATTAATGTTATTGTTAAATGTTAATGTTGAATGTGCAATTTCGATAGGTTTATTGACTTTCTAAAAATACATTGTTGAGGAGCCTGTGACAGACAAAAATACCTACCTTACCGACGTCACTTTTTCAATTTTCCTATTTTTTTTTAATCAAAGAACTTTTTTTGTAAATGGAATATCGGGCTGAATCTTTGGAAAATGTATGAGGAGACAATAAACTAATTTTACGTACTTTATTCGAGGAGGAATTTCGCTAAAAATTATTTTCCAAGAAATCAAAACTGGATGCATTTTTTCAACCTAAGAACTTTTTTTAAGAGTGAAATATCGGATTCGAACTTTGAGAAATACAAAAGCCGACAGTGAAGAACGCTTGTGTACATCATTTGAGTATCAAAGATGGGAAAAGAAAAACTTCAACTGAATGTTAACTCCGGTTGCCACTTCGGTCGGTGTTCGTGATGGGCACGAAAATGCTAAGTCTGGCGGCCATTAAGCGAGGTTCTATCAGCTGGCCCGTCTACATATGAAATATGGGGTCTACGCTATCAAAGATTGATGATGCGGTGTCCCCACAATGATATTTTTTAAAAGTTGCGTCCAGCATAAATGTTCAGTAAAATATGTTGTTTCAATGTTGAACTATGTAAGTATTGAAATCGTTATTGGCCTCGTTTAGTGGCCGCCAGACCTCGCATTTTCGTTCCCATCGCGAATACCGACCGAACTGGCAACCGGAGTTGACATTTAGTTGGAGTTTTTCTTTTTGCATCTTTTCTACTCAAATAATGTATCTAGACGTACTTTACTGTCGGCTCTTACATTTCTCAAAGTTTGAAGCCGATATTTCACTCACAAAAAAAGTTCTTCGGTTCAAAAAATGCACCCACTTTTTATTTTCTCGGAAATAAGTTTTTTCGGAATTCCTCCTCGAATAAAGTACGTAAACGTAGTTTATTGTCTTCTCATATATTTTCCAAAGATTCGGCCAGATATTTTATTTACAAAAAAAGTTCTTAGATTAAAAGAAAATTCGAAAAATTGAAAAAATGAGGTCGGTAATATAGGTATTTATGTCTGTCACGTGCCCTTAAGAAATGCAAAAACCTTATGATATCAAAGTTATGAATATCGTTTCCGTTACCCATTCTCCTTTCTAACCTTTTCCTTGAGGTTGTTCACGCGGAACATAAATCTCTTCGTTTCTCTCTAAATAATTTTTTCCCTGAAATTTGTTCTCTAAGCTGTTCCAATAATTAATTGAAATAGTGATATTAAGTAAAAGTTTGAGTTACATTACGCCATGTCCTTTTTTCCATTTTTGTAAATGAAAACAGCCCATACTTTATATGGACAACCGACTATAAATTTGAGAGAAACCAATTTTTAAAATATGTTCAACATTAGAAGTACCGTCAAGCGGGGTAATATCTGAGGAGTGGGGTGAATTCAGACAACCCTAAATTATCTGAATTGATAGGATAAATTACTCTAAATTGATTCAAGAATCTGGAATCAGTTCAGGCCTTAACTGGTTATAGATTCTGGTTAAAACCACCCACTTTTTTGAAAAAATTAGCAAAACATAACTAAGAAAAAAAAATTGTATTTTTATTACAGAAAAATGGTACATTCTGTATTCGCTTTTCCATTATTTTTTTATTATTTTGTACCAAATGATTATCAAGATCACAAAACTGATAAATATATCAATAAAATATGTGATTTCTAAAAGGTAACTTCTTACATTGTGAGCTGTTAAAGGATTCTACATCAAAACTGTTTTGGTGTCGGTTCCTTAATTTACAATTCTTCAGTGTTCAATTTTCAGATTGATTTTTGAAATTTTCTCACTCACAACTCTTTATTTTTTTTCAAGCTGGTTCAGGAGATCTAGAACCCAACGCTTCAACATGGTTCATCACTTATCAGGGCCACAACTTTGAGTTGAAGACTCATCCTCCTTACTCGGGACCCGTGGTGAAAATTGGCCTCATGCCTGAGGATTCTGTAACTGATGAAAATCGTCATCTTCTTGTACCCTATAAGGCTACTATGTTTGGTGTACATATTGTGTTTTACCATACTTATAGTGGAAAACTTGTAGGAGCCGAGCTTGCCCATTAAGATTTCAAATTTCACCCTGTTTCATTAAACCTGAACGACCACTTGCAGATTCTGATATTCCTGGAGGGAGTGTGCTTGCCGTCTTTCATTGCATGAAACTTGCATAATATTCTTGTAACGTAAGTTACTGAATAAAGAAGTAATAACTAAAAATTACTTTATTATTCTAACTAACTCGCCATATATCTTTCCCTCACTATTGAATGGGCTACCAAGATATACGTGCTTATCAACTTGCTCTATTCTCTCATCGTTTAGAGCAATGTTGCACATTGTTCTCTTATCATTTCCTTCCAATACCATATTTTTTTCATTCACGGTAAGTTTCAGGCCCATGTTCTCCATGGTTGTATTCAGTTTGTTCAACATTCTTTGCAAGTCTTCGATTGACTCTACCAGATGCAGAAGTTCCTTTTTTCTGAGTGGCAGGGCCATAGACTTATAATAATAAATGACACAATTTGTAAATAGTATAATAATATTATGCTGTGTCAATTTTTTAAATATGTCATGAATAATAAATAAATAAGGAGTAGTAGGGAGAGTGGTCCTAAGTCAACACAGTAAAAGCTTTGGTCGAAAACAGAGGGTAAACAGGGTTTAATGGCGCTTCAATGACTCTGGTCAGGTACCACGATTCTTTATCTACAATTGTGGAGTGACTTTTGCTTTCGCAATGCAGCGCAAAGTGAAGAAGTCGATTCTTGCTATTTCTCAAAATGGCAGTCGTAAGTCGGCACCTCCTGGTACTGAGTCAGCACATAATTTTTTTCTGCTCGAATGGAAGAAAAAATACAGGTTATGTGAGTTTTAGGACGAAATAGACAAATTTGAACCATTTGCAATGAAAAAACATGTAGAATATTCTCAAACTTCATTTTTAGTATGGACACCTACCAAAGACAAGCAACATGCAGTCAAAACACAACAAAACTAAAAAAAAAAAAACAAGAGACGACTTACATGGATTTGACACACAACAAAATAAAACAGCACACAAGTAACTACAAAAGCAAGAAAAAACGGTGCCGAATCAGGACCGCCTGTTTGATGCCGACTCAGGAACACAACGAATGTTTGCACATTTCATGCTGTTACGCACGCGAAACAATTTTGTTCCAGGTAATTTCGTATTTTTACTCGCTGGTGTAGGTAGAATATAAATATTACCTCTGGTGGGAGTAATCTATCTACTATTACCTGCTCTGATGGGTAAATAGAGAATATTACCGTGAGTTAAGAGTAACTGTCATTGCTTCTTGCAATAAAACAACATATTAGTCTTTACAAGTGAAAAGGCGAGTGATTACATTTGCAATTTGTATGACTTTTTTAACTATTTGCGCTCACGGGCAATTTAACCATCAATCAATTATGCAAATCTAGCTCTTTGTGACAGCTCCCAAAAGTCGCCACGGCCTTTAAAGTAGAAGGTATTCTCTTTGGCTTAGAATTCTGATGATTGATTACCCACGTGAAAACATTCTGCGGAAAGCGTTCTACGGAAATTCCATGTGGAAATTCCATACGGAAATTCTACAAACATGTCTACAAACTGATTTTCGACTAAGTTTGACTTCCGCTAATGAATTCCGCTCGCGGAGATCACACTCCCGACATCACGCCATTGCACCAGGTATGCGAACAACATCTTCTTCGAGAAAATTATGCTACCCATCTCAAAACCTTGCACCTATTGTGGGTTCCTCGAGGACACGAGACTGAAACAATGCACCAGGTGTAAGAAACACATCTTCTCCGGGGAAATATAATTTTTTACAGTACTTCAGGCTCCCTGGAGTAAGTTCTTCGAAGACACGAGATTGAGCCAATGCACCAGGTGTAAAAAATACATCTTCTCCGGGGAAGTCTGGGTTTTACAGTACTTCAGGGTGCCTGGAGTGGGATCCTCAAGGACACGAGATTGAACCAATGCCCCAGGTGTGAAAAAACATATTCTCTGGGGAAGTCTGGGTTTTACAGTACTTTAGGGTGCCTGGAATGGGATCCTCAAGGACACAATATTGAATCAATACCCCAGCTGTTAAAAACACATATTCTCCGGGGAATTCTGAGTTCTACAGTATTTCAGGGTCCCTCAAGTGAGTTCCTCGAAAACCCGAGATTGAAACAATGCCCCAGGTGTAAGAACACATCTTCTCCGGGGAAGTCTCGTTTTACAGTACTTTTGGGTCCTTGGAATGGCTTTTCACACCCTGGGCACTGGTTAAATCTCCTGTCGTCGAGGAACATACTCCAGGCTCCCTGAAGCACTGTAAAAACAAGACTTCCCCAAAGGAGATGTGTTTTTTTGCACCTGGAGCATTGGCTGGATCTCGTGTCATCGAGGAACCCACTCTAAGCACCCTAAAGTTCTGTCGAAGCCAGACTTCCCAAAAGAAGATGTGTTTTTTTACACCTAGGGCATTGTTTGGATCTCGTGTCGTCGAGGAACTTACTCCAGGGATCCTAAAGTACTGGAAAACCTGGATTCCCCGGAAAAATGTGTTCTTCACACCTGGTGGATTGGTTTAATCTCGTGTCTTCTAGGAGCTTACTCCAGGGACCCCAAAGTACTGGAAAACCCGGACTTCCCCGGAGAAGATGTGTTTTGTACACCTCGTGCATTGGTTCAATCTCGTATCTTCGAGGAACATACTCTAGGGTCCCTAAAGTACTGTAGAAAATCAGACTTCCCCGGAGAAGATGTGTTTCTTACACCTGGTGCATTAGTACAATATCGTATCGTCGAGGAACTTACTCCAGGGACCCTAAAGTACTGGAAAGCCCGGGTTCCGCGGAGAAAATGTGCTTTTCACACCCGGTGCATTGGTTCAATCGCGCGTCTTCGAGGAACTTATTCTAGGGTCCCTAAAGAACTGTAGAAAATCAGACTTCCCCGGAGAAGATGCGTTTCTTACACCTGGTGTATTGGTTTAATCTCGCGTCGTCGAAGAACTTACTCCAGGGACCCTAAATTACTGGAAAGCCCGGATTCCCCGGAGAAAATGTGTTTTTTACACCTTGTGCATTGGTTCATTCTCGTGTCTTCGAGGAACTTACTCTAGGGTCCCTAAGTACTGTAGCAAATCAGACTTCCCCGGAGAAGATGTGTTTCTTACACCTAGTGCATTGGTTCAATCTCGTGTCTTCGAGGAACTTATTCTAGGGTCCCTAAAGAACTGTAGAAAATCAGACTTCCCCGGAGAAGATGTGCTTCTTACACCTGGTGCATTGATTCAATCTCGTGTCTTCTAGGAACTCTCTCCAGGGACCAGTTTACAAGGCCTTCGAGGTTAACATTGAGAACTACTCTCCAAACGTAGGTAAAAACAGAAGAATACCCGAGATGCGCGGGTGAGGTTTACCCACAATCCGACAATTCAAAAATTTGTTTCCTAAAAAAATTATAATTAATAATTATAATTGAATTGATTAGTGAAAAGTTTGGAATCACTGATTAATCAGTGAAATGTCCAAATACTACTTCAATCAGTGAATTTTTCACTGATTCATATTTAAAGAGTGAATATATTTAAAAAAAAAAGAAAATGGATTTATTTTTGTGTGGATTCGAACAAATTTCCGGGTGTTATTCATAAAAATGCGAAAGAAATGTGTTGAACGACCCTAGTGAGTATACTTGAAAAAACTTCCCCACATTCATAAATGGTTCTTCTCAGATTCAGAAAACTTGAAAATGTATAATTTTTAGAACTTCAGATTTCCACTAGACCTGCAAACAGATGAATATGTTTGCATGAAATTCCACATGGAAATACAAGTAGAAATACTGTAATGGTGAATTGTTGTCTATCTGATAATCGCGAAAAAGTATATTCGTTTTAGAATTATTTGACAAAGTTTTATTTTGAAATGTAGCTTGGATGTACTGATGATGCTTTCTACTTTTAGTTTCTTTTCATCGTAGATGTTTGTGGTGGGATTACATATTTAGTTGGCAGAAGAAGAGGGTCCAAGGTCTGGTAAATAATCGTTCACATTTTCACAGTTTGTTCTGACTGAGAAGGGCAATCTGGTAGTGATTAGAATATATAGCAGCGAGTAGGTTTCAAAATTATCATTCATCGTTTACAAAGTCTACACGGAAAAAATAAGTTGTCGAAACTTCACTTGACTAGTCAAGCATTCTAGGAAAGGCACTTTTTTTTAAATCTCGTATAATTTTGATCAAAGAACCGCAGACTTCATCGAAAAAGTGAAAAAAGTCACCGAATTATTGGAAGACAATCTAGGAACATCAGTTTTCGAATTTTTATTCAGCAGATTTTGACAAAGTTCAATGCAAACATTCAATTGTTCATAAAAAGTCCTCCAGATTCCAAACGATTTGGAATACAATAACTCTAGCACAAAAACGAATAACTGATTTATAAGTTATCGAAGAATTCGTTGACTGTCTTCTACATATCTATATATTCACAATGTACAGTCACATTGAATGCTCAGGTGAAGTGGTATATGTATCAGTCTGAATGGAGTCGCGGTCACTGGCAATGAACAAATGAGCCCGGACTTAAATTTGACTTTTCACTGACATTTGTGCAAAATATTCAATGTGTTAAGTTAGCCGCGGGGTTTAGTGGTTAGGGATAAGTTGCGTTCGATAGGTGTTAGGTAGTTCGAATCCCGCCGCAAAATTTCTTCCGATTTTTCATAGGTTCGTGTGTATCTGTAAAAATAAATATAACTTAAGCGTGAGTCTATGTGAATAACAATATAGTAAATATAACCGCGAAATATATATATTTTTTCAACTTGGCTATACTGTTTTCTAAAAACTCGTTAGGAGTCATCGAAAGTTTCATTGACTGGCTTCGAAGCATTAGTGTATCAGTGTTTCAAGAACTCTATTCCTCTGGTCTTCACATTTTCATTGAAATTATTTTGTACTTTCGACAACTCTTTCTACTTTTTAAACATTTATCAATCAAGGTTTGTAAGACGATTCTTCCAATTTATGACATACGTTTAACCCTATCCTAGAGTGGTTGACTCAGTCATTCAAAATTTCAACAACTAATTTTTTCCGTGTACGTGGAAAAAATGAAGACGCTTTTTAGCACTTTGTTCCTTTCAACCGCAGCCTTTCTCAATTTAAATGGTAAGTGAACCCAATATAATATAAAGCTTGGTATAAACTTCAAAAAAAGTAAATCGTCATAGCTAATGAGAAAAGTAAATAATAAAAATGCCAAGGCGTTAGTCCACCGTGCCGAAGGCTGCGTGGCACCAGGGGTGTGGTGTTCCAAACGGTATCTCTAGGATACCAGGTCGCCTTCTAGAGTATGCAGACCTTACCCTCGCATGCCGGGCTCTGCGTCGGTGAACCTTTATTTCCCTAGCTACTCGTGGGAATTTTAATGGAGCAAGATAAAACAACATTGAACAGGAGCATATTCGAAGAGTTGGGAGGAGATCTGAATGTCTCGGAGATGAATGATATTGTAACCGAAATAGAGCAGTTACGTGGTATGTCCTATCTAAGGAAAAGAAGACACCGGTTCCAGCAGAATGTGCAGGAGCACAAAGAAATGTTGGAAGAGATGAAGGAGATCATTTTCAAAATGGATGAATTTTGTGGAACGAAGCGGAACATGTTTCTCCCAATCCGGGATGGGATTCATGAGGCCAAGGCGGTTCTCAGTAAACTCGAAGAATGTGGTTCCGATTTCGATTATCACGTTCATGACGTTGAATATGAAATGTGGAGGAAAATCTCAGAGAGAATACAGGAAGAGAGGGAAAAAGCAAGGGGCGAATCGATCGCAAACCAAACGGCAACTCAGACAGAAGAAACCGTGGAAACTCCCACTCCCCATCAGCGGAAGCGAGAGAGGGAGCCCACTCTGAGTCCCGTAGAGGCTGAATCCTCAAAACCAATGATGAAGAAGCCGACGACCCACAATACCATTGTGGCGTCCTCGACCTTGAAGGGCGAGGATGTGGAGGGGATCGCCTCTACACCCGCTCACACGAAGAAGGAGAAGCGCAAGAGAGCCCGAACCGAGGCGGTCTTGATAAGACCGGGTGAGGGTTCAAGCTATGCGGAGGTCCTCAGGAACCTCAAGCAAAAGGTGAAGCCGGACAACCTTAAGTGATTACGGATGCAGAGGATGTGGAGGCTGCGGTCCGAAAGCTTTTCGGGAAAGCAGCAACGGGAGAGGTGAAGGTTAGCATGACGAGGAAGGCCTTCAGAGGTAATCTGAGGGCCTGCGTCGAAATGAAGGAGGACCTGGCGAAAAGACTTCTCCGCACGGCACACCTCAAAGTGGGGTGGGTGTCCTGTCGTGTACAAGGGAAGACAGAGTCTACAAGGTGTTACCGCTGCCTAGGCTTTGGCTATATGGCGGCGGGATGCAAGGGTCCAGACCGGACCCAGGCCTGCTGGAGGTGCGGCAAAGAGGGCCATAGGGCTGCGGCGTGCGAAAGTGCGCCGCAGTGCTACCTCTGCGCCGCTAAAGAAGAGAAACCCCGGACCGACCATCTGCCGGGTACAATGCGGTGCGCGTCGTTCAGAGAGGCCACCTCTGCGAAGAAGCCGGATGGACGACGCAAATAGCAGACTACACTCAACCAAGATGCCGAAAGCCGACGAGCACGGGTTGTGGTACCACCACACCGCTGAGAACGATGCGTGCATCTTGGTTGAGTGAGAAGCGTTGTAATGCCAAGCTGGCGCCCAAAACTGGAAGTCGAAGCACGACTTAGTGGCCTTACCCCCATGTCCTTGAAGTAATGCGAAAGAGGTTCCGAGGACATGGGTTCGCGGGAAAAGGACTTAAGGTTTAGTGGGTTGGTGCCGCTTGGTAAGTCCCACACTCACCTTCGTTCCTTGTGGACTACGCGCCCGTGTGTGCGTCTCACGTGTAATATGATTCAAATATATATGCGTGAGATGCATATATTGGGATCGTGGTCCTCAAAGTTTGAATGTAGCTGGTGCATGAGCATTTTCCGTTTTTACTCCTTAAAAAAAAAAAAAAAAAAAAAAAAAAAAAAAAACATCACGTATATTGCGACGTTCTTTCCTGTGGCTTAAATTTCTGTTACAGGTTATTTATGAAACTTGTCGAAATTTATGTAATTCGTGGAATTTCATGAAAATTGTGGGAATTTGTGGAAATTTATGAAATTTATGATCATTATTATTATTTACAGAAAGCTATGACGTTACTAAAAATATGATGAAAGAGAAAATTAGACTCCTGCAAAATATGCCGGATTCGTATACACTAATATACTGAATTATATTTTTTTACCAACTTATATTTTTACTGAGTGAGAAATTTATATATCGTTTTGCGTCAGTGAAAGTTTTTATTTGGTTTAATTTTCTCAAGTGAGGGTGACCGTTCAAAACATGAAAATTCTTAATTTCCAATCAGAAAATCCGGTTTCTTAAAAATGGTGGTAACAATTATATTCTATAATAATAAACACAGGAGAAGACGAAAGGAAGAAATAATAAACGTTTTGCCTCAATTTCATTTATGAATTGAAAAAAAAAAATATATTGTTCGTGTACGGAAGAATAATTTACAAACAATCGCACAAAAACTGACCAAGCGAATAGGAAATTCATATTTAGTTTTTGTAATTGAAAAATTCAACTTTCTCCTCACAAGGAAACCTAGGTAGGTCCCCACCTCCGATTTTCTTAATTCTAACGTTTGTTGCAGTACTCGAAAAACTAGCGCTAGGGGTACCGCGAGGAACCATAAAAATTGGTGTTTCAAATAGTGTCTATCAAATTTTTCGAAGAATTTTTAGGGGGTTGCACTGACTCGAAATTATTTCTGAATAAACAAAAAATTGCCAAAAACGTGTAAATTCGGGCCATAAAATTGCTTGAAAAAATATGTTGCTCGCTTCACTACAGTAGTAGTGAATTCAGGCCGGAAATGTTTTGTTCAATCAAAAATACGTTAGGAGTAGATTATCCCTTCAAAATTATTTGAAAAATTTGAGAAAATCACATCTTTCATATCTCACTATAAAAACATTTTTCTAACTGGTTCCGTTCAAAAAGGCAACTTTATTTCAGAGAAACATAATAAAATGTTTTTATAGTGAGATATGAAAGATGGTATTTTCCCAAATTTTTCAAATAATTTTGAAGGGGTAATCTACTCCTAACTTATTTTTGATTGAACAAAACATTTCCGGCCTGAATTCCCTACCACTGTTCGGCAATTTTTGTATAATTAAAAATAATCGCGAGCAACATATATTTTTTCCAAATTTTTTGGCCTGAATTTACTAATGTTTGGTACTCTTTGTGTAACCAAAAATAATTTTGGGGTAGTTCACACCGTATACAAATTTTTTGAAAATTTTAAGAAAATCACATCTTACATGTCTCACTATAAGGATAATTTAAAATTGGTTTTGTTTAAAGAATCTTCCTTATTATAGAGAAACCTTATAAAAGGTACTTAAGGGTTGTTAACCCCACAAAATAATTTTTCGTGAAAATTCAAAAACACATAAACTTATTTAATTATCGCGAGCAACATATATATTTTTTCAAATTTTTCGTCCGGAATTTTCTACTGTTTAACAATTTTTGTGGAATAAAAAATATTTTTTTGAGCTAGATCAACCACCTAAAAATTTCTCGAAAAACTGGATAAAATAACCATTTTTATCTCTCACTGTGAGAAAATTTTTCCATTTAGTTCCATTTTGAGAGATATATATATCTCTCAAAATGGAAATGCGGATTAACGGAAATGCGGTTAACGACGCATTTAAAACACCAACAAGCAAAAAATTTATTTGTTCATTTACTCGGTCAATTTTTGTGCAATTGTTTTGAATAATTTTTCCGTATACGAACAATTTTATGCATTCTCATAAAAAAGGATGAACCACAAAACTAAAAGTGCCACTTATGAATTGAAACAAAAATTTGAAATTCACGGCCTATATCAAACAAAGTGGAATAATTAGGACAGATTTTTTGGAGATAAGTAATTTGCTTCAGTTACTATTAAATTCGAGGGAAAATGAAATAATAAAAGCTAATATTTTAAAGAAAATAACTTTTAAATTTGAGGATTCAACTGTTTCGTTGAAATTTTGACGGATTCATTGAAAATTGTAGGGTTTTCTTTCTTTGAAGGGGCGGGGGGGGGGGGGGGGCGTACTTTTTTGGGTGAATTTTAATTGCAGCCTATGCTTTCATAAAAAATACCTATTTGTGTCCTGCTAACTATTTTCAAATTCATAAATGAAATTAGGGCAAAACATTTATTATTTCTTGCTTCCGTCTTCTCGTACGTTTATTTTATATTACAATATAAAGATTACCAATATTTTAAAGAAACCGGATTTTGAGATTGAAAACGAACAATTTCCATGTTTTGAAGGGTCAGCTTCACTAGAGAAACTCATACAAAAAAAATCTTTCACTGATGAAAAATAAAATATAAGTTTCCCATTTAGTCAATTAGTCATAATTCACCCTCTTCGTGACCTTCCATATTTTGCTTCATGCAGTTTCGTTGATACGGGGATTATGTCAATGGCGTTTCATTTTGAATACATTTTAGCTTATTTGCTTATTAGAAACAATAAAAATTATGTCAAATAGTACTAGATAGTAATGTTAAAATAGAATCCAGTAAAAAAATATCATTCGGTTTATCACTAACGTAGTGTATAAGGATCCGGCATATTTTTCCGGATTTTAATTTTGTCTGTAAGCATATTTTTAATAACGGCATAAATTTACAAATTTCATAAACAAGAAATTTCATAAATTCGCACAAACTTCATAAATTTCGTCAAATTTCATAAACTGCAACAAATTTCATAAATTTCGACAAATTTCGTGAATTTTTACAAATTTAATGAATTTTTACAAATTTCATAATTTTTCAAAAAATTTTATAAATTTCCGCAATAATGGTGAATCTCCATAAAATTGAATAATTACCATAATTCATTAAATTTCCTCAAAAATTTTGAAAATTGTTAACTTTTTGTCCACTTCCCACTTAGTGAGGTAATAATCATTGCAATTTAACAAAGGTTATTTTCCGAATAATTTATTATTAATAATAACTGTCTTCTCGAATAGTAATGCTAAATAGTTTCGTTTTTTTCTGAAATTTTCAACTTGTAGTCTTGTAGTAAAGAACTACAAGTGTGGGTCACTCATCCAAGTACTAACCGTGCACAACACTGCTTAACTTCAGTGATCTAATGAGAACTGGTTTTTTCAGCATGATATGGCCGTTGGATGGAGGTGCTAGCTTATATTAACCTAGCACCCCCACTTCCTAAAAACACAAAATAATGAAAATGCAATTCCACCAGAATTCTGACCTTTTTTGGGCTCTCGAAATGTGCAAAAAAAATTTACACAAAACAACCCTTAAGCTCCAAAATTAACCCCCTTCAAAAAATTTGAATTTTTCGCGAATTTATTCCGGTTAAATTTTTGGGCCTTTTTGGGCTCCTCGAAAATACCCACTCCGATTTTTGGGGTCCAACCCTTAATGTTAAAAATCAACCCCTTGGCAAAACGCAGATATGACTTTGTCATAAAATAATCTTTTTGATAATTTTACAGTGTGGATAGAGTCTCTGATTTTTGGGCTTCTTAAAAATACACAGTCCGATTTTTGGGCTGCAACCCTTAATGTTAAATAAGAATCCCTTGGTACCACGCTGGTAAGACTTTATGAAAAAATAACATTTTTGATAATTTTACAAAGTAAATAGAGTCTCTGATTTTTTGGCTCCTCGAAAATACCCACTCCGATTTTTGGGCTGCAACCCTCAACGTTAAATAACAACCCCCTGGTACCAGCCTGATATGATATTGTGAAAAAAATTGTTTTTCATAATTTTACGGTTTAGATAGAGTCTCTGATTTTTGGGCTCCTTTAAAATACCCACTCCGATTTTTGAGCTCCAACCCTTAACTTCATACAGCAATCCCTTGGTACCACGCAGATATGACTTTGTCAAAAATAATCTTTTTGATAATTTTACAGCGTGGATAGAGTCTATGATTTTTGGGTTCCTCGAAAATGCCCACTCCGATTTTTTCGCTGCAACCCTTAACGTTAAATAACAACCCCTTGGTACCACGCTGATATGACTTTTTGAAAAATAATCTTTTTGATAATTCTACAGTGTGGATAGAGTCTCTGATTTTTGGGCTCCTCGAAAATACCCACTCCGATTTTTGGACTCCAACGTGTTTGCGAGCAAACCAAATTCAAGTTTGGAGAAAAAGGTTTAATAATACGCATTGTGATCACTGGAAATGCAGGTGAAATCAAATGTTGTAATGCAAATAGATTTACAAGTAACAATTACTCTCTACTAAGAGTGGCCTTTATTTAAAACAGTTAAACTCTGATATTTTTATTTCTACAATTAAAACAAGGTAGCTTGAATCCGAAACGATACGACAAGCATACCTTTGATCGGTTTGACGATGACTGATTTTCAGAAGCAAAGTGCGAAAGGTTCCACTCCCACACACCAAATTCAAAGAGTGTGACTCATGATAAGAATACTAAGTATGGAAATAGAAATAATGAATATGATATAGTCTATAATTGGTATAATGAAAAATTGAACCTCTTATAAAATCAAGTTGTAAGGTAAAATTAACCCCTTGGCACAACAAAGATATGACTTTGTCAAAAAATAATCTTTTTGATAATGATTTTCGGGATCCAACCCTTAACTTTATATAACAACCCCTTGGTACCACGCAGATATGTCTTTGTCAAAAAATAATGGTTTTAAGAATTTCAAGTATCATTATAGTCTTTGATTTTTGGGCTTCTCGAAAATACCCACTCCACGTAGATATGACTTTTTTTTCCCACGTAGATATGACTGTGAAATAAAATATTTTTTAAATGTTTCAAATAGGCAGGGTTCAAAAAAGCGTTTCTGAAAAATGTTCAGTTGAAGATCTGTTTGATTTTTTTTTAATATGAAAAGTTAGATAAAACATGCAAAAAATTATTGTGAGGAATCTGTTCCGGCATTCATCTGATGTTTACAATAAATATAAAATTAGAAGTAATCATAAAAAATTATAAATATCTTTTGTGTTTGTTCGATACAAAAATACATCTAAAATAAATAAACATTTGTTTTAACATAAGAAGTGATGTAGCTGGTATTGTTTGGCTTAACATAATTATTTCCTCATCATATTTTTCTGAATTGAAGAAATATAATTTGGTGTTGTTTGGTAATAAATATAATTATAATATAATTAAGATATTTAGCCTAAGACAGGTCGCAGAAAAAAGTTTGAGAGTAGGAAAGAAAGTCTTCTGTGCATTTATCGATCTAGAAAAAGCATTCGACACGGTAAATAGAAGTAAACTTTGGGAAGTCCTTAAAGAGTATGGAGTGAATGGAGGGCTCCTACAAGCAATAAAAACAATATATACAGGTAGTAAAGCGAGTGTAAGGGTAAATGGGAAAAAGAGTGAATGGTTCGATATTATGCAAGGCGTGAAACAAGGATGCGTTATGTCCTCGTGGCTTTTTATCATATTCATGGATAAGTGTCTTAGAACTGCCTTCTTCGACGAAAAAGGTGTAGATCTCGAAACCGTCAAGGTACGTGGGTTGGCTTTCGCGGATGACAAGATTGTTATGGCAGAATCAGTCGAAGACTTGCAAAGAATGTGTTTGAGGGAAAAAATGAGAAAACAATACGCAACATAGTTCTAAATGATGAGAAATTAGAACAAGTTGACAAGTACGTATATCTAGGTAGTCTATTCACTAACGACGGAAAAATAGATGGGGAATTAGATAGGCGAATAAATAAGGGTAAGCAGGTTATCGGTAGAGCAAGGTCCATCCTCACAAATAAAAACATATCAAAAAAAGCTAAAATGGCCATACATAACTCTATTTTCGTACCGACTGTACTATACGGTAGCGAGACATGGACCTGTGAAGAAAAAGACAGGAGTAAAATCAACGCGATCGGCATGAAACCTCTGCGCATAATATGCGGGAAAACACTGATGGACAAAGTACGAAACGAGACAATCCTCGAAGAATGTGGTACAGGGGAGACACTAGTTGACATATGGGAAAGAAATCAGCTAAGGTGGTTCGGACATCTTGAAAGAATGAAAGATGAACGACTGTCCAAGCAAGTGTATAAAGGTAAAGTAAATGGCAAAATGCCCAGAGGTAGACCGCCGAAAGAATGGTTAGAATCTGTGAATGAGACACTAATACGAAGAGACATAAGAAGCCATAGAAATACAAGAGCCTGCATGAAAAAGTGCATGGACGTGAATGAAGCTAGAGTAGTATGCCAGGACAGAAATATGTGGCGACAAATAGTTTATAAACAGAGTGACAATAGAGTGAATGATGCCTGAAACAAAGACCTTGGATACTAATGGGCCCAGGTGGGGAACCATACATAATAATTTTGTGAGGCTCCTCACTTGGGGTGATCGCTAGAGAGATTGATCAGCAACCTGTGTCGGAGCAGTGTTGCGGAGTGAACGTGTCATTTATATAAATAACACGCGAACTCCAGATCAATCTAAAACATCTATACATAACACCTACATACCCACCCACCCTATACCCATATACCGATCAACCTCATACCTATATACCTATTTCACTACTTTCCAACCGAACAAGTCACGCCTACCCCGGAAGGGAAAAGGCTTAATGGTATAATAATAATAATAACGGGGATCACAGCGCAAAAGGAGCTCAAATGAGGGAAATAGGGTGGTTTTCTCACGAAAAAGGGGAAAATAGGGGAAAGATTAAACATTTATTTTCATATGTCGAAAAGAACAATCTTCTTGTAAGAAATGTTACATTTAAATAATTTTCAATGATTTTTCAATTATTTCTGCCATGAAAGATTTATTTTTGAAAATCGGATATACTTAAATTATAGAAAAGTCCGGGAAAAAAATTAATTAGTTGATTACACAATTTTCATATGTTTAACATCTGTCTTATCAATATTTATTTCCAGGATTTGCCATTTCATCCTTACTGTAAGCAATACTTGCAATGTAAATTTAAAACTAAACTCTTCATTAAAGCGAAGTAAAGATGCTAAGATTCATTTAAGCTGAGGGATAACAATTTGCGGGTCGAAATCCAAAACAAGTAAAGAAAAAATTTTGAAATCGATTGATATCTCCTGTTCTCTTCCTTCAATTTACAATTTAAAACTTTTCTAAGTCAAAAAAAATTGGCCTTATTTAATATTTTCTGAAAATATATAAAAACATGTTTTTGGGATTGATTCGAACCTGAAATTTAGTCAGCTTCTCGGTCAGCTTGAACCAAAGAAACATGTTATTATTTTTTATTCATGGGAACATTTTTTTTCGTGGGGTTTTTAATGTTCCATAATCGCAAAAAAGATATGATATCCCAAAAATTCCAACTCATGACAAAAACTTTTTCCAAGAAAGCAAAATAGTAGGTTCAAGCTGAATAAATTTCAGGTTCGACATATTCAACTTTTTTTAAATGTGTGCAGATATGACTCAATCAAAAAAAAAAACATGTTTTTGCACATTACAAAAAATTGTAACAGAGCGAGAAATTTATTTCTAAATTTCGGAATTTTGAATTTCCAACAAATAAAATCATTTTTGAACAAAATAGTTGAATTTGTGAATTAAGACCATCAGTTTTTAACCAAAAATCGAATTTTTTTTCCTCAAAATTTCAAAAATTTTAATTTCACAAAATTAAATTCCAATTGAGAAAACTGACTTTTCTCTGAAACGTTGAAATCTCCAGTTAAAAAACCTAGCTTTCAATAAACAAAAAAAAACTCCAACTTAAATGATGAATTTTTAACTAAAAACTGAATTTTTAACCAAGCAGTTCAAAATTCGACCAATTAGTTTATTTCTCTACCAAACTATTGAATTTTCCAGAAAAAATTGAAATTTTCTGCAAAACAGTTGAATCTTTGATCCGAAAACACGAATTTTAGATTGGATTATAACTTCTGTCTCCAGTTTTCACAAATTCAACTTGCTTTGAAATGTTTCGTTCTCAAATTTTTTTAAGAGTATTTTTAATGGTCTGCACTTGAAACGTGTACCTTATTTATTCATAAATAATTCATTTAAGTGCCATAATTGCTTTAATTATTATTCAATAATGTGTAGGGCAGAGTCACCAGTTGCGGGCACTCTCCGGTTGTGGACACCTCTGCGTAACAATTGACAGAATACAAATATGCCGGATCTAACTGTGGCGTAATTGTATTCTGACATTGGTACGCAGTTTTCGAGGTGATATCAACGTAAATAGACGATTTGTACATTAGATGGAATTATATTGAAAAAAAATAAGTGAAAATTAACGCATTTGTAATTTACCAATGTTTAAGAACTGCGATAAATCAATGTAAATAATCTCAAACAGGTGAGTGTTATCGATATTTTGACAGTATTTTCGTTGTGATTTAAGATGTCTCACGGATTTATGTGCAAGTTATGAAACATCACATTTTCTTGATGCACCGATAATGGTCGTGAATTCCGGTTATGGGCATTTAAATGTAACCGGTTGTGGGCACTTTTTTTCATTCAAAGCATCTGTTCGACTTGAAAACTGTCAGATATCATGATTTATGCCGACATGACATATTCCATTAACGTTTTAACGTATTTTAGTTATTATTTCAGTTTACGTATTCAAGCCATGACAACCCTGAAGAAGTCAACTACCGAAGTCAAGTACATTTTTTTTCATATTTTTTCCACTAAAGGCCTTTAAAATTAATAAACCTTTAAATTCGTTATAATTAGGTGCGTTTTCCTTTAACTATCTCCAGTTTTAGCGAATATTCGAAGGGTGCCCACAACCGGTGACGATTTTTTGTTGTTGCCAAAAATGACGATTTCACAAAATTGGTCGTAAAATTATTCTAGTTGACGGAACCAATGTACTTACTTTAGCAAAAAGTTAGCTAAGGCATCTAGCTTTCCAATTAGACCCATTTCCCCACATAATATGGTCACAAACGAAAATTATGTGTCAAAAACAAAACTGTGCCCACAACCGGAGACTCTCACCTACAATTTCAAATATCGTATATTTAGAGAGAAAATGGGAAAAAGGGGACGTTTTTTGAGAATAGGGGGAAATGACTTTGGTCATTGCACTCAATCCATTCGCTGCATTTGCACAAGCAGATGGCCGTGTAGTGCCCAATGTCTAGAGAAGAAAAACGGTTTTGAATATTCCGAGGATACTGTGAAGAGATTAACGGTAACCTAGAAACGGCTACTACAGCGGGACTCTAGTGTACCTTGAAGTGTGTATTCGGCACTTTGTGTGCGTGCTTTTCTTGGTATTTCATCAAGAAGCAATTCCGAATCTAATCCATTCGATTCTGCGACTTCTCAGACTAAAAATTTTCCCAAAAATAAAGTTTCAAGTATCATCGTACACGTTGATAACAAAATAAATTGATATCCAAAGATACTACAAAATCTGATAATTTATTTCTTTAATTTATTTAATTGTAAGCGGTCAGATCCGCTTAACCCGTTGAAGCATACCGTTTTCCCTACATACAAATTGTTCGAAACTCCATGCTCGGAAGTTTTTTGGCGTCGCTGATTGCGAATTTCAAGTCCAATTCTGGAAATTCTCAAAACTCAAAATGGTGCATCTGATATGGCTGAGAAAAAATGCCAAATAAGTCCTGTTTTTTCAAAATGGATTCTCGGGGATTTTGGACCTCTGATGACGAATCTTAATTCAAAATTTCAGAACTCGAAATGGCGGATACGGCACTACACCACCCAATGAATACCTCAGAAACACATTTTGAAGCCACTTATTTTTGTTCGTATTTTTTCACTTTGTTTATTTGTAAAATCCATTCAGTGGTACAATGAAATGTTTTCAAGGCTTCTCAATGTCAAATGAAATTCTACAATGCTATTAACTTTCTTTTAGTTTTCAAAATTTGTTTAAATTTAGGTGAAAAACATTTAAAAACAATGTCGAACCGGTGCTTGTCATACATGTATGACACTATGCCGTAGAGGGTTAAGATGGATTTGCAGATATAAATATGCTTTCAGTTAAATGAATTGAAAATAAATCTGCTCAAGTTCTTATTTAATGTTAAGGGTTGGAGTCCCAAAATCGGAGTGGATATTTTCGAGGAGCCCAAAAATCCGAGACTCTATCCACGATGTAAAATTATCAAAAAGATTATTTTTTGACAAAGTCGTATATGCATTGTGCCAAGCGGTTGATTGTGAATGTTAAGGGTTGGAGCCCAAAAATCGGAGTGGTTTTTTCTGAAGAGCCAACAAAAAGCCCAAAAATATGCTTGGATTAAATTCGTGAAACATTCAAATTTTTTTAATTGAGTTAATTTTGAAGCTTAAGGGTTGTTTTGGGGAACATTTTTTTGCGGATTTCCAGATCCCAAAAAAGACCGAAATTCTGGTGGAATTGCGTTTTTATTATTTTGTGTTTTTAGGGAGTGGAGGTGCTGCGTTAATGTAAGCTAGCACCTCCACAAGAAAAATGATTTTCTTAAAAAATTAAAGGAGCCCAAAAATTTTAATTGGGACCCAAAAAAAGCACTAATGAAGCCGACAATTCTGAGCTATGAAAAATCCCAAAATTCCATTGTGGAGGTGCTAGCTTAATGGACCTACCTACATCATCGTTCGAATAATGTATTATTGTTTATACCAATCTTCTCTTATAGTAACGCTAGATAGTTGAAGTTTCTTTTTGAATTTTCAACATTTTGTCCACTTTGGACTTGGATTGAGATTATAATTAATCAAATCTGATAAACTGCTTATTTTAATTCAAAGCAAAACTTTTATAAGTATTTAACACATCTAGTTCTACCAACTAGTCCTAATTATTCCATTCTTTGTTGTCGTTTCTTGTGTAAGATTGCTTTTCTGTTTAAATAAATTTCTTTAAACATTAGAGAAAGACAAAAAAGAATTCACTTGAAAAAGTGAAATACTATTTGAAAAATAATTCTTCTTGAGGTACACTTATTATTTATTCATAACTAAAAAGTGAAAGAAAGCTGAATATTAAAAAAAAATCAACTTTCGAGCATTACTCTGAGAAACATTAGTTACCAATAATAAAAGATTGATTAAATGACCATGTTTGTTACCATGCATTGATTATTACCCCAATATATCTGAAAAGTGAAAAAAAAGTTTAAGAGTTCAGAAAAAACCGCAACTTTTTAGTACTTATCTGAGAGAAGATATTTTTTAACGCGAGTTAATTTTTTGAACAAATACTTATCTTAATTTCATTGTTTATAACTTCACTAAGTAGAAAGTGAGTGAAAAGTTGAAAATTGAAGAAGAACCCAAAACTATTCAGCATTGATAAAGAAGGAGATATTTATGAACAGCAATAATTTAATTTAATAATTTTTGCCCCTAAATTAAATGAACTATGAACTTACTCCAAGTGGAAAATAGAAAAATATTCAACAACTTCAGAAAAACCGCAGCTTTGTAGCATTATTTAAATTAAATATTTCATCGACAATAATTTAGAGATTAAACGAACTTACCTGTAAGTGAAGTTCTATCCTAATTGTATGAAGCGCCTCTTCCGAAGGTACCAAAATGTAGTACGCCTACTTCTCGCCAATATCGCCACGTTCTTCAAAGTTTTCAATGAAAAAATGGTGTGAACCTCGCTACTTTCCGGCTTGACACGAAGATTCATTATTTTAAAGTGTCGCCGGAACGATTTTTGGGTCTTATGATTGTAACGTGAGATGGGAATAACATAGGGTGGGTGTGATCACTTCGGAAGAGGCGCTTCATACAATTAGGATAGAACTTCACTTACAAGTAAGTTCGTTTAATCTCTAAATTGTATTTGGCGACTCTTCCTCATAATCAAAATGTAGATGTTTAGCGCGAGTTCCGGCACTATGGAGTAATGTTCAAAGGTTTATATTGGAAAAAATCTTTATTAACATATTAAACGATTTTCAAAACTGCTTTAGCATAAGCATCTGTAGCAGTCAAACTTAAATTGTAGAATTTTAAGAATGTGTTAGAGTTCGCAGTCCAACCTGCTGTTCTGCGAATAGTACATAAATCTAGTCCGTTTCTATTCGCCGCAGAAGTCGACGCATGTCGCTTTGAATGTGCTGTAAAAACCTCTGTGTCTATTCCACTGTCGTTAAGAGTATCTTTCACACAACGGCTAAGGGTTTGCGTCGTGACATCTTTGTACGGCTTTTTGAGAGATATAAAAAGAGATGTGCTTTCTTCTCTTAAATTTTTTGTTCTGTCTAAGTAGCATTTTAGTGCGGAGTCAGTACAAATTTTTTCCTCGTGTGGATAATAGGGCAAGTTTAGACACGGTTGCTTTTTGTTTGGTCCAGATTTTTTGATGCAATCTGGTATTTTAATCTCAAATCCTTCTTTCGTTGTTCTTATGTTACTTGTTTTAATTTTTGAAAAAGTTTGCATCCTATGTCCTGTTATCAATGCCAGAAGAGTTATAAGTTTTCTCGTTAATTGTTTTAACGACAGTTCCTCATTTGAGGTTGTAGACACGAAATGAGTAAGTACAATTTGGGGGTCCCATGTTGAATCGTATTTGGGTTTTGATGGACGCAATTTAGAGACGCCTTTAAAAAATCGTAACATTCTGTGATCTGTGGCCATCTCAGATCCGACAAGCAATGAAATCGCTGATCTATAGCAGTTTATTGAACTGCGTGCTGCTTCGTTGTCAAACAATTCCGATAAGAAAATCAAGATGTCAGGAACTGAGCTCAAGAACGGATTCAGGTTCCTTTTCTTACAAAAAACCCACCATTTTCTAAGACAAGAGTCATATTGTATGAAGGAAGAGTCGCTTAAGGATGAAATTGAGATTTTCATCGAAGCCAATTTTGTTTCCTTTAATTCAAACGCCTTCCGGATAAGATACCGGCCACCAGGGTAACTTTCTCCAAGAAAGTTTCTTCCTTCCTGTTAGGGACCAAAACATTGTCTTTTGCTTTAATTTGAACCACGTCTGAGATTAAGGCGGCCTTAAATAGTGGATACCATGGCTGCGATGGCCAGTTTGGTACCACGATGGTGCCCTCAGCTTCATCGTCTCTAATTTTTTGCAACGTTTTTACTATTACTGAGAATGGTGGAAATCCATAAAAGAAATAATCTGCCCAAGAGATTGTGAACGCATCGATAGCCATTGAGTCAGGATCTTTTTCCAAGAAACATACTTGGAGCATTTCGCATCGTCTCTGCTTGCAAAAAGATCTATTTCTGGCTGTCCAAATGCTCGAACTATTTTTCTAAACGCAAGATTGGACGTAAGGCGCTGTGCAAAGCCCAAACGGTAAGCACGTAAACCCATACGTTTGGCCCACAAAGAAAAAACGCAAATATTTACGATGCGGTTTCTATACCGGTACCAAATAGTACGCATCCTGAAGGTCCAGCGTTGCCATGAAACAACCTTTATTAATAATTTGAGTTACCGTTCTACCGTCTTCTAGCTTGAAGTGCTGCGTTGGAATGAATTTGTTATGTGCTTTTAGATTGAGAATTAACCGAAACGAACCGTCAGGTTTTGGCCTTAAAAAAATATCAGAGATAAACTGGTATTTTTCTGTATTACATTCCACAATGGCACCTTTTTTCAGGAGTTTCTCAAACAACTTAGAAACTTGAGGTTTTCCCTCTGATGTCCGATCTCTTGGACAGGGTAATGGAGTTTGAAACGGTAAAGATTCAAAAGGAATTTTATAACCCTCAATCCATGACAGTATAGTGGGATCTGATGTGATTTCCTTCCATTCAGACTGAAATCGACCAAGTCTACCAGCTATATTACTTACCGGAGCTACCGACGTTTCCGAAAGGGTTCCAGTTCCTTCTGCTGATATGGACTGTATTTGTAATAGGGCTTCTGATTCCGATTTTTCTTCGGTGTTCGGTGGTTCTGTTCCTGCCCACCCGACATCCCTGCACGAGTGCGGGGCGGGGCTTTCTGGTTTTTTGGTTGCTTGTCTACCTGGTTTCGAGTTTGGTTCCTTAATTCCTTTGCCGAATTTTCCAATGCCTTCGCTGTCTTCAGGGCTTCGTCAAGTTTTTCGCCGAAAAGGAAGCAACCAATATTCGTCGATTGTAGTGTATCCTTAAGGGAGTTGTTGACATTCGCCAAGACCAAACTTCTACGGACAACAGATTCGTCATGATGTAGATCAGCGAGTAGTTTACTTGCATCGCTTAGGTTCTCTATTAGCTGTAATTCTTCTGCAGATCTTTCTTTTTTGTCAGATAACAGTGATAGGGCCTTGCCAATTGCTGCCAGAGAAGCTGCTATTTTCTCTTGCTTCATGACTATTCGTCCATCTCTTTTCACAATGGCTTCTTTATCCTTAGAAGCTACCTTTATTTCCGCATTTAATTTGGGAGGATCAATTAATTGACAATTTGACGGAGGCAGATGCTTTTTAATTAACTCCTTCTGATTTTCAAACGGTAGGCCTTCTTTGATGATGTCCTCCCATCGAACAACAAAGTCTGCATGCATAGCAGGGCCTAAGGACCTCTCCTCGTGAATTCGATTTCCAATCACTTTCAGAACATCCTCATCAAGATGATTCTCTGGAATTGATTTGGATCGTGCTTGAGGATCAGTCTTCTGAAAATCTCGCTGACCTTCAGACGCGTTTGATTTATCTGAGTCCTGATCAGCTGAAATATAAAAAACATAGACTAATGACCAAATTTCATGTATATTTTTCAATAAATTCTGTACTAACAGAAGAATAACATTCAGGTTATAGACTGTGATGTGTTTTTAGGTTAGTCCCTACGATGTCTATATTATAGTTTGTTGAAACTATGATGCGCCTGCAGGTTAGGCCCTGCGAAGCGAAATTTTGCAACTCTACCTAACAACAGCAGCGTGCCACGGATTTTATTTTTGTGCTCTGATTTGATTGTATTATTTTTGAAACTAAAAGTTTCTGGATAAAAGATTAGAGTCTTTTATGCGCTAGTATGTTAGAGCCTACTACGCCGTCATAGGTTAGAGCCTATTATTCGCTTGTAGGTTAGAGCCTACGAAGCGAGATTTGACAAAACTGTCAAACAATCAAAGAGACTTATCAAAATTACTTCTCCGCTTTCATAATTCAAGTCCTGCCAGGAGTTATTAGAGTAACCAGGCGGTCTGTCACATAATAAATATACTCACAGCTCTGAAATGATGAATCTGATGAGCTGTTTGAGGAAAGATCCCTCCGACGCTTTTGACGTTTTGATCGTTTTTTCCGATCTCGCTTCTTATTCTTCCGACTCTTCTTTTTCATCTTCTCGACCAGTTTTCTCAAATAATCATCTTCGTCTGTCGAACTGGATGAACTCGATGATGTGGATGAGCTTCTTCTTCTCCTTTTTCCCATGATAAGATGAGTGAAAATTGTTTCCGATGTGGCTTGATCGGCACGAAGTGAAACAATGGATCTTTGTGTCAACGCGGAAAGTAGCGAGGTTCACACCATTTTTTCATTGAAAACTTTGAAAAACGTGGCGATATTGGCAAGAAGTAGGCGTACTACATTTTGATCATGAGGAAGAGGCGCCAAATACAATAATATATTTTTAATCAATTCTTTTGTTAAATTTAATTCTTTATATACCTCACTTGATTTGAAATGTGGAAAAAAGAACATTTTTTTCAATGCAATTTTTTTAGCATTAATCTAAAAGATTATTATTAACAATAGTAATGAATTGTTGAAACAATTATCTTTGTTAACATTAATTAAGTATTACCTCTCCCTGATTGAAAGTTGTACAAAAAGTGGAAACATTTTGAAAGAACTACAACGTTCTATTTCTATTCAAAGAGAAAATTGCTAAGAACAATAGTAAATTGTGTGAAAAATTTATTCAAACATCGAACCATCACTGTGAAGTAATATTTTATGTATATATAAAACAAATTTCATTTGAAAAAATGCAAAAAAAATCATAATTAGCACCAAAAACTCGCAAAACACCTTTCTTCACGTATGAGGGTTTTTGGGACCCTACAAGACAGAGTTGTAGGGGTTGATATTCGAAAAGTAACCCTGGTTTACTACTTGCATTGAGCCAACTTTGAATATCTTTTTTTTCGAAAAAAAAAAAGGAATAATTTTTGTGTGGAGTCGAATGAATTTCCCGGTGATATGGACGAAAATTTGAGAAAAAAAAATTTTGTTCACCCCACTCACCACTCATGGAAGAGCTATGAAAATTAAAGAAGAAATGAAAGAAGAAAGTTCATCCTCATCACATGGTGTCCCACATGCAATTAAACTTCCTTATCTTCACAGGAAAACTATTAGAGGCTGGGCAGATCCTACTAGATCATTCATGGTCCGCGCTGAATTTAGTGAAGGCCAATTTATGTCAAAAATTTATTAAAATTCATAAAAATTTTTTCAAATTTATTCCAGACGACGAATATCTGAGAACCAATACTGTTGCTATCCTTCGCGATGCTAGATTGAACCTACCATTTGTGGTGTACGTACACCTCGATGGAAGATTTTTGGGAGTGCGTTCACCGAACCCTAGAGGTAAATAGATATGGTTTGTTATTTTTGTTATGCGGTGTACTTTTACTTATTCCGTGGCTCACTTATTCAAGGTCTGTCAAGCTTGGATATTCCAAGTAGGGAAGCCCCTTCACCTCCCACCTCTGTCGCTGTACGGTCTCGCCTGCGTCAGTGGCTGACCAATTAAAAAAGAGGCCCGAAGAGCGCAAATGCAAATGCGCAAATGCAGGGCGCACACATGCTTACAGCGCGCATCTCGACACAAGGCAGTGGGAGCCAATAAACGTCGCTTAACAAAATCATTTCACGACCCGCAGTACAGGTGGGGGCCACTGCAGACTTGGAATATCGGATGTTTTCGTTTCTCCGCCCTTGGAATAAATGAAAGTTTACTGTCAGCAGGACATGTGCACTGTCAAGGTGCAACTAAATGGAGTTTTTTCCAAAATTATGGTAATGTTGAATTTTAATGTTAAATGTGCAATTTTGATAGGTATATTGACTTTCTGAAAAGACATTTTTCAAGAAATACAAAAACTTGAGGATCTTAAAGTCATGTATACAATTTCCGTTATACATTTTCCTTTCTAACCTTTTCCTCAAGGTTGTTCACGCGAAATATCAATCTCTTTGTTTCTAAATAATTTTTTTCCTGAAATTCATTCTCTAAACTATTCCAATAATTGATCAAAATAGTGACATTGAATTCAGACATTGAGTTATATTACGCCATGTCCTTTTCTACACTTTTATAAGTGAAAACAGCCCATACTTTATATGGATAACCGACTATCAGTTTGAGGGAAAACAATTTTTAAAAATATGTTCAACATTAGAAGTACCGTTAAACGGGGTAATTTCGGACAAGTGGGATGTATTCGGACACCCCTAAATTATCTAAATTTATAGAATAAATTACATCAAAATGTTTCAAGAATCTGGAATAAGTTCAAGCCTTAAATGGTTATAAATTTTTGTTAAAACCACCCACCTTTTTGACAAAATGGGCAAAACATAACTAACAAAAAAAAGGATTGTATTTTTATTACAGTAGAATTCCACATTCTTTATTCCTTTCTTCATTTTAATGTCATTATTCAGTTCCAAATGATTATCAAAATCACAAAAATGATAAATATACCAATAAAATAAGTGATTTCTAAAACTTAACTTGTCGCATTGTGAACTCTTAAAGGATTCTACATCAAAATTGTTTCGTTGCCGGTTCCATAATTTAGCATTTTCAGTATTTAATTTTAAGATTGATTTTCAAACTTTTCTCACTCACAAATTTTTATTATATTTTCAAGCGGGTGTAGAGGATGTAGAACCTAACGAGTCAAAACGGTTCATCATTTATCAGGGCAAAAAATTTGAGTTGAAGATTCATCCTCCCAACTAGGGACCCGTGGTGAAAATTAGCCTTATGCCTAAGGATTACGTAACTGAAGCAAATCGTCATCTGCTTGTACCCTATTCGATTACTATGTTTGGTGTAAACATTGTGTTTTACCATACATATAGTGAAAAAGTTGTAGGAGCTGAGCTTGCCCATTAAGAGTTCAAATCTCACCAAGTTTCAAGAAACTCTAATGACAACTTGCAGTTTCTGATATATCTGGAGTGTGCTTGCCCTTTTTAATTTATATGAAACTTGTATAATATAATATTTATAATATTTATATTTGTATGATAATATTTAGGACAATGTTGCACATTGTTTTCTCACCCTTTCCTTCAAACACTATATTTCTTTTATTTACTTTAAGTTTCAGGACCATGTTCTCCATGCTTGTATTCAGTTTGTTTTACATTCTTTGCAAGTCTTCGACTGACTCTGCAAGATGCAGAGGATCCTTTTTTTATGAGTAGCAGGGGCATAGACTTATAATATTAAATGGCACAATTTGTACATAGTATAATAATATTATGCTGTGTAAATTTTTCACATATGTAGTAAATAAGGAATAGCAAGGGAGAGTGGTCCTGAGTCAACACAGTAAGAGCTTTCGTTGAAAACAGAAGGTAAACAGGGTTCAATGGCGCTTCAATGTCTTTGCTCTGGTACCACGATCATTTATCTACAAGGCTATGCCGTTCGGTGCAGTCTGCCGCTCGAATTCAAGAAAAACTTCACGTTATGTGAGTCCTAGGAGGAAATGGGCGAATTTGAACCATTTTCAATGAAGAAACATGTAGAATATTCCCAAACTTTATTTATAGTATGGACACCTACCAGAGACAAGCAACATGCAGTCAACACACAACCAAACTAAAAAAACCAACAAGAGACGAGTCACATGGAATTGAAACACAACAAAATTAAATAACACACAAGTAACAAACAAAGCAACAAAAAAATGTTCCGAATCAGTACCGCCTGCTTGGTGCCGACTCAGGACCACCACCATATCTTGTTATCAACTTGTCATGCGACAAAATGGTTGAGCCGACACGCGCGCCACTGCTGAGAAACGCGCAATAAAACGCATTAATATAGGAGAATATAGCTGCAAACGATAATAATTTAATGAAACAAGTATTCCTGTTAAATTTCATTAATTATTGCCTTATTCTAAGTGAAAAATTGAAAAAAGTTGAAAAATGTGAGCAGAAACCGCAACTACCTAACATTAATATAGAAGAGCATAATTATAAACAATAATAATTTGTTTGAACAATTAGTTTTGTTGAATTCTTATCATTATTACCTCGCTCTAAATGAAAAGTTGACAAAAAGCGAAAAATTTAAGAATAAAACGGCAATTATATCACAGAAAAAACGGAAGATAAACTTTACATCGATTTCCGACGAAGGTTTCACTGCAACAAAAATTAACCCTGTCAAATAAACTTTACACGAAATTGAGATAATTCTGTGTTTTTAAACCATTTCGGGATAATTTGTCAGCTGTTTTTCAGTAACGAAAAGCGTCTTCTGCTATGGTTGTGTTCCTAACCTACAATACCGACTGTGGCAGGAAGTATATATAAAAGTCTAATTATTTTTAAAATAACAATTAGGTAAGTAAAAAGTTGTTCTAAATCTAGTGTCCTGATTTATATATAGCTTTTCACGTATATACTTTGTCGTTTTTCCATTGCTGCGAAGGACGTAGCAGACGACAGTTTTTATTCCATCGTATAACATGTAATCTTTAACAGCTGAACATTTTGTCTGCAACAAAATTTAACTTCAGTTTTTTCTGTGATAGCATTACTATAGGAGAATATAGTTATAAACAATAATAAATTTTTTAAACAATTATGTTCACTAGCTTCAATATTATTAAGTCATTTGATTTCTCGGATACCCTTTTTTGCCCTTCTTCCCCAAGTTCAGCCCTCCCCCCGCCCCGAAAGAAATTCCTGGCTGCGCCGCTGCTTATGTGGGTGATATTTGAAAAGTAATATTTTATTAGTATTGTATGGCTAATTGTGAAGAGAAATGTTGAGTTTCAACTTGATTCAGCTAATGTGTAGAATTCTGAATAAAATTGACAAATTAGTTATTTTTAATACAAGTGCGTAAAATAGGTGATTGTGTGCGAGTGTGAATTTTGCAGCATAAGCCGCAGGCGAATGATGCAATCACACGAGTTACCAATCACTTACGTTCACGTGTATCACACGCTATTTTTTGCAACGCCCGTCTGAAAAAGGGGTTTGGAGGTGGTAACGAAAAATTCTAATTTATGTATATTTGTTGAGGAAAAATGTATGGAAAAAAAAGTATTAAAAAAAAAATGTTGGCGTTTATGCTCTTTTGTCCGGGTTCGGGGGAGGGGGGGCTACGAAACCCCAAGAACAAAACTTCAATCATTAAAACATTTGTTTCAGTTAAATCTAAATTTATTTCAAGAATATACCAACACCAAAGTTTAAAGTTACCTATGCCAGTGTCTAAAGTACCTCATCTCGAAAGTGCGTATGCGCAGGTTTTTTACCAGTATCTAAAGTAAGCCACTTTCGAACTGCGCATGCTCGAAAATTTTGTCGCGCACAGTCTGCTCAAATAAGGTCCTTTAGGCATCATTTACAAGCATGAAAACGTCAACTTTTGAGGTGGGTGTTGCAAAAACGTCTTCTTTCTCATGGGAAATACGTGTTAGACTTCATGAGGCTTGCGCCACCTCCAAATATCACTTGAAAAAAAAAAAAAAAAATAGATTTATTTTTGTGCGGATTCGAATAAATTTCCGGGCCTTCTTCATGAAAATTCGAAGAAAAGTTTCTTGGTCCACCCTAGTGAGTATACTGGAAAAAAAAATTCCCCATGTTCATACATGGTTTTTGGCAGATTCAGAAAACCTGAAAATGTATGATTTTTAGTACTTCAAATTTTCAGCAGACCTGCACCCAGGTGCATTGTCTGCCTTATAATCGTTAAGAGTTGTATTCATTTTGAAATTATTTGACAAAGTTTTATTTTAAAATCTGGGTTAATTGTACTGATAATGCTTTTTGTTTGGAGTTTCTTTCCATCGCAGATGTTTGTGGTGGGATCACATATTTAGTTGGCAGAAGAAGAGGGTCCAAGGTCTGGTACATAATGTTTCACATTTTTACAGTCTTTTCTGACAGTTAGAAGTGAAATCTGATTGTGATTGGAATGTATAGCAGCGAGTAGGTTGTAAAATTGTGGTTCATCGTTCACAAAGTCTACGTGGAAAAAATGCAGACGCTTGTTAGTACTTTGCTCCTTTTCATCGCAGCCTTTCTTCATTTCAATGGTGAGTCAACCCAATATAATATGAAGCTCAGCGTAAACTTCAAAAGCAGTCAATCGTCATAGCTAATAAAAAAAGTAACTAATAAAAATGCAAGTTACGATTAGCGGCAATATTGGCGTAATACGCTATTGTCAATAAAAACGCAACATCTGTACATGATCTATAATGCGGCGTTCTTTTTGGCGGCTTAAATTTTTGCTACTGATAGCCTTGACGATTATTTATGGAACTTGTAGAAGTTTCTTGAATATGTGGAATTTTATGAAACTCATGATCATTTACGGAGAACTATGTCAGAAGAGAATATTAAACTCCGGAAAGTATGCCGGATCCGTATACCGTACGTCAATTATGTACCGAATTATAAATTTTTACCAAATTATATTTTTACTGAATGAGGAATTTATATTTTATTTTTCGTCGGTGAAAGGTTTTATTTGGTTCAATTTTCTCAAGTGAGGGTGACCATTCAAAACATGAAAATTCTTTATTTCCAATCTCAAAATCCGGTTTCTTTAAAATAGCCGTAATCATTATATTCCATAAAAATGAACGCATGAGAACACGGAAGGAAGAAATAATAAATGTTTTGCCCTAATTCCATTTATGAATGAAAAATTGTTATAGCAGGACACAAGGAGGCACTTTTTATGAACAAATAGGTTAAAATTAAAATTTACGTGAAAAAGGATGACCCCCCTCCCCTCCTTCAAACAAAACAGTCCAATTTTCAATGAGACCATAAAAACTTCAACAAAACAGTTCCGCGGCTCATTCTTTCTTCATAAAAAAATATAAAAAAATTTCGTTTACGGAAAAATAATTCAAAAACAATCGTACAAAAATTGACCGAGTGAATGGAAATTTATATTTTAATTTTAGTCAGTGAACGATTTAACTTTCTTCTCACAAGGAAATCTAGGTAGGTGTCCGCCTACGATTTTCTTCATTCTGACGTATGTTACAGTTTCCGAAAAATTAAGCGATACTTATTTTTTCCTATCTGCCCAAATGGGAGTTTTGGGGATAAGAACGGCCCCCGAAAATTGGTGTTTTATAAATACGCAGTTAATTGTTTCTCATATAGCAACGGTATCTATCACAGTTAAACTATCTGAAAAGATTTTCTCACAGTGAGAGATCAAAAATGTGATTTTCTCAAATTTTTTAAATAATTTGTAGGGGGTTGCAGTAACCCAAAATTATTTTCGATTACACCAAAAAATAACCAAAAAGTAGAAAAATTCGGGCCACAAAATTTGAAGGAAATATATGTTGCTAACGATAATGACATGAAGTTGACGTTTTTCTGAATTTCAACACAATAGTATATTATGCACTCAGGGGGAGAAAAGGTGCCTCTCCCCCTTGGCACATATGATATTTTTTATAACAAATGGATGATTTCAGACATTTCTCGAAACAGTCATGATTTCAGTCCATATTAGATTTTGTATAATGAAGCATGAAATTAATGTTGAACTAAATTTCCGGAAATTTATAAAAAATGTCGGTCATCTATGGTAATTTTACAGGACAATATGGTAACATACCATGGATCACCGAAAATTAATTTTTTTAAATTTCCACAAATTACTGGAAATTATTGAAAATGTTTGGTCATTTGTGGTAGTTTTACAGTTATATATGGTCATTTTCCATAAATAACCGCAAACTTCTATTATCTGCAATGCAAATTTTCTCACAGTCTTTACGGTGAGTGGGCTGATAATCATAAAATGCGAGCTCATAGAGGCGTAATTTTCATTATTCCTCTCTGACCTCACTTTTCAGTCCCTATGGAATAAAAAGTGGAGCTTTAGCCCCGCTTCATAGTCGTCGAAAAGGGCTAAAATCATGCATGTGTAATAAAAAATTATTTTCTAGGGGGTAAGCACTCTCAAGTACATTTCATTATGTTTCTCTCAAGTAGATCAGATTTTGAAAACAAAACCAATGATAACAATGTCCTTATAGTGAGACTTGGAAGATGTGACTTTCTGAAATTAAAGAAAAAAAATCAGGGGTGTGACCTACCCCAACATTATTTCTGATTACACAAAAAGTATCAAACAGTAGTACATTCAGGCCGCAAAATTTGGAAAAAATATATGTGGCTCGCGATGATTGAATAAAGCTTACAGGTTTTTGAATTCATACGAAAAATTATTTTTCACGGGGTAAGCACCCTGGAATACATTTTGTTATTCATCTTTTAAGGCCATGTGACGAGTGGGTGACGTGACCGGATTCCTACCTTACTGACACTTTTTTTATTTGTAAACTTATGTTCACACGAATAGCCACATTGAGTTGAAAATTTGGGATAATAAATAAGAAGTACTAAGAAATGCGGTTCTGGTTCTAAATTTTAATAATCATGAAAACTTTTTTTTTGTAAACAAATTTTTCTTGCTTTTTTCATGATTATTACAATTTGGGACCAGAGCCACCTTTCTTAGTGCTTCTTATTTATTATCTCAAATTTTCATCTCGATGTGGCCATTCGTGTGAAAATAAGTTGACAAATAAAAAAAGTGCCGGTAAGGTAGGAATCTGGTCACGCGACATACTCATCACAAGGCCTTAAATGAAGCAGCTTTTTAGAACAAAACCAATTAGAAAAATGTTCACACAATGAGAGATCCAAAAAATTATATTTTAGAATTTTTCGAAAAATTTGTGGGGCGGGGGGTGAGCTACCCCAAAATCATTATTTAGAACACAGAAATTGCCAAAACGTAGTAAATTCAGGACAAAATTTTTGAAAAGAAATATGCCATTTTCACGAAAAATTATTTTCTGGGGGTTAACCACTCTCAAGTAGATTTTAGAAACAGCTAGATAAATGTTTTTATAGTGATATATGAAAGATGTGATTTTCTCAATGTTTTGAAATAATTCTTATGGGGTGATCTAACCCAAAACTATTTTTGATTAAACAGAACATTTTCGTCCTGAATTTACTGCTGTTTGGCAATTTTTGTGTACTCAAGAATAATTTTGGAGTAGTTCTAACTAATAACTAATAACTAACTATTTCCTAATTCATGAATGAAATTAGGGTAAAACATTTATTATTTCTTCATTTAATCTTCTCGTACGTTTATTTTTATGAAATATAATGATTACCAATATTTTAAAGAAACCGGATTTTGAGACTGAAAACAAAGAATTTTCATGGCTTGAAGGGCCATCCTCACTTCAGAAAATCACACTGAATAAAAGCTTTCAGTGACGAAAAATGAAATATCCCATTTAGTCATAACTGACCTTCCATTTTCCTTCATGGAGTTTCGATGGTACGGGGATTATGTCAATGGCGTTTCATTTAAATGAATTTCAAGTTATTTGCATAAGCAAATATTATTGAAAGCAATAAAAAGTATGTAAAATCGTACTGAATAATAATTATGTTGAAATATAATTCGGAAAAATAATTTAATTCGGTATATAATTAACGTAGTGTATACGGATCCGGCATATTTTGCAGGATTTTGATCTTCTTTTCAAGCATATTTTTAATAACGTCATAAATTACCATAATTTAATTTAATAACCATAATTTTTACAAAAATTTCATAAAATTCCACAATAATGATAAATCTCCATAAATTTGAGAAATTATGGTGATTCATCAAACTTCCCATGCACTATTACGAACAGCCGTACATAGAATTTTTGACGCTTAAAAAGAAGGTGGTCTTAAAACTTTTGAAAATGTTTTAACTTCCTGAATTTTTGTCCAAAATGACTGGCTAACAAACTTCACTTAATAATGTATTATCATCTCCAGAGAACAAGGGGTTGCGGGGGGGTTCTCTGGAGATTTCAGAAAAAATACTTTTTTGTAAATCTTATTCAGAATCGTCAATACACAATATTAGTTGAATCGAGTCTAAGCTTAACATTTCTGTTCACAATAAGCCATTTTAATACATAAAATACTACTTTATGCTGCTATCTAGATGTTCTCATAAATTGTTTTAACAATTTATTATTGTTTCTAGCAATCTTCTCATAGAATAGATATAGAAAGTCACGGTTTTTTAAACAGTTTTCCACTTTCTGTCTAATTTTCAATTAGAGTGAGGTAATAGTTAAGTATTGTTAACAAATATAGTTGTTCAAACAATTTATTATCATTGTTAATAATATTTTCTTTGAATAATTATATAAATTGCAGTTTTCCTGACATTTTCAGCTTTATTTGCAATTTTCAATTGAAGTAAGTTAATATTTAATTAAATTGACCAAACATAATTATTTAAACAAATTATCATTGTTTATAACTATCTTCTACTATAATAATGCTAGATAGTTGAATTTTTTTCTGAAATATTCAAATTTCAGTCCAGTTGCAACCTAGTAAGGTAATAATTATTGCAATTCAACAAACATGATTGTTCAAATAGTATATTACTAATCATAACTATTTTCTGCTATAATAATGCTAGATAGTTGCGGTTTTTTCTGAAATTTTTAACTTTTTGTCCACTTTGCACTTAATGTGAGGTAAGAATGATTGCAAGTGAAAAAAAATCATCGTTTGAATAATCTATTATTGTTTATACCAATCTTCTCTTACAGTAATGCTAGTGAGCTGCGGTTTCTCTTCAAATTTTCAACGTTTTGACCACTTTGTACTGGTATTACGATTATAATTAATCAAATCTAATGAACCTTATTGCTTAAACAAATTCTAATTGTTTATAACTATCTTTTCCTACATTGATGCTAGGTAGTTCTCTGGAGATGATAATAAAATATGTGTTATACTAAATTTTTCTTTTACGCTTTGCAATAAACTGCTCATTTTAATTCAAAACAAAACTGTCACAAGTCATTTACACATCTGGTCCTCCTACACTGAGAAACCCTTGTTTGTATTTCTTGTTAAAAATCACACTAGATTTCACTATCTGAACTTTGCAATGAGAGGCAAAAAGCAAATTTTAATAATATTTACTAACCTCAATAGTAACTCGTAGCTACTTAAAGAATTATAAAATATATTGGAATAAAAGTTAAAACTATTGCATTTATTGTAAAAGACATTTGAAGTATTTATTAACCTCTGCAGTAAAACTGCAAGTCTGCACTATTTACTAATTTTGGTAGGAGAAAATAGTAAATTTGTTGGATTAATATCTGTAGAAGATAACAGTATTTACAAAGTGCTGTAGTAACATAATGCGCAGGGACCGTGCGCACCGAATTACTATCTGGTTAACAAAATATGCTACAGTGGGAATAGTAAAAAAAATAAATACGTGTTGCTAACTTTCACACAAGCCTACCTACACACATGTTCTACATTTAACGCATAATTCACATTTATTTAAATTAAGAATTGACAACATTAGAAATTACATATATGTATATATTCTTGAAAGATAGTATTATATTATAAAGCTGAAAAAGCAAAATCGGGTTAGAAGAAAACGAAGGCTGGCGGGAATCGAAGACGCGTCTCCGGGACAGCAGTCGGGCGATGATCCATCTACCTACAAGACATTTTGTGACTCAGAATGAAAACTTTCATATGACCTAAATGATGGAAAGTTTATTGGTTCTAATTCATTTAATCCTTAATTGATTAATATTCATGATATTTTCATAATTTTAAACAACAAAATTTTTAATGTAATTCAAATAAGTGAATATATTTTTTTAATTATGTTTTTTTGCGGATTTTGCATTGAAACATAAATTAGATGTCATTTTCGCAACCTAAAAATATGATCGGCGATCGAGACACGTCGGATGCACTCGGCCGCACTCGGTCCAAGGCTCGATACTTTCTGTTAAATCAGTTAGTAATATTTGGGACCAAATTTAATAATTGGTATTAATCTTTGTTACAAAAAGTAGGAAATGTCCATAATACACATCGTGTTCCTACAGACAATAGTAATTTCTTCTACATATTTAGTATATTATGTTATTTAAAATACTTATTACTTCTATTCTTTTTGTACAATTTATTAATTTCTCTACTAATTTTTCCTACATCAGATTTTACTACAGAAAATAGTAAGGATTGCTATTGCCAAATAGGAAATCTTCTTATAAAAATAGTATAACTCATTATTTATGTATTAAAATGTCGAAATTTAAGCATTTTGCCCCCATTTGCTATCCGTTTTAGTAATTTTTCTAACCTAAAGTTTCTCAGTGTATTAAACAAAAAATCAAATTTCAAGCATTACTCTGAGAAATAATAGTTATGAATAATAAACAATTGTTTGAATAAACATGTCTGCTAACATGCATTAACTCTTACCTCACTATGTTTTACTGAGTAAAAAGTGGGTAAAAAGTTGAAAATTGAAGAAGTAACCGCAACTATTCAGCATTGATGGGGGAGATAGTTATAAACGAAAATAATTTAATTTAATAACTTTTTTCACGAATCAAATCAACTATGAACTTACTCCAAATGGAAAGTAGACAAATATTTGACAATTTCAGAAAAACCGCAATTTTGTAGCATTATTTGAATTCAGTATTTCATCGACAATGATAATAAATTATTTGAAAAATTAATTTTGATAAATTTAATCAATTATATACCTCACTCTAATTGGAAGTTGGACAAAAAGTGAATTTTGTTTTATACTGCAATTTTTTATCATTATTCTAGAAGAATTTAATAAACAATAATCTAAGAGAAAATTGCTGAAAACAATAATAAATTGTGTCAACAATTCATTTAAACATCTAAACATCAGTGTGAAGTAATTTTATATGTATTTGAAACAAATTTCATTTTTAAAAATTCAAAAAAATCATAATTAGCGTCAAAAACACGCAAACCCCTTTATCTACTTATGACGTTTTTTGGGACCCTATAAGATAGACTTATAGCGGTGATATTTAAAAAGTAATATTTCATTCGTATTCTATAACTAATTGTGAAGAGAAATAATGAGTTTCAACTCGATTCATCTATTATTGACAATTCTGAATGTAATTTACACTAACATATTTTTGTCTTATGTGAAATACTTTACTACTTGTATTGAGCCAACTCTAAATATCTTTTTTTTCGATACAAAAAAATGGAATAATTTTTTTTTGTATCCTAACAAATTTCCGGGCGTTATGAATGAAAATTAAAAAAAAAATGTTGTCCACCCTACTCACCACTCATAGGTGAGCCGCCCCACCCCTCAACTATTCCCCAAAAAGTTGCAACGTTTTCGTAATAACACAAGCTTTGATAGCCCTAGTATTACTCCGGGGATAACGCTGAAATACAACTTATAACTCGACGCGAGCTCTGAATCTAAAAATAGAACAGAATCAAGATGGAGGTTACGTGTTCTTTTACATATATAGAAAATTAATGAATCTTTTATTTTTCATTCTTACAGAATTGAATACCATGAAAATTAAAGAAGAAAGTTCATCTCCACCACATGGTGTCCCACATGGTGTCTCACATGGTCTCCCATATGAAATTACTCTTCCTTATCTTTACGGGAAAATTATTAAAGGCTGGGTAGATCCTACTAGAACAATCCTGGTCCACGCTGAGTTTACTGAAGGTCAACTTATTCCAAATGAGGAATATCTGAGAACCAATACTGTTGCTACCCTTCGCGATGCTAGATTGGATCTACCGTTTGTGGTGTACGCACACGTTGATGGAAGATTTTTGGGAGTGCGTGCACCGGTCCCAAGTGGTAAATGAATATGTTTTGTCATTTTTGTTATGCAGTGTACTTTCACTCATTCCATGGCTCACTTATTCAAAATCTGTCACGCTTGGATATTCCAAGTTGCGAAGCCACTTCGACTCCCATCACTGTCCTCTTACGGTCTTGCCGGCGTCAGTGGCTGACCAATCAAAAAGCGGCACGAGGAGCGCAAATGCACAAATGCAGCGCGCACACATGCTTACAGCGCGCACTTCGACACAAGGCAGAGGCTGCCAATGAATGTTGCTTGACAAAATCATTTCACGATTCGCGGTAGAGGTGGAGGCCCCTGCAGCCATGTCCTTTTTTTCATTTTTATGAGTGAAAACGGCCCATATATTATATGGATAACCGACTATCAATTTGAGAGAAAACAAATTTTTAAAATATGTTCAACATTAGAAGTACCGTCAAACGGGGTAATTTCGGACAAGTGGGGTGAATTCAGACACCCCTGAATTACCTACATTGATAGGATGGATTACTCTAAACTGTTTCAAGAACCTTGGATCAATTTAAGCCTTGACTGGTTATAGACTCTGGCCATAACCACCCACCTTTTTGACAAAATTGACAAAACTGGCAAAACATAACTGACAAAAAAAATTGTATTCTCATGACAGTAATATTTTACATTCCGTATTCATTTTTCCATTATTATTTCATTATTTAGCCTCGAATGATTATCAAGATCACAAAACTGATAAATATATCAATAACACAAGTGATTTATAAAAGGTAACTTCTAAAATTGTGAACTCTTAAAAAATTCTACATCAAAATTGTTTCGTTGCCGGTTTCTTAATTTAGAATTTTCTAGTGTTTAATTTTGAGATTGATTTTTAAACTTTTTTCACTCACAAATCTTCATTTTATTTTCTAGCGGGTGTAGAAGATCTAGAACCTAACGAGTCAACATGGTTTATCACTTATAAGAGCAGACACTTTGAGGTGAAGATTCATCCTCCTAAGGAGGGACCCGTGGTGAAAATTAGCCTTATGCCTAAGGACTTTGTAACTGATGCAAATCGTCATCTTCTTCTACCCTATAAGATTGATATGTTTGGCGTAAAATTTGTCTTTTACCATACGCATAGTGGAAAGCTTGTAGGAGCAGAGCTTGCCCATTAAGAGTTTAAATCTCATCAAGTTTCATTAAACGCGAACGACCACTTGCAGATTCTAATATTCCTGGAGTGTGCTTGCCGTCTTTCAATTATATGAAACTTGTATAATATTCTTGTGACGTAAGTTACTGAATACAAACGTGATAATTGAAAATTACTTTATTATTCTATCTAACTAGCAATCTATCTTTCCGTCACTAGTGAATGGGCTATCGAGGTATACGTACTTATCAACTTGTCCTATTCTCTCATAAACTTATAATATTAAATGGAAAAATTTTGTACATAGTATAATAATATTCAACTGTGTAGATTTTTTACATAAGTCATAAGTCGAAAACAGAGGCTAAACAGGGTTTAATGGCACTTCAGGTACCACGATTCCTTATCTACAATTCGATATCGTTCGGAGCAGTGTGGAGTGATTTTCGCGTTTGCAATACAGCGCACAGTGAAGAAGTCGATTCTTGCTATTTCTCAAAATGTTGGTCCTAAGCCTGAGTACTGAATCAGCACATAATTTTTTTCCCTCGAATGCAAGAAAAAGGGCAGGTTATGTGAGTTTTAGGAGAAAATGGACCAATTTAAACCATTTTCAATGCAAAAACATGTAGCATATTCTCAAACTCTATTAACAAAGAGACGATTGACATGTAATTGAAACACTACGAAATAAAATAACACACAAGTAACAACGAGAGCAACAAAAAAAGGTGCCGAATTAGGACCGCCTGTTTGATGCCGACTCAGGACCACCACGAATGTTCACACATTTCATGCTGTCACGCACACAAAACAAATCAGAATAAAAAATCGAATTTATCAGGCGAAAGCACACAGAACATAGAAAAAAAAAACGCACCGAATCGATTGACAATTGTCAGCGTAAATCACGTACATATCCACCAATCTGTCATGCGACAAAATGGTTAAGCCGACACGCGCGCCATTCCTGAAAAACGCGAGGGTGTCGGCCTAACTCACAGTGCCGACTTAGGACCACACTCCCCTGAAGAATAAATAATAAATACCGGTTCGTAATTGAAATTGCAAAAGATTGCAGGCAGACTTCAATTATTTCCCAGACATTTCGGAAAGTTCACAAACATTAACAAATATTTTTAATATATTTCGAATATTTCGCAAAAGTTGCCAAAGATTTCAGAGAGATTTCACAAAGATTTCGAAAATTCTGTGAAGGTATCAGGTAGATTTTAAAGCTTCCACAAAGATTTTAATAATTTTTCAAAGATTTCAGAAAGTTTTCAAATATTTCGCAAAGATTTCAAATATTTAGCACAGATTTCTGATAGATTTATAAGATTTTACAGAGACTTGAAGGATTTTTCATAGATTTCACAAATATAACTAAATATTTCGGAAGTATTTTAAATATTTTTCAAAGATATTTCTAGATTTCCAAAGATTGTAGGAAGATTTTACACAGATTTGAACGATTTGCCAATGATTAAAAAAATGTCACAAATATTTGGCAAGGATTTCGGATCACAGAAAAAACTGAGTTCGGTGATGTTGCGGCTCAAGTAAAAGTTGGTATCATTTAGAACCGAGATGCCAATAGAAATCTCTTTTAGGGTTCCTTTTTGGTTCGTTGATATCCGATAGATGGATATTCATACATTCAACTACGCATGTGCCGAAAAGCGCGGTCCTATTTGAAATTAACAAGTACTATGAATAATTATACAGATAAATATTACAAACACTTTGTATTCTTTTTGAAAATAAATTGAATTGAATGACAGAAATACCTAACTTCCTGAGAACATATAATATTAACGTAATACTGCGAGAGTATATTATACAATTTTTAATAGTACCGCGCTTTTTTGTTACATGCGCAGTTGAAAACGTCGGATTTTCAACATAACCTTAAAACTGTCATATTTTACGTGCACTATCTTCCTTTCGAGAATGCTTAATGTCTATAATTTCAGTTTCTGTTTCAGTTGTGAGTCAAGGCAGAAGTGAAAGAAGGGCTTTATTGGGACCGTTTCAACCCATACTTTGGGTTCATTTAGAAACCATTTATCATTTGGAGTTTCTTTTTGTTGCAGCTCCTTTGCAATCAAAAATTGGTTCTAATAGAAACCCCAGTTTTTTCTGTGATAGATTTAAAATATTTCGCTAATACTTCAATTATTTGACAAAAATTTGCGATAGATTTCAAAGAGTGCACAAACATTTCAATGATTTCACAAAGATTTCACAAAAATTTCAATAATTTCACAAATATTATCAAACATTTTAAAAATATTGCAAATATTGCGCAAAGATTTCTGAAGATTTCAGAGAGACTCCAGGAAGATTTAAATGATTTCACAAAGATTTCAAATATTTTGAAAACATTTCAGATATATTTTCAAGAGAGCACGAAGATTTCATTGATTTTTCAAAGATGTCACAAAGATTTCAAGAATTTCATTAATATTATGAGATATTTCAAAAATGTTGTAAATGTTTAAGAGAGATTTCCGAAGATTTTCGAAAATATCAGGAAGATTTCACAAAGTTTTGAATGACTGCCAAAGATTTCCAATTTCGCAGAAAGATATCAATGCTTTTCCAAATATTTTATGAATGTTGTAAATATTTCGCAAAGATTTTGGGTAGATTTAAAAGATTTCACAAAGACTTCAAGGATTTCAATAATTTCACAAATATTACCAAATATTGGAAATATTTTAAGAAGATCTCCAAAGATTTCAATGATTTCTTAAGGATTTCAGAAAGATTTCAATAATCTTATCAATATCGTCAAATATTTCAAAAATATTTGAAATATATCAAATTTCCAACTATTTCAGCAACATTACAATGATTTTCCAAATATCTCACAAATTTTACAAAGATTTTAAGGGGGCGGAGCCCCCTAGGGCTCCGCCACCTCTGGACTCTGCCTCAACAAACTTATCATCTGCGAACGCTAACCCACGCACCCTCACTGTCGCGAGACCCACACCTTCTTCGTCGCAGAGAGCCATTCTTAGACATGGCTGTCCATGAATATAATAAAGTACTTAAATAAATTTTCAATCAAGAAAGTTGATCTTTCCACAAAAAACACGAATTTACAAAAAAAAAAAGGATTTTCAACTGAGAATTAGAAATTTTCAAGTAGAAATAGAATAGCTGAATTTTCGGTTTCAAAAAATTAATTTTCAATAAAAAAAGAATTCACTTTCATGAAAATAGGTCAATTTTCTACCAATACAATAATGTTCAACAAAATAGTTCAACATTCTGCTAAGTAGTGCAATTCTTCAACGAAAAATATGCATTTTTAGTGCAAAATATAGTAGTTGAATATTTAACTGAAAAATATCAATTGTCATCAAAAACTGTAATAGATAAATATTTATTCATGAAAATTAATTTTCGACTAAAAAGAATAAATTTTCGAAAAAATAGTGCAATCTTTGACCAATAAAATGAATTTTCAACAAAATTGTTCAACTTTCAACCAAGCAGTGGACTTTCCAACTATGAAAGGTGGATTTACAGTGGACAAATTAACAGCTGAAGTTTCAAATAAAAGCGACCAATTTTCAAGCAAAAAAATAATACTTCACTTTTCAAATGAAAAATTAAGTTTCAACCGAAAGAAAACGAATTTTCAAATTGAATTCAAGTTGAATTTCAAACCAAAAAAGATTAATTCTCAATAACGGGTTTAATTTTCTATTGAAAACAGTAATACTGAAGTCTCTATTTTGAAGCACTGCTTCTAAAATAAAAATACTTATTTTCCTTGTTAGGTTTTCTCAACGGCCATGGATCATATTCCAAAAGAAAAATCAATAATTATTGATTATTGTTAACAATTTTGAGAATTCAAGATTAAAACTAGTTAAAAATTAATTGGGTTGGGAAAAAACAATAACATTAGAAGAGAGCTTAAAATCTTTTGACGCAAATCTAACGGGGCATGGCGACTCTTGCAAATAATGCTCGTGTTTGTTAATTTTCATATTAATTTTTCTACGTAATATAGCTTTCTTTGGTACTCAAGGAAGCTATTTTATTTTTAAAAAACTAATATAAAACTCATAAAACACGAGCATTATTAGAAAGAGTCACCGTGCCCTGCACTGACACCATACCCCACTTTCCCTCAAATAAAATTGTTTACAATCGAAAAAAAAAAATTCATTGTCTCTCGGTCAAAATTTTTCTTTGATTGAAAATTGTTTTCTTCATTTCAGAGATATTCTTAGTTAAATGATACAAGTTACATACGTTGAAGAAATGATTTCTTTAGTTTCAAAAAAATATTTTTCTGGGTGATTTTTGAATCCTGAGTCTTTCTCTTTTCCATTTTCAATACTGATCAATTTCAATGTGTAGTTTCGAAATTCTCCAATTTGTGTAACCTTGAATGTTCCTAGTCTGAAATCATAAAATTTTGAACACTTCTTTAAACTGGATCTTTTTTAAAGATTTTCAACTGAAGATATATTTCGATTCAACTCAATTTCAAATCTTCCAAATTGAAAAAGTTTTAAACCTAAATCATCAGAATTACAGAATTTCAAATTGTAAAACTTGAAACTTGCATCATTTTTAATTGCAAATTTTCAAAATTAACAGCTCTTCAATTTTAAATATTCACAATACCAAGTTCTACATTTTTTGAGAGTTACGATTAAGAATTCTCTCATTCAGAAAATATAGAATTGAAAGTTTATACTCTTTGACTGCCCTAAAATGAAGGTCAAGTTCGTTAGCTAGCTATTTTGGATAGAATTTCAAAAAATTAGTATATTTAAAAAAAATTTTGGACCACTTCTTTCAAAATTTGAAAATTTACGTACGGGGGTTCGCAGTATTTAGAAAAACGAAAAATTGATCCTTACGACTTTTTTTGATAAAAATATAAGTACCAGAGTTATCGAATTTACAAAATTCAAAGAAGCAATAGGTAATGAACATTTCAAGCCCAACAACGCACGATATGAAAAAAGTCGAGGAAATACAAATTTTACCTTTTGCACACCCTATAAGATTGTCATAACAACTTTTTGAATTTTTTTGAAAGATGAATCCACAAAAAGTGTCTATTCAAAAAAGATCTGAAAATCTGTCACTGATCACTTCTTTATAGGACGCATAGTTTTTGTTTTGTTTTGGACAAACGACACAAGCTACAAAAAAAAATGATAGGACTTTTGTTGACTCAAGAAAGAGCTACAAATTTGTTATGAATTATTTTTGGATGAGATGCTTAATTTTTATTTTATCCTTAAAAAACAAAATTAGTCATTAGAAATTTTAATTTTTGGACAAACGACACAAACTATGAAAAAAAAAAATGATTTCAAAAAAGTTGCAGCAAAAGGTACGAAAAAAAAATTAATAAACAAAAGTTGTTCACCTAAAAAGGATCTAAAAATTTGTTATTGATAGTTTGTGGATAGAACGAGTAGATTTTTTCTCAATCGTCAACAAAACAAGATTATAGAAAAATTAAACTTTTGGAAAAACGACACAAGAGACCAAAAAAATGTGAAAACAAAAGTTTTTCAAACAAAAAAAAAGTTGTTATAAACTCTTGTTATAAGAATATATTGAAAATGAAAATTAACTTTTTGGAAAAAGGACACAAGATACAATAGCATTTTAGTCAACAAAACTTTTCGCCTGAATCATATTATATAATTATATATTATATTTGCTCAAAACCACTTCACAAAAAAGTTTCAATAGAATGCTAAATAACAAAATTGTTTTTTTTCTCGTAGAATGCGCACTTTCCTGTCAATCATTAAAACAAACCAATCGAAATATGTATGTTTTCATCCCAATGCATATTATGAATTCTAGCTGCGAATAAAATGTAATGTAAAATAAGAAACAAATATCAAATTATCCAAGGTAATAATGAAGTTCGTACTTCATTTTGCACTATGTGTGTGTGTGGGGAGGGGGGGGGGGGGTCAAAAATATGTTTTTGTGATTTGTGATATAGGGGAGGGGAGAGGTAAAAAATTATAGAAAAATTTATTACGTAATTCATGGATGGCTCCTGACCTGCTGCTAAGGTTTTATCTTGCAGTAAAAAAAAACGTACACATGTACATAGTACACCATTTATTATTTAAAAGTATATGAAAATTGAAACGGAATACAAAATGATGAAATGAAGACTCGAAAGAAATAACGTTGGATGAAGACAAATACTTTTTTAAATTATGTTTACAGTATGACGAGACACTTTTGCAACATAAAATATATAAAACCGTATAAAACTGGATTCATGATAAAACTAATATGTACTTCCTCGAATCAAAATAATTACTATTTTTTTTAATGAACAAATAAAACGTTGTCGTGGCTTACTGAAACAAATTATTAATCTTTCCATTGCGTAATAACGTATGATTTTCCTCTTCTTAGTACATAGTAATGTAATAAACCTGAGATATTATTAAGACTTCAGAGTGGAAGAAACAGAGATATGAAATACAAATAATTTAGACGTACCAATGACAAATCGACGAGCGTAATGTTAGCGGTAACATTTTGAAGAATATTTATTCTTTACACTCTTACCGATATTTTTCATAGGTTTGTTTTTGTTTTGTTTTAAGAAGACGATTACCATGATTGGTACTCTGTGTTTCATCTTAGTGACCTTTAGTAATTTTGTTGGTAAATATAATAATTTCTATCATATAAAGTGGATTATTAGCTGTCGTTTGTTTATTTTTTATTCGAAATTTCTGAAATCAAAATATCTTTTTTTTCCCCAACGCATACCCGTGTATGCATTAAAATGGGGGGCTAGTCAGGTACATAAACAGCCTCGTGATAAAAATAATCTGCTGTCGGATAATTGTAGTTTTCAATTATTTGCGGGGCTTTTATCCAACTTCATGTAGATAATATCTTGGGGATTTACTGTGTAACGATTACTTTGGTAAACTGAGCTTCGATTGTATGATAATCCCTCAAATTAAATTTCAAAAAATCCTCAAAAAATATATAAATTTATTTTGTTCCTTCTGTGCAGAATTGTAAATTTTAGAGACAGAAATAATAATTTGTTATTATTTTGATAACAAAAGAGTAGTGAGGTGACATCTACGACACTTAACAACATACGGAGATAATTCCTGAAAAAATTCATATTGTTAGTTTCTGAAAATGGTGTATATATTGAAGTGAAACGACGTTTTTCAGGTTTCAATCGTGTGCACAAGTACGAATCTTTCGGACGTTTCGTGAACATTGAAGTTTACTTCTTCGGGGCTAACCTGAAACTGAAGTTTTAGGTTATGTTGCTCTCATATATTATATTCTCTACAATGCCTGTGCTTGGCCAATCAAGTCTTTTTTGAAAAACCCGGGAGGACGGAAAGCAATATCGGATTGGTATTATATCCATTGTCCCTATTGATGTTATTAGGGTGTTTCAAGATTTCGATTGCTTCTCTAGGTCTTCTTGCAAAAATATTGTAGGTTTTTGCGATGACGGTTGTTTCGTCAAATGAAATTCTATTTCCTGTTTCAATATGATGCTTAGCTAGTGCTGATTACGTAAAATATTTTAAACAGACTTTACTCTCATGTTCCTTTACACGTTGGCTCACCGCGCTCCCGGTTTCGGCAATATAGACTTTGCCACAAGAACAAAGGATTTTATATACTCTCGGATCTCTGAGAGGTGCCTTTTTATCTTAAGGGTTATTTAGAAGCTGTCCTATTTTCACAGGTGGCTTAAATATGGTTTGGATGTTGTGTTTGTTGATAATTCTTCCTCTTTGTACTGTGGTACCTTGGATGTAGGATAGGATGGTCGTTCTTCTCTCTCTTTCTTCAGTAGCAGGTTGTCTTGATTTGTTGTTTTGAGTGTATTTTCTCCCAGCTTCACCATTTCGTTTGTTTGTGTAATCGTTCTGCATTAGGATCTGTTAAACGTTCTGTAATTATTGTTGTAAGTTATCTTTATCTGTTATGGTGACAGCCCTATATACAAGGGAGTTGCTGACGGATTGCTTTTAATATGGGTGGTGGTGGGTTTTAATATGGGTGGGTTTTCTTTAAACTTCATGCCCTTATGTGTTATCAGATCTTTCTTGAACGATTAGGTCCAAGAAAGGTAATTTTCTGTTTTGTTTAATTTCTATGGTGGAGTGCATATTAGGGTGTAATCGATTAAAGAAATCGAAAAACTTGCGTGGTCCATCTTGCCCATGTCTCCAGATGACAAAAGTGTCTGGATGTTTCATAAAGATGTTGGCTATTATAGGTGTGATTGTAGATCCCATTGCTGCTCCTGAAGTTTGTTCGTAGAAATAGCTTTGGAAAGAGAAGTAAGTATTATTGAGGTACAGTTCTATGAAAGGTATAAGATCGCAGGGGAAGTTTGCAAAGGATTAAATAATATCGATTCCATCGGTGATTGGTTTCTTCTTACGATGCCTTCATTCCGATTGAGCTTTTCTTGTTATGTTAAGTTTGAGGAGGGAAGTTGGGCTTGGCGTAAGATGTTGGCTGCCCTACTAGCTGAGCATCATATCAGAACAAGACACAGCATTTCAACATAGAGGAGCAATCGAAATCTCAAAACACCCTAATAACATCAATAGGGACAATGGGTATGATACCAATCCGATTTGGCTTTCCGTCCTCCCGGGTTTTTTGAAAAAGACTTGATTGACCAATCAAGTTCGACTAGTCTCCACGCAGGGGCACTATGGTCAATCACAGGCATTGTAGATAGTCTATATGAGACCAGCATCTTTCATTTTAGCCCTAAATAAGTGATCTGCAATATTCACGAAACATTCACTTTCTATCGAAAATTATTATTTCTAATTCAGAAAAATCATAGGATTTTTAAAATTAGCATTAGGCATTATTAATTCCACAATTTTCGCTGGGAATAAGTAATTAATACAAAATTCATTATATAAAATGATAATTTTTCAAAGAGGGATCAGAATTTCGAAATATTCGAAATTGTATTAATTTTTCCGCCTGACATTAGGATTTATAAAGAAAATTCATCACCAAGATTCCCAATTTTTAACAATTTTAGGCTATGTTTGCGCTTTATACCGGAAATCGGTACTTTCAATAAAAAATCATGGGATTTAAAAGAAGATTGAATATTTCCGAATAATTTCAGGTTGTGTTTATACTTTTAACTGGAAATCAGTTATCCTAAAAAAAATAGGTTTCAAATAATGTTCACAATATTAAGCAATTTTTTGTTATGTTATGTTAGTTTTTTGCGTCTCAAATTGATATTGTTAATAAAAAATCGTCAGATATTGAAGCATATTTCAATATTTAAATGCTAATAGGATGTTACCGTTATTCACAAAATATCAGTTTTTGAAAGAATAATTTGAAATTGCTAGTTTTAATAAAAAATTTATTTTTCGCTAAAAAGTTTCGAAAGTTAAAAAAAAATTATTTCAACAGTGTTTTTCCAATTGGATTATTTCCTACTATCGTTTCCTACAGACTTTTGAACAATGGTTGAATATTAATAAATGGTAACGAACGCAAAAAAATGGTTTAGCTGTATTTCGTCTTCTAAGAATATATAGCTGTGTTACCTGCATTTCTAGCTGTGTTACCTGAATGTCTAGCTGTTTTAGCTAATTTTGCTATTTGAACATTATATAGCTAATGTATCTAGATAATTTCTACGTGGCGAAATTCAGCTGAGAAAGCTAGATATTTAGGTAACACAGCTAGAAGTTCAAGTAATACAACTATATTTTATTACAAGACGAAATTGAGCTAAACATCTAGCTTGGACATCTTAACCATTTTTTCCAGTGATAGTTATCATATTGTTTCCAATTTTTAAAGTAAATTTTTCTACGACTGAAAACATTTGAACAAATTTTTGAATGAAAACGTTTTTAAGGAAATAACTATATTCAAGGATTTTTAGCTCATTTTCAAAATAGGAAAAAATGGAATTGTAAGGAAGGTTTTTCCCAAAAAATTGGCTACGATTGATTCAAATTCAACCATTTATTTTCAAATTGAAGTAAGTTTGAAACTTTCTGTAGGAAAAAGAATGTTTTTTCTTTCATAGCGCAGGATTCATAATGACATACTAATTTTCAGTTCATGGACAATTTGTTTTCCTGATACTTGACTTTTGGCACCACACCCACCAAAAATAATTATTTTTGCAGTTGAATGTAAAAATTGTTTGATACAACATGTAGTGTAATTTGAATAGGAGAGTGCAAATGGGCGGTTTGCTCAATGCGAGTGTGAAGACCCAATACTACCCTTATGAAAAAGAAGTATTGGTGAGTATTAGATATTTTTTTTTATAATGCGAAAACTGATATTGCTTAATATTTACAGACATCGAATATAAGCACACTGAACCATCACAATGCCAACATAATAACCGTTTACGACACTCGATAGCACTAACAGTATAAGTGGAGAGCAGCGTTTTGGTAATCATGAGGAGCAGTTTACTGCCAAGTGAAAGAATTTTGCTCACTAATTTCGGCAATTTTGCTAATCGTCATCGTCATTTGCATTGTGATTTGTACAGAAAAATATTATTTGATATAATAGGCCTTACGGTCGGGTGCACCCTGCCCGTGTGAAGGCATACTGGCATAGCACTCAACATCCGGCTCGGCTTCGCTTCACCTTCGAGGTCGCGCTGGGCCTTCACAATTGCAGTGAGCAAACCGCATATTTGGCCTCTCATATCGAATTTCTAGCTTTTGTAAAATGAAAACTTTGATTTATTGAATTTATTTTATATTTAACGCAAGGAATAATTTCCTACTTAAATTTTCTTTTTTGCAGTCTTTGTTCGGTCACATAAAGATGCAGCTGTCCATGCTGCACCAATTCAGCTACTCAATGTTCGTCATTACCTAGATTCTCAAGGACATCCTGTCCGGTTAGAAGCAGGCGTTTACTATGTGGGAATAGATGCAGGGCGCAAGTACATCATTGGACTCGCGGGAGCTCGACAATTGTATCCATTCATAGCTCGTAAAGCAGATTGTAATAATCATTATCTGAGAGTTAAAATTCGCATAGATGGCGGGCATGCCAGCGTCACTGAACAAATTATGAGGGATGATCCTCTAAGAAGTCTCTTCCGCTTGGATTACGAGCATCCACATATTACTAGTGCGGAGATAATTGATGGAGTGTAGACCGGGGCAAGAGAGACTCCGAGTGGGGAAATTTGTCACAACCGCGTCAAAAATCTGTGACCTCGTCAAATCACATTTAAAATCGATCAAACTTGGTGTTTTGAAGGCTTAGGTATTGCTGAATTCAAACGCAATGCCGTATTTTCAAATTCAGAATGGCGGCTGTTGTATAAGCATTGAAAATGAGGAATTTTCGTTTTTCGCAAACTAAAATGAAGAATCTTAAGTCAGAACTCCCAGTTCTGAATTTTACAATCAACCGTTTTAAATCTATCAAGCTTCTCGAAAACCATGTTCAAAGAAATAAATAGTAATGAGCAAATCAGTTATATTCATAATAACCCCAGTTTCAATTTCCTTTCATTTCATAGCCTCTATTAGTTATTTAGGGTGAAATTTTTGAAAGCACGTAACTAAAGCAGAAGCAAATTAAAAAAAAACTGGTTCATAAATATTTCTAAAAAAAATTCATCAAGTAAAACAAGAACCTTACGAGTTTTGGAAATCTGAGGTTACGTTTTATTTTTCTGAGAAGAAGAAGATTTATGAAAATGACAAATGATCAGATATTGAAGAAGGATAACACATTTTCACGAAAATAGATATTTCGAAGAAAGAAGGATCAATTCTTTAAAAAAAAAACAACAGTTTTTAAGGTAATGTTTGCATTTTTTCACTGGATGGATATCTTAATAGCAAAGTCAACAAGGATTAAGAAAATCTGACAAGTTTTAACAATTCCAGGTTAGAGGATTAACCAGTAAATTACTATGAATGGTCGTACGGAATAAAAAAAATCAGTTCGTTGAACTGGCCTTTAGAAATAGCTAACAGCTGTTTCGTCGCATTCTGCTTTATTTCCTCTGCGTCTTTAAATCTTTTTTCTTTCAGTGGATACTTTAATTTAGGAAACAACCAACAATCACAGGGAGAGTTGAATTTGAGACAGGTTAAGACTGTGTGACAGCTACAATAGTTTTATAATGCCGTGTTTCACCAGAAATTGCTGGATAACCTGCGATGAATAAATGGGAGCGTTGAAGTATTGAATGACCGAATCACCACCTTTCCACAAATCAGGCTGTTTCCTTCTTAATACGTCACGTAATCGTCTCACCTTCTGGAGCTTATCCACGATTAACAACATCAACAAGCAGTTTTCGAATCATAAAGATAATCTCCGAAAATTAATGACCACGTTTTTGGCAAAATTTAATGCACACTCTTTGTACGGTGCGTTCCGTCATCCTGAAATGCGATACGTACGTGGTTTGAGGTTTACACAACTGCGCACCCTAGTGGTCTCAAAATCTACAGGTCCGTATCACTTAGTAGGGGGGCCTGACAGAGGTCCCCTTCAAACGGCAGATATCTGTTTTGACAGTATCGCAATTCGGTAAAAAGTTAGAGGACACGACAGACCGCATTTCGGTATTGTTTCCAATCAATAAGCTAAGTCGTCCCGTTCTTACTCTGTTTTCATACCAAGGGCATGCGGAGTACCAAAGATTTATTGAATTGAGGATTATTTCTTTATTCACAGTCAAACAAGGACATAGCGCCCCCGGATATATCCCTTCCGAGAATTGAGGCCGCGCCGCGAGTATGGATGAGAAGAGATGCGGGGGTACGTGCGGTTTTCACTCAGGCGTGACAAAACAGGAGCGTTGTGGTAAGGCGCTGTACCCTAACGGCCTACATGTGCAAGTGCGTCATGACGTTACGGTAGTTCATTCGAAGTCGGAAGCACACACATAGTGAAATAGAACGGTGGCGAGCTCTAGTCGACCAACAGTGGGGCTTTTATGTCTAAAGCTAACAGAAGCCAATGAGATTGAGCGGATCATTTCCTCCGATCGAATGAGTCTGCCTTTGAAATTTACAACAGCGCCATCTGACACGCGAAAAAAAAAATATATATATGTATATATATATATAGCGAAGTAGTTTCTCGAAATTATTGGATACAGCCTGTTGGCGACGAGAAAACAAAGAAGAAGAAGTATTGGATAGAAAAAAAGAGAGAGAGATAAATAGAGAATTACGAAAATGATCTTTAGAAAGAGCGGTTCGATCGACTTCAGGCATCGGGAGACCCAGCCTCAAACTGTCAAGTGTTGACGTGAGCATTATGAAAACTTTGTTTTTTGTGCACAGTTAACCAGTTAACTGGCAATGACGCATATATATGCGCATAAAATATCCGTGACAAAATTGTTAATGACGCATATATGCGCACTTGGAATAACTAGCACAAAACTCAATGGATTTGGATGGAAATTCGTATGCCCAAGGTTTTTTGGTCGCTGATGATGAATTCGGGGTCAAAATTGAGAAATTCAAAATGGCGGATCCAATATGGTAAAGTAGAATGCAAAAATCACGTGATTTGAATGAAAGTCAGTAATTGGTGGTTTTTTTGGTCGCTAATGACGAACCCGGGGTCAAAATTGAAAAATTCAAATCAGCTGATAATAAAGTTGGAAAGTCATCAGCGACTTAAAAAACTCTTGAGTACTGCCTTTCATTTAAGTCCCGTGATTTTTGCATTTCAGACGACCATATTGGATTCGCGACTTGGAATTTCTCAATTTTGACTCCGGATTCGTCATCAGCGACATGAAAAATTCTTAGAAAATGAACTTTCATGATGAATACGAAATTATTTGCTTCTATCAGTTTTGGCACATAACGTCGATTTGGAGCCTACCAGTTAACTGGTTAATTTAATATTCATAGCAGCACGTGATTTTTTGTTAAATAACTTCTCCGTATGTCTGGTTATCAATACGCGACGTATGCATTATGCGCTATACGTAGAAGTGCGTGCTTCTCACATTGAGTATTTTTTTAGTGTTCCGCTTATGCGTACATAGCTGCAAATATTAATGTGTTTTTGGATGCTGCTGACTGCAAGCTCTCAAAAATGTCTACAAACAATATCAAGGTGTCCTAGTGATGTTCCCACGTTTGCCTATAGAATTCATGACGTAGTAAATACATGAAAAATGTGATAATATCGCACCAAATACTTTGATCTCTAGGGTTGAATTAAAAAATGTTATACAGTTTCGTCTCTGATCCACTTATTTCAAATACAACAATACCATCTATATACAAATTCATGTTCTAGCAATGGGTGCTCCGTTGTCACCAGTTGCATCTTAGTAATGCAAAGACTTGGAACAGAATGGCTTAATAATCTTCCTTTAAGGATATTATGACCTTGACATTTTTTATTTATTATATTTATATTCATTATTCCTAAATAATATGTTGACCTGAAATTACAAACTCCTTACTCCTTCCATCGAAAGCTTCAATTCTCCATGAACTTAGAAAAAAAAAGCATTGAATTTTCTGAATATCTCTGTCACTAGACCTTCAGACATACATAAAAAGACATGCTTTTTGATTTGATTGATACCGCAATTAAACCGTCATCTTTAGAAATCAGAAAAAGTTATTACAAATTAACTGAATTTTTATTTAACAATGTTTCTTCTAGGCCTGTGGTTAGACAGCTGATAAAAGAAGAGTGCGCTTGATTTTATAGCATGGATTCGAAACAGAACGAAATTGTTGAGAGTTTTGTAATAACTGTTTGTCCTTATATTCCTGCTTTGTCTAATAATACCACCAATTTACTTGAGAAATACAAATTTATCATAAGCCTTAAAAAAGCCAAAACCTTGTTTTTAAGCTTGACGATTGCCTCTACTCACCATAAGAAAAGTTTGGTCGGAATAGTTTACCACAGGGTGTTGCAGAAGATCTTGCACCAGTGGTTTCTTTGGATTCACTTCTGGGTCGGCTATATCAGATGATACACTGGCTTGGCCACTGGACCTAAACTTATATTATCAGGGTAGGGATACTCCTGATCTTCGAACTCCTAGTTCAGAGATCGACCGGGCTGAATACGAATTTTGATATTACGGAGTAGAGACAACGACTGGAACTAGGATTAGTGACAGCGAGGTTGGGTTCTTATGTTGTTGAGCGCCACTGGGTGTTTATTAACTCCTAGAAGTTAGGGTAATTCTTTGCCAAAAGTAACGCATACTCTTCATGAAGGGCACTCTCTTGAGTGCTCGTATGGCATTATCTTCAGAAATGAGGCCTGCTCCAATTTTTCCAGAGGAAGGTGTAAAAGGTTATTGAACCCCGGCTAACGACGTTATAAAGTTAACTTTTCCTCTCAGCGTCTCATGTTGGTCACCAATTTGAGGCCATCCTATGGGTTGAGGTCATCACGCATCTGGTGTTAAGCAATATAATATGTAATTGGTGATAGCTAGTCAGATGGGTGATCCAGTTCTGGGGACATCGACCAAGTTTTCGCGGATGATCCGTTGGTCCGGGAAAACCATAGCCAGGGTAGTCCAGTAAACACTTACAAGGGTGGGAGAAAACATGACAAATGACTATTAAAACAAATAATTTGCATTTTATCAATAAAAAAATCGCCATGCATCTTCTAAAGAATTATCATTATCTCTTTCTGGTTGAACAATTTTATGTTGAATGTATCAAATGTACCCAGATGTTCACTAAGTAATTCAAACTTCGAATAATGCACTATAACATCAGCCATTACAATATCGCAGAGGCTTATTGCCTTGTTTAATTTGGTCTCGTGAGAAGACTAGTATGTACTTTATTTTGAATTTAATCTTATTCTCTTAAAAAAATCGTTTTTATATTGAAATTGTATTTCATCAATCCACGTTCTGTTTTAGTTGTTCTATTATTCCTAATAATAAATAGCATGAGTACGAGTGGGGTGGTTCGAGAATTCATTGGAAAACTTGCGTTCGTGCTGGAGGGCAAGGTTCCCATCAGTTCGGTTCCAAATCCGAAAAAGCTTTGGGAAGATCTGACAGGGAAGTTACAGGGCTTGTTGCCTTTTTACATAATCTATACTTTTTCGATACCTCAGCTTTATTTTTTCATGAACACCCGTTTTGTCGAACAAATTTCATTGTTTTAAATAATTATTTCTTCCTTGAGAAGTCATATTTTCTCTAACAGAATTGACATTTCTGGAGTTGAGGGTCCTTTTCGGTGCACTGTTGGACCGGTTCAGGAGTGGTTACCCCAAATGATGGCACCTGTTCAAATAAAAATTTATGAAAAGCATACAATTAATTTTTTTTTTTTTTGGATTTGGAAATGAATCGGGGGGATCATTGCCTTGTATAAGAAGGATTGATTTTAAACAACTCTCATGTACCAGTATATCTTTTTTTTTATAAATCAAAGATGAAATGTTCTATCTTATTACAACGTATTATTAATCTGTCCATTGCGCAATAAATAATTTTTTTTCCACTTGGAATAGCACGTCATGATGTGATAAATGTTAAGTGTTTTGACGACTTCAGTGTTAAAGAGATATGAAATACAAATAATCTCAAAGAACCAACGAGACAGTCACAAGTGTAAAATGAAATAAAACCTTTTGAAGAATATTGATTCGTTATACTCCTACTAAAATTATTCATAAGTATTGGTTTCTTTTAGTCCAAGAAGATGAGGACTGGTACTCTATGTTTTATCTTAGTGATTTTCACTGATCACATTGGTAAATATAACTAAAAGTACACTTTTACCCGGATGGTGCAAAAGTTTCTCTGAACATTCCTGAAACATTCCAATAGAAGGTTCGGAGAATTCCGAAAAAAATTTCAGGAAGTTTCCTGAAAGTAGGTGAATGTCTGCGTATTTAGGAAGTTTCGGGAAATGTTCGTAAGGAATTCAATGCATTAAATTGATTATATTCATAATTTGAACATTTTCACGAACGTTTAACGAACCTTCTTTGAGAACTTTCAGGGAGACGTGGACATTTACCAACTTCCCGTACCCTTCCTGTTGTGGTATATTTACTTATCATTCAAAATCCCTTAAATGAGAATAACATATTTCTCCTAATGCTTAGTTTTCTCTAAATCTACTCAGATAGCAAAACAATTTTCGTAAAGATTTTCTGATACTCGCAATGTAAGATTGGAAATTTTGCATTAAAAATTGAGGGCAAGGTTCGTGTGACAAAAAAAAAAGCCAGCTTGGCAAGCGGTATTGCACGGTGAGGTTCAGGAATGTTTGGAAGATTTGCATAACTTAATTCGATGCGCCGTAGTATTTTATAACACCTACAGCTGCGCAGTAATATTTTACGGCATCTACAGCTGCGCAGTATCATTTTTGGCCCCAGTATAGGATATACGTGTCAAAAATATCTTTAATATCAGACAAATAAAATAATTAGGATTGCGCAACTGTAGGTGCTATGGAATACTACGCATTATACTTTTGAAATAATTTTTTAAGAAACGTTTCGTGACCTCTGAATGCCATATTCTCAACCCTGCATTAATGTTTCTTGTTAAAAGTTCATCATTTTAGTTGAAAATTCAGCAATTTGTTAGAAAATTTCGTTGGAAACCAACTTCTTTCTGAAGAATTTATATTTTCAGTTGAAAACACAACTACTTTGTTAGAAAAATAAATCACTTGACTATCAATATGAACTATTGATGTGAAAATGTGACAATTGTTTTGGAAATTTGTCTTTGTTTTCTTTGCATTTCTTTTCCTGAAAACGTAGCTGTTCCATTTTTGGTTGAAAATTTTTCCTTTATAAGGTCAACAGTCAACCAGCTGGTTGAAAATTCATGTATTTTTGTGAGAATTAATCTGTTTGAAAAATTGATGTTAGATTATCGAGCAGGTTGATTAGTAAATTTCTGATATTAATTTTGTCGATTGTACTAATCTGTTTCAGTAGAAAATTAACTTGCTTGTTGAAAATCCATTATTTTGATTCAGTATTTAACTGTTTTTTTATTCATCTTTTTGAGTTCTATTGACGTAGTTGAAAATTTGTTTCTTGAAGTCAATCAACTGAATTATTTGGTGGAAAATTCATCATTTCAAGTTTAAAAGTTGAATATTTTCTAAAACGTTTGACTCTTTGCCTTGATCACTTAACTATTTTGTTTGAGACTTCCTGTACTTGGCTAGTAAATTATTCCCATTCATCGAAAATTTAACTATTTGATTGGAAATTCATATAGTTCGTTGAAAATTCGTCTTTTGGCAAAAAAATAATCGTCTTACTTACTTCTTACTATTTACAATAATCACAGCGAACTTATATCTGCTACTTCTTCTCGTTACAAGCTTCCCTTCTCCATCCTTTTCTTCTTTTCTTCACCATCTTACACAACACAACCTTCATCCATGCTACCAGCCTCTTGTCCCTTCTTTCATGCTTATCTTCCATGCTTATCCCACTCCTTTCCCCCAGCTCGCAATCCTCCAGCAAGTGCTCCACCCTTGCACACAACCTTGCATACCACCCTTTTCGCACAATTCACACAAAATCTTGTCCCTAGGAAGCCAGAATCTATTAAAACCCTCAATTCAATAACTTCTCAACATCGCTATAAGCTCCTGACTTCCTTCCTCTCATTTCGCACAAAAATATAATGCTGTCATCTCTGTTTTCATGCCCTTCTTCTTCATCACTTTATATACCTTCTTCCTCTCCTAGTGCATCCTTCTCACTCCATTCATCTGCAACCCATTCCTTCTAAATTCACTTCACTTCGTAACCAACTTACTTCCCTCCTCTTCCAAAAATTTCTCCTGATACTCAGACGCCCGACTTTCTATTAAAATGCCTAAACTCGCTCTCCCCGTCTCTCTCCTAACAATATAATTGGGTGCATTTCCTCTCAACCGAAGTGTCCACTTTACATACATCTCCTTATCATATTTACCTCAACATTTTTCTTCCATACCCACACCTCTTACCCTTACAATAGCACACTAATCACTAGCGAGACGAACAATATAAGTCTCCTTCAAAAATCATCTGCAAAAAACTTCTTTCCCACCCCCATACCTACCTCATCACCACACTTGCCTTTCTAACTCTCGCTTTTGTCCGACCATCCACTCCCCCACTATTCCCAAACAGGAAGCCCAGTTACACAAACACTTCTACCTCTAGAACCATCTTTTCCCTTAACTTCCATTCCCTCCCTTATCCCTTCCACCTCCTTTCCGGAACACCTTATCCTTGTAATTTTTGCTCTCTAACCGATTCTTATCCAGGTATCTTCTCAACCTCTTCATCATTTTCTTTAAGGCCTCCTCGTTTTTTGCCAGCAAGACTATATCCTCTGCATACGCGAGTGACCATATCCTAACTCCTTCTGCCAATTAATTCAGTATCTAATGCAATGATTAATTTACCAATTATATTTTATTTTTACAGAGTTAGGTTGGGCACACAAGGAAAGCGCAGTTCATCATTTACCAATTCAATTATTCAATTTTCATCATTTCGAAAATCGACAAGGAGAACCTGTCCCTTTAACGCAAGATATTTATGATGTAGCAACGGATGATGATTACATGTACATCATTGGAGTTTTGGGATATAGAAAATTGTATCCGTTCATTGTTCCTAGGGCGGATCATCCGGATATCTATGAAAGAGTGAAAATACGCATAGATGGCCAGTATGCTAGAGTGATTGAACCAATTTTGAGTGATGACCCTCTGAATGATCGGTTCCGCTTGGGTTATAGGCATAAACGCACTGCTCAGGTCGACGTCGCCCACTTATACCAATAGTTCACATTCAGAACATAACCTGAAAGCAATATGATACGGCGGGATATTCCTGGGATATTCAAATGTTCTAAGTAAGATATAGAAAAGTTCATATATGCTACTTGGGACATTTGAATATTTCACAAACGTACAATAAACATCCCGGATATTCTAGCAGTATCCCTGGGATATCCCAATTTCAGCCTTGCAGGATATCCAAGAAGTTATCTCTGAGAGAAAAATGGGATCTAATGGGATATTCCGGTATATCATATTCTTGCGAGCGTAGCAAAAAGGTCTCCCAGATGGGCCCTTCTGTATATTTTTTTTAACGAAAAATTAAGGGGCCTTGTACCGCGACTCGACTGGCGCGCAAAATCAACCATACTGTTGTGCATATTTTTTTAATTGAAAATTTTACTGGCCTTCGGAAAATATCACTAAGAATATATTTCATATGCATCCAAAAGTCTACTAGCGCTTTCCCCAACTAATATGTCTTCCCAATAAGGTATAAGGGTATATAATGTATAGTATTCCATTGATTTAAGATACCTTAGTCGTATATATTATGAGAATTTCTTATTGAATTAGAATAAAGTAAAATACATTGATCGGGTAAAAGATTAATCTTCAGTTTGCTTGAAAATTAATCTTTTCGGTTGAAAATTTATCACTTTAGATTATATTCAGCTTTCATTGATCCAAAATAAAAGTATTTTTTGCGAAGAATATTCTCTATATATTTTAGGAGAATTGTAATAAAATAATAAATTTTCGTATTCTAGGTCCGAAAATGTTTCGCAATTTTTTTTTCATGAAATGCAGGTCTAATTCGTCAATGAATAGGGAATGCTTTTAGGGGCAATAAAATTTTCATACTTTAAATTTGTATTTAAAAAATTAGAAACTGAAGAAATTGAGTTTTGAGAAAAATATGAAGTTTATGGCAAAATTTATTGTTAGATTTTCATGTCTTTCATAGTGCTTCTCATTTTGAAAAATTCCAAAAATGGAAACATTAGTAATATTCAATTTTTAATATAAATTGTACAATAATTGTGAAATTAAAGCTAAGATTTTCTACAATAGTTCACAGCTATCTTCAGATAACTATGTATATAATATAAAACAATAAATCACTCATTAAAAGACTTCTGGACAGGGAGGGGGCAAAGCTGTACATGCCAATTAAAATTAGAAACCACAGGCTTTTATTTATTTATTATTTCTCTCTAATTACTTTTTCATTAATAATTTTGCTTTCTAATTTGTAAAAGTTACTCTTCGAAAGCCCTACAAAATTATTATAATAATTTTTATTTTTTCGAAAAATAAAAAATTCCAATTTTGATTGCACAAAAAGTAATGAAAAATCGAAAAGTCTATTTTGCGATCAAACTGTGCAAGATACGAGAAAAATGGAATTCAGAAAAATTTTGTGCCAGAAAAAGATCTACGAATTTGTATTTAATCACTTTTTGATAGGACACATAGCTTCATTCTATTCGTTAAAAACAACATTAAACTAGCTGTGAATTCGATCTCGAGTGTTTCCACTTTGTTTGTATTTATAATTATATGGCGCACATTTCACGAGCATTTTGCTTCCTCATAAAGGAAGCATTCGTTATTTTTTTCAATAATAGACAAACTGGAAAAGGGAAAGTTCTGTCGCACCCTATCCCTTTCCCAGCATTATGATTTCTTTACAAAAATGGTCAGAATTGCTCTATTTGAAAATTCATGATCGAAAAGTCTTTTCTATTCATGCGTCAACTTTGAATTATGTCGATGAAAAAAGTTGTTATGTTCAAAACTGATGATTCAGATATTATAAATTAGCATAATTTCCCTAATTTTCATTAATGTGTATTATTATTACTATAGGTCAATCGATTTGCCTCGAATCAAGAAATCTTTTCCGTTCTTGCGTCAATTTTGAATTATGTTAGTGAAAAAAGTTTGACCATAAAAAACCGCGTTTTCAAATATTTTACATTGCCATAGCTTCCTTACTCTCCAATAAAATGTATCAATGTTATAGGTCAATCAATTCGTCTTGAATCAACACAACTTTTCTATTCTCGCATCAACTTTAAATTATGAGAAAAGGAAAACTTTTACTATAAATAGCGAGTTTAAAAATATATAAATTACCATAACTTCCCTACTCTGCAATAAAATGTATTAATATTGTAGGTCAATGAATTCGTCTCGAATCAACACATCTTTTCTGTTCTTGCATCAGTTTTGAATTATGTTAATAAAAAAAGTTTTACTATAAAAAACCGATTTTCAAAATGTATGAATTACCATAACTTCCCTACTCATTGATAAAATGCATTAATATTATAGGTCGATCGATTCGTTTCGAATCAAGGAATCTTTTATGTTTCTGCATCAACTTTGAATCATGCTGATGAAAGAAGTTTTACTATAGAAAACCAATCATTAAAATATTATTGAGAGCTTAAAAAAATGCAATAAATATTTTTAGAAATCCTTCGGTCAGTTTCAAGATGTTAGTGAGGAAAATAAGCTCTCCAAATTGCATAAATTTATCTGCAACCATTTTCTAGTTATCGTGTTGACAAAAAAGCATAACACCCACACATCCACACATATCCGGAAAATTGCTTAGAACATTGTATTAGACATCCTTAAATTAGGGAAGGTTTAATAGAATCAATTCAACAATTTTGTAAATTGTTACCATTACAAAGCTTCCTCTACAAGGAAGCAAAATGAGAAAAATTAAATTTTTTGGACAGACGACACAAGCTAAGAAAGACAAAATAATGAGGGAAAACTTGTTTATCCAAAAAAGAGCTACAAATTTATTCATATTCATTTTCTGGAAGGATGCGCAGTTTTGGGTTTATTCGTGAAGAACAACATTAAAAAAATAAATAAAAATGTTTGACAAACGACGCAAGCTATGACAAAAACCGATAGACAAAAGTTGCTCTTTTAAAGGGATCCACAAATTTGTCAATAGTTTTTATGTAGGACGAGTAGACTTTTTTGGTTCAAAATAATGTATAGCCCACAAATATTGACCGATTTGGATAAAAAAATTGCCTGATTTTTAATTTGAGCTTTCCATTTTTTTATAAATGAATAGATATGACGAAAAAAAGTTGAGGATGTTCTAATATTATACAATAAACGAAAAACATTGTATAAACAAATTAATGGTTGAAAGAATGTTTTCCACGGTTATAAATAATTTTACGTTTTTTTGAGTTACATTGCAGAAAATTTATTCGGAAACAACATTATAATGAAAAAGTTAGAAACTTCATGACAATTTCAGCAACATTCATACTTAGTTGATAAATCTATGATATTTTAAAAACAATTTAATAAACAAATGCATTGATCAGGCATTTTTCGACAGAAAAATTCGTTTTTTTCGATGTCAGCTTTTTGAATTAGGAACTTCATGATAATTTCAGTGGAATTCATAATTTTCTCATCAATCTTATGATTTTTTCAAGCAAATTTGATGAACAAATGCACTTTAGGGGCATCTGTCGACGCGAAATTTATTTTTTTCATATCAGACTTTTTAATTTGGATCTTCATAATAAATTCAGCAATATTCATGATTGGTTGATAAATTTTATGATTTTTTGAACAAATTTAACAAAACACTGCATTATTCGAGCATCTGCAAACAGAGTTTTTTTCAGTCTTTTTAGTTGGGAACTCCATGATAATCTCAGCAAAATTCATAGTTTGTTGATTAGTGAATTTTTTTAAACAAATGCCAGTTATTTATTGACGGACTGGCGTGGGGTAGCGAGGGAATCATGTTAAGTCATGTCAAAGTCGACGAACAAGAAACCAGAGTATGTATCAACATTATTAATGAGACTTTGAATAACTTTTTGTCGAATTTAATCGAAACCATAAGTCCCTGAGCCTATCCAAAAAGGCACTCCTTTTGCACCCAAGAAAGGTTTTGGGTTGTTATAGAAAATTAGCACAGATGTAGCCTCCGGAAGCTACGACCACGATCGTTCACCGAACGATCGATCACAACGCAACCGGAGGTGATACGTCGTCGGAGTCGTTACTTCCCACAACAGCAGAAGTTGATCGAGTCGGGAATCACTTCACAAGGAATTCATAAATGAAGGCACTGAATTTAAATCCAAAGACTCAGATACCTGAATATACTAGAAAGATAACACTTGATTTTAAGTCGTTGCAACGACCGAGAGTGCCTGCACTCGCCGACGCCTTGATAGGAACTGACAAGCCAGAAAAAATGGTACAAGACCTCAACAAAGAAGTTTCACACCACTACCCGAGTCCCCACTTCAACGAAAACGGAAGCTCCTGGAACTCGAAGGACACAGAGAGACCTTCAAGGAGAAAGAGCATTGGGCAAAAACCATCTGATTACCAATGAAACCTTGAAGGTCACTCAAACAAGAATAACAATATCAAATAATAAGCATATGCATTATTTGGGTATTTATCGACGAAAAAGTTTTTTTTTCTAACTCAGTCCTTTCAATTTAAGTTTCTTAGAATTTTTCGGTCGACAGATGCCCCAATAATGCATTTGCGTATAAAATATGTTTGAAAAATCATAAAATTAATCAAAAAGTTATGAATTTTGCTGAAATTATCATGAACTTCTTGATTAAAAAACTTGGTTCAGAAAAAAAAGAATTTTTCTGTCGAAAAATGCCTCAATGATGCATTTTTTTATTAAATTTGTTTAAAAGAATTATATCATTTATCAACTATAATTGTGTTGCTGAAATTGTCATAAAGTTCCCAACTGAAAGGACCGACATTGGAAAAAGCGAATTTTTCTGCCGACAAATGTCCGAATAATGCATTTGCTTATTAAATTTGTTTGCGAAAATCATAAGATCAATCAAAAAAAGAGAAATTTTACTAAAATTATCATGAAGTTGCTAATTGGAAAAATTGAGATTGAGGAAAACGAAATTTTCTGTTGAAAAATGCCTGAATAATGCATTTGTTAATTAAATTTGTTAATAATATAAACAATAATAATCTTAAGAGAAGATTTTTAAAATTTTAATATTGGTTCCTCTCAAATTTCTTGAAATATAACTTAAAAAACGTACAATTATGAATAATCGTGGAAAACATTCTTTCAACAAATGATTTAATAATAGATTTGATACTTTCACGATGATTCATTATAATAAATTTAAATTTAGAATTTAAAATTTAAAGATTTTTCGGGTTTCAATCGTGTGCGAAACTATGAATGTTGCCGACGTTTCGTGAACATT